>VZTJ01002927.1:327-79950 GCA_013397795.1 Orthonyx spaldingii | reverse complement strand
GTGCCGTCTTGGCCCCCCCCCCCCCCCCCCCCCAGTGGAATAGCAATGGTGACCATGTAATAGGGGTTAATATAAAATGGCCATTCAAAGATAGGCTGTATATTGGTAGAAAGAGTGTTTACTTTGGCTGTTTCTTAGGTGAATCCTGGTGATCCAGATAGACACTGTGGTAACCCCACACAACAGTGAAACTTAACAACTAGAGGCTGTCTTTAACTGGTTGAGGTAATATTAAAAAATGGTATGAGGAGACACTGGAAGAGTCCAGCCCTTAAATACCAGGTTGCTCAACAGCTGATAAGCATGTCATCTAGATCCCCGTGCTCTCCCTTCTGCACTCATCCTTGTTAACTCTGGGATATATCCTCCAGTTAGTCAAAAATACATTAATCCATAATCTAAACTTCAGCTAAGTCTCTGTATCTCTGTTTCTCGTTACTCTCCAGTTGGCTGGAGCATGAGATATGCCTCGCTTGCACTTTGGCATACTTGGAAAGGAAGGAGGACTAAGCTGGCTTTAGACTTGTACCTGGCTGCAGTCTAGGAGTTACTGGGTTGGACACAGGCGTAAAACAGAACAGGCTTAGGCTTTTTTCCACACTTTGCTTTGTCTGCCAGCATCTCCTGAGGACTATTCTGTTTTGTATGAGGATTATCAGGGGATGGACTTCCCGCTTATGAGTTGTCCCTGAGGTCTTACTGCTGCATTAAAGAACAGTAAATGCAGGAGCTGCTCCCAAGACCAGGCTTCCTTTAGATAAACTGTGGCCAATGTCTTTTGATGGACTAACTACTTGCACAGCAGATGGGAAACAAATGTAAAGCATAAAAAACTCTCTATCTACATTACATGCTTCTATATTTTCTGCCTCCACTGCTAATTTAGTCTGAAGATCCTTTTTTTTCCTTAAAATATATATAATCCAAGCAATTGGTACTTTTCTTCAAGATCCATTCTAAGGTACTCAGTTTTTCTTGCTGCCTCATTAAACACTATACCCAAATTTCTCCATGGTGAAATGACCTAAAGCTCTGTGCACAACATCTCTGTAATTGCCTATATTTCAGACTGTTGCTACTTCAGGCCTTTATCTTTCTGTGTTTGAATGGAGATGAAAATAAACCATCTCTGTCAACTGGAGGTAGAGGTTGTAGATTGAAAAAATGAAAGAAAGTATTATTTATGGAGTGAAATGCAATCCCCAAAATCCAGGCTGGGAGAACTGCAGCTCAGCTGAGGCCAGTTTTAAAACCTTTAAAGCAACTTGCTTTCCTTGTAAACTCAGGAATTGGGTATAAATACATTTTACTGCACCTTAAAGTACAAAACAAAACAGAGGGTTGAAAGGTACTGTGCTCTCGTGTTAACCCTCACCCTCTTTACATGGAGTTCTTCTAGCCCTCCCACTCTTTCTCTGTAGGTCTTAGTACAAGTATTAATCCCAGTTTCCTTTCCCTGTTGTCAAGGGACCTCTCCCCTTGGTAGCCTCTGGTCAGACAATACAACTGAAGCCTGATTCAGAACTTGCTGCTGATGCCAAACTTGTGATTAGCTATTGTTTGGAAACTCTAACAATTAGGCAGGGTGTATATGTTCAGCTGGAAGCCAAGGATCTAGTGCAGAAGGTCAGGGGCTGGGGATGAGCTGCTGAACGAGTGTCACAGAGCAGCTCAGTTTACTGTAGAGCAAAGCACCAGGGAATGTGCAGAGAAAATCCACGATGGTATGTTGGGAGAGGACATCCTCAGGAAGGGCATGTTGTTACTGTCTGAACAAACCAGATGGATCGGTTTTGTGGTCTGAACTGCAGAAGCAGATAAAGCACTGAGCGTTGAGTAAAAAAATATCTATTTTTTGCTAAAAAAATCAGTTGAATGCTGGGATTCTTGCAAAATCTGGGAGCTGGGAGCACGTATCGTCTTATTCTCTGGAGAATGTATCATGAGCTGGTAGTGCTGGACAGTGGAAAGTTCATAGGAATAAAAAATTAATACTGTGTACTTTCGGGTGCTGCATGTCAAGAGGGAGGTACATGATTCAAATGTAACTTGCTTGGGGGTCATCTGAGCCTGTGGGCTTGTTTCAGCTTGTTACTAACTGCTGTGTTTTGCTTCTGTCATCTGCTTCCAAATAAGAATCTAAGAGGACAATTTAATTGTCATGCAGCTACCCTGAGTTCAGGTGTGGGCTGGGTTGTGCACAGAGAGGAAAATGTTGCCCTTGCCCCATTATTGTGCAGATACTAAGACGTGTAGGGAGAGGTTAGCTGGTTGGTTTTTGGAAGGTGCTGGTGTTAGGTAGAAGTTATACTTGTCTGGGCAGGAAGGCTGAAATATATCCTGCCTAGCTGAGATTCTGAGAGTGAGGTGTCTCCAGGGCTGATTAAGTCTAATACCAGCTTCTGTTGACTGTGGAGAGAACAACCAAGGCAAGTTGTCTTTGTTAGGTGAGGTGGATGCTAATGCCCCAGATCTTTGGGTGCAGGGCTGGCTGGAGAAATAAAACACTGTGGTGCTTCCTTCTGTAAATCCCAAGTATGGACTTGGGGGATGTGGTGGGAGGGGATGTCTGAACAGGCGGACACTGAGACAAATGTGATTGTACACAGCCCATAGCCCAGCTAAGAGAGGAACAGGATTACTCCATCCTCTGTCAATGGAAATGGGGCAATCACCTCTGCTGGGCAGCACTGCAAGGCAGAGACTTCCCTTTCATCACAGTGACTTTGTCTTTTGGCCAAAGTGCAGGGAGGTGGTTTTGGCCAGTTTCTGAGAGTAAGAAAAAAGCTATACCTGAATCCTGCTGTCTCTTTCCAGGCATGTTCCAGATGCAAGCAGGCCAAAGTTCTTTATTTGACCTCAATTTACGCCTTCCTAGAGGGAAATATGGAGGCCCTGCAACTGAGACTCCTGACTGTAAGAAAGCAAAGTGTGTCACAAGCATTTCTCTACCTGTCGTAGTAGCAGGAGAGAAGGCAAAGTTTCTGCTTAGTGGAAGAAAGTGAGTGCAGCTAAAGCCTTGTTAAACATACGGAGACACTTGCTACCTTTCAGCTCCTGCTTTCTCCCTGTGATTTGGCGCCAATTCGTTTTGCCCACACAATTTCTTCAGTGTGACTTGGCTTTGCAAAAAGCTCCTTAATCCACCACAGAAAGGTTTTAATGCAATTGCATCCAGCAGAGTCTTAGTTCACTTGATTTAAATGAGAGAGTTAAATCTCAGTCTAGACAGAGTGCTCTCTAGCTCCTGTGAATCTTGTACCCGGCAAGCTGTATCATCTATGAGTATGTTACTCATTTTCCAGACGAGCCCAGGGGATCTGCACACCCCCTCCATAAAATTCCTGTCTGTGCTAAATTGCCTCGTAGTCCTGATTTATACTTCAATAAAACATATCACGAGAAGGAGAAAATGTTTAATTGTATAACTGACGTACTTATGCAGAACACATTTTTGGTGGTTATTTATGCACTTATCTTCTTTAAAATGAGTATAAAGAACCATGACTTTCATTTACAGTGGGAACAGCAAAAGGTGAAAAGAATAAATGAAAGGGCAAAGAGCAAACCCTAAACTAGCATGGCTTCTGGGAAAGGACCTCTGTTAAAAGATCCACTGAAAAATATGAAGAGATACAGATTGGATTTGGGTTCTTAGGTGATTTAAAGAAAAACTTGGAGATTCTTGCTGTTCTTTATCAAACCCAACCAGAAAACAATCTTACATTTTGGCTATTTGATGTTGGAAGTTGGAATGCATTTCATTTTTTAAAGCAGTAACAAGTGGAAAAAAGTCTTTAATGTTGTTTATGAAATCATCAATTCCAAGTTCTTATTTGATTTCTTTCACCCAGACCCCTTTCAAAATCACACTGGTTTTCTTTTAAAATAGTCTTCTCAAGAATGAATACAGTGCTAGAGACTGGGGCAGGTATGCAAGCCTGGCTTCAGATTTGTGTTATGAAGTTTCTATTGGCAACCATGTCCTACTGACAAGGCACCCTGGCAGCACCTTAAATGAGTGTTCAAGCAGCACATGCAAGATAAGATGACTCCAGGATAATCAGAAATGGGTTCATTACTGGGAGATCAGCATGATTTACTTAATTACATCATAAATGTGCTTCCTTATCGTTTCTATTGCCTGTGTAAGGATGTTGCTTTTATGACTGTTCTTTGGGTGTGAAAGCTAAGGACCAAAGTTAAGATGGTAGTTCAGTTCCAATTTGGTCTCATTACTGATAAAATGTTTATTATGGCATGGAGTTTGTGCTTTGTTCTGCATGATGTGATCCTTGCCTCAAGAGCCATCTAGACTTCAAATGCTGAAGAGTAGGTGTGTGGTAATGCATAGACATGCCTATATGTTTGTGTGTTAGGCTGACAGAAAGAAGAAATACTTCATTAAATGTGTAGGTCAGCAGCGTTCTTACCCTCCTCGTCTTTCACTTCTATGCCCTCAGCAGGGAAATTTGGCTGCTATGGTGGTGCGGACCAGCAAATGGGGAGCGTGAATTTGGGAACTTGTGGAGGTTTTAGAGTGGTGGGTACAAGGCGTCCTAAAGTGTCTTATACTGCCTATAGGAGATGCTGAATTTTTCCTCTTGACATCTAAAAATTTCCCTTAAATATGAGAAATGACCAGTGTGATTGTCAAAAATTCACCTCTAATGGCAAGATAGACAAAGTTGCTCATGTCTTTGTGCTTATGTGCTGCACCCCAACAGGCTGTACCAATCCCCTGAGACATTATTTTTCAGAGACAAGTTTCCCCTTCTTTGCCAGAGAAAATCTTCTTGGCAATATGTTCGGTGAAAATGCATTTACTACCAAGACTTGCAGCATTATCCCTACCCAGGATACCAGCTCTTGCTAGCTTTGACTCCACAACTAATTGCAAGCAAGCTTAACAAGGAGCGCTCTCCCTGGCTTCTGAGCAACGTGGGTGTTCAGTCAGCCTCTGAAAAAAATACTCTCTTTCTTGCTGAACTGAAAGGCACTTATGCTTCTATTAAAACAGCTTTTGACTTTGTAGAAAGTGAAACTTACCATTATCCAGTGTTTTTGGCTTCCACCTACAGTATGTTAATTGAAGGAACACAGGAGCTTTGTGCATCAATGATGGTTATCTCCATAGGAAATCCAGCATTGTGGTTACACTGGCTGGGTTTTTGCCTTTCCCAATCGTAGGACTTCTTTTCATTTGCAGGATTTCCTTGTTCCAAATATTTCTTCACAGACCCAAGTGCTTTTTTTCCATCCTCTGAAAGAAAAGGTCAATGAAACAGAGATGAGCAAAGGAGGAAAATGTCTTTCCATTTACTTACCATCCTGCCAATTCAAACACTTCTGTTCCGCACAGGGTTTCCCTGCATGCCTGTCCTGATGGTGCACAAGACTTTCCTCAGGAAAAAGCTCTGATTCTCTCCAAAATATCATTAAATAACTTTGCCACTGTCAGCAATATATGTTTTTAATCAATGGCATGGCTTTTTTTTTTTTGTCCCTGTTAAGTTCTAAGGAATTTTGGCAGGTATCATAAACTGATGCATGCTGCATGGCCCTACTTTACTGCTCCCAATACATTTATCAGGGAGGCTGATACCCAGAGCTGTTCAATAGTTCTGGAATCCTTATTTTAGCAGTTCCTTCATCTGCATATCTGCAGCCTGTGTTGCAGCTTCGTGCTGGGGAACCAAAAGGGCAAACGGATTTCATCCAGGTTAAAATCAGCTACTTTGTGGACTTCGCTAATAAGCTTTGAGAGAAATGCAACTGGTAAACCAAAACACAACCAAATCACAATTTTGGTTTGAAATTATAATGCTTTATGAGTTTGAATAACTCAGCCTTTTAAGAAATACTTTTCTTCCTCTTCTTGTTGGAACGGTGTCTAGAGCCAGACCCACCATATGGATTATACAAACATAAAGCAAAGGGTCAATCTCTACACTGAAGATCATTAATCTAGCTTTAAAATGACCAGTCGTGCTGTCACGACTTTCAAAGGTCATTTTGATTTGTTTTTTAAACCTGCCTGTTGTCTTGGGTAACATAAACATAACAGTGCTGAGGCCCCGCCCTTATTCTGATAAGGGACACTGAAACTGTGATCCTGCATGGAATTTGCCTCCTGAGCATTAAGTGGTGACTGCCACTGATGACCAATTACTCAGTGTGAATTTTCTGAGACATTTCAGGTTTCAAAGACGGACCTGAACGACGTGGAAAAAACCACCAAATGACCTGGGGGAGGTGTCAGGAAATAGCTGAGCAAGCTTGTGAGAAAAGTGCAAGTTAAAGGAATATGCAAAGAGTTTGTGCTACCCATGGAGAGTGTGAAGTTTTAGACTAGCTTCGAGCTTCGGGTATGGCTGCAGTAAACCATAGCTTAATCCTTCAAGCATGCGACGTGCAGGATGAGGCTGAGTAGAGTTTCTTGGCTTGGGGATCTTTTCTGTTTGCCAGGAGAATCAGTCTGGAGGAAACCTTGGAAACAGAGCACACTTACTTTTTTTTGGAAGTGCTTGGTAGCTTTCACTATTTGTACTTCCAAATCCAGGAAAGTGGTTGTAACAAATGCCTCTGTTTCTTTTGGCTTGTTGGAGCGGGGGGATCTCTGAGGTATGACTGGCTCCTGCACTTCAGATGCTTTCACTGTCCTCTTGGTAGCATGCGGAGAACTCAGGAGGCATGACTTCCTTCCTGCCCCAAGGCCCTCTAGACAATATTTATGCTTTGTCCAAAGTTACAGCAGACATGACTGCACAAAATGACTGCTGCTTTAAAGTATGCTCCCATCATGGCACTAACAGCTGCCACCACTCCCAACCAAAATAGATTTATAACAAAGGCCCTGAGTAAGATGTTGGATCCTTCAGCTGACAGCAAGACTGCTGGTAAAGGTTGCACAGCAGTCTCCTTTCTCTGTTTCCACAAATGAGGAAAACTGATGTCCTGGCAAGGGCTTTTCCTGTCTGTCTGGGTCTTAAGCACAGAAGCAGAACTTCCCAGGAAAGAAAAAGAAATTATATTTTTGTGTGCAAGTAGCTGCTGGCTGCTGGTTGTATTTCTTATTGTTTACTCCTTCTGTCCTCCCAGCTTCTAAAATGTTTTCAACATGTTGGACCCAATTGCTTACCCCTCATCCAGCCTGCAGAGGATTTAAAGAACAGAATAAAAAACTGCCCTGTACATCAAATGCATCAAATGTCCAGAGGAATGAAGGGGCCAGAGGTGACTTGTTGCCCCAAGCCCAGTGTATTTAGTTCAATATGCATTCACAGTTGTGATCAGACATTGGCCAAACAGTTTGGCCAGGTGGGAGGTGACTTCGGGGGGGACTCTTCATGAAAGTAGCATGTGCTGCCTTGCTGCAGGACTGCTGCTTTTGGCCTTACTTAATTCCCACCAGTCCACCTTTTCCTCTGCAAGGTGTGACCTTGAGGAAGGGCAGTCTGTGCCTGCCTTGTATCCCTTCAGGGGAGTGATGGCCAAACAGCTTATGCAGGATTTCTTGCTCCTGCTGAATATACATCTCTCCTGTGACCTGGGAAGTGTGCTGGCACTGCTGGAGTTTGTCTAGGTGGTGGAAATTTTGCAGGCATAGCTATAGGGTGAAATTAAGCCATTGTGGTAATGCCAGTGTCAGTTCCTTTGCTGGTGGATCAAGAGTGTAGTTCAGTCTCCTTGAGCTATTCATGAAGCGATAACTCTCAACTATGGCAGGACAGGCAACATGTTTTATCCAAGCAGTCCCTTGCTTTTCTGAGATGTGTTACTAACCTGCTGATGCATGCTCAGCTTGGGAAGGCACACAGAACTGGGTGAAGTCCCTGGCTGAGGGATCCATACAACAGAGTAAAGCAGAATGGCCTTCTGTTTAGGGCACCAAGTCTGAAGTCTGTTGACATGTTATTTCATCTGTTGGTGTGGGATTTTTGCCATTGCCCAAGAGTAAGGCCTGAAACCAGTTTATGAAGTGCCTAGAGCATTTATTTCTCTTGCTTACTTCAGAGACTCTTGAAGGGAATTGCATTACTTGCCATCGTGTTAGGCAGCAATGATCTCATGCTAAATCCCATGAAACAAAGGCTGCAGGATACTTGAGCTTGACTTTATAGCTCAAGCAATCAAATAACACTCCAGAGGTAAAAAAGGGTTTCTCAAATGAGTGCTTTGGGATCATTACCCTTACATTTCAATTAATACGTTCAGTTCTGTAGTACAGTCTGAGGCACACAAAAAACATGTCTTTTGCCCAAATGGTACCAAGAGCAAAATTACCCATCTATGATCCATGTGGTTTATGAGGGTAAATCATAGTACTAAAGATGATGGAAAGACAGATCAATTAAAATACTTTCTAAAGTAAAAGAACTAAAGAAATCCTCTTCAAATGCAAACATAAAATCTTAAGCCCCCCACCTCTAAAGAAGGACAACATTGTACTGAGAGAGCTGACTGCTGCTCTGTATACTCTGTGATTTTACTTTGTACTCCTTCATAGCAGTGAGGAAAGAAAATAAGGCACAACCTACGTGCCTTCCAGATCTGCCATAAGGCATTTCCCCCCCACCTCTTGCTCCATAATGAACAAATGCTCTGTGCCTTTGCTTCACAAACAGATAATTTATTCCTTGACACTGAATTCACCTTTTATCTGGTATATTATTTTCACCAGTGTATTTCGAATTGTTGCTCTTTCAGGTATGAATGAAGTGCTACCGGAAGTTACTGGATTCTAATTAGGAGAACAGTCTGAGGAACAGGCTGCAGAGGCAGTCCTTGTGAGCTGAACAGGTAGCAGTGAGAGAGTGAGCACTGGTATGAGGACTTGAAGTGACTTGTAGTGGTGGCTTTGGCAACAGAGTCCACATTTTATGCATCACAGGAGGGTCTCATCTTTGACAACTCTGTATGGCAGAATTCCAGCTTTAGCCACTTGCAGCTGGAAATAGCCATCTAACATGCTCTGTTTAAGGGTAACTAGTCAAAAGAATACTTCTGGCTAGATGCAGAAATGCAGAAGAAAGTGTTAGTAGGTAGGAATGAAGAGAACTGGAAGAAGCTGGCTAAGTAAAGGGATAGATCACAGAATCAAAAAATGGTTTGGGTTTGAAGTGACCTTAAAGATCATCTAGTTCCAACTCCCTGCCAAGGCAGGGACACCTCCTGCTAGATGGCTGAGGCATGAGCCTTGATTAACATGTGTTTGGTTTTGCTGTTCAGACCGTGCATAGGAACTGAGAACATACCCTACACACAGAGAACATACCCTAATTTCCAAGTAGCCTGCAGTGAGAGTTGCCGGATGCTTCTGGCTTGGAAGATCCTGCCTGAAGGTGCTTACAGGCCTGCCTGGTCAGGTGGGCTGATGGCTCTTGGGTTGAACCACAGGCACAGATCCTGTAACCAGTCCCAGTTCCTGAAACGAGTCGCTCCTGATGTGTCTGCATGGGACAGGTCTGATGGCTGCTACTGGGCTGCAACTTTAACCTCCATACTTAGGCCATAAATACCTCTCAGTCTGTTAAGCAATCTGGAGAGTAACTGGTTGGAGAGCATTACCCCAGAGGTCACTGTCCTTCAGGGCTGCATTTCCTTTCTCAGCAACAGGCTGCAAACCTGATGGAAGCTGTCTGTCTCACCTTTTGGGAGGAGGACCATAAAGGGAGCAATAATGGGCTATTGCACTAGCTCTAGCAGAGAGGTGTAAACGTTGCTCAAAGAGCCCTTTTCCAAGTGAAAATCTGTTGTGTCAGTATATTTATTGTAAAACATTAAAAAAGTGATACTAGAAGCATCCTATTCATGTGGTTTGGTGCTTTTTAATAATACTAATGGTACTTTCAAAAGTAGATATATGCCAAAGCCAAGGTCATCTATATGACCTTTAGTTTAAGTTCATGGAATCACAAAACTTTTCTCCTTGACACTCAGCACAGTCTCTGTTTCCTTTCCCCAGTGCATGGCTCCATGCATGATGTAGTATATACTGTATGTCCCCTTCAGCCTCGAACAAATGTAGTTATTTTTATGTTTGGCTCTCAGGTAGTACTGCTGTTGTAGATGTCCATACACTGTTTATGTGCCTAGTGAGGAGAGGCAATGTTTTGGGAGGAGCAGAGAAGCACAGAAGGTTAATTCATCATCATCTAGGGCAGGATGTGCTGCACCTGCTATCAGGCATCTCATCTGAGCCACTTCTCAATGGATGAGGGAAGGCATGTATAAAACCTCTTGTCAGCTGAAGTCTGTTACTTTCAATTATTTCTTTGGGGGTGGGGGGAAGTGGTGTAAAAATATGCAATCTAAAATATTGTTTTTCATTTCCACTTAAAACATGCTTTTACTATCCAAATTTAATACTTGTGTTCTTAAACTGTTTTGTTCGGGGAAAGAGTAAACTCAAATGTTTGAATTTTTTATAATACTTGCTGAAAACTGTTTTCTGATTTTGACCGAAGTTTGCTCACAGGCTTGCTTAAATTAAAACCAGATTTGTTTAAGGTCAAAATGAACTATGAGATTAAGAGGAAAAAATTCCAACCCCTTCTTACTCATACATAACATTTTTCTTATGCTACTTGATTAATTTAAGTATAGCCCTCTGCTTTTGGTTGTTGTTGTATGTACCTACCGTCCTAGCACAGTAGGCCAAAAATGTTTCAGTGTAATTAATTGGAAGTAGATGAATATGAATTAACTATTTTTAAAGCCTGGGGTTATATAAGGTAATAGCCATTTTGCAGGAACTGTGTGAATGTTATGGATGCAATCTGAAGCTATGGAAACTTTTTTTGGTGACGAGACCATGATTTTTCTTTCAATATATTGTTTGCTACTTCACCAGCATATTATGACTTTTTACAAAAAATAAATAGGGTTCTTCTAGACAGGGTACTAGACCACAGCCCCTGACTAACACTTAAAGTACTGGCACTGAAGGAGGTAAGGGATTTATAGGCAAATCATACGTGATAAAAGGCATATGGATGAGGACTAAAGTGAAGAAATGCAGATACAAAGGCTGTTTGTACAGTCTGGGTTCAGAGTACTCAACTTGGTAGCTATAGTAGTGTAGTGTTCTTTTAGTTTGTAAACATTTTTGATGCTAGTAGTGCTGGACTGAGATGTGTCAGGGAGGATTGATTTGTGTGTGTATTTATGGATATACATATTTAAAGCATTTATACTGATGTGAAACCCATGTTTGGTTTTTATTCTCCCAATCTTTATTCTGTCTGTGAGGGGACAATTGAGGGAGTGGGGATCTAAACCTTCTCAGCCTTTCTGAGAGATATAAGCGAGCAGGGCGATGTAGGACCCTGCAGTACCAGCTAAATGTGGCGTGCATGATGCTACTTGGGTCAACAGGGAAGCTTCACTTGGACAAGGGAGAAGAGTGGTTTTGGTGGCTGCCTGTGTTATTTAGCCGTATTAATTCACAAAAAACCAGTGGGCTGCAGCACATATCCTGCTGACGCAAGGTGTTGGTTTTGGCATAACACGTTGCAGCAGGATGGTAACTGCCTTGCCTGAGGTTAGCAAGAGGAAGAAAACAAAACTAAAGATAAATTTTTCCAGCCTTTTGCTCCTGGAGGTGGGTGAAATTTGTTTGTGTTTCCATGTCAGATGAGTGTGGATATTGCAGCTTTTCTCTGTGTGGCACAGCAAACGCTGCTGACACTCTGTTGACAGCATGCTCTGTAACTCCTGGGTTGAGCTCTGTCAGCTCACTGAGCAAACTGTGCCAGACCTGTTTTTCAGGAGCGCTAATTCAGTGCTCAGAAAAAAACCAAGCTGGGCTAAGTCTTGAGAGTGTTTGGCAGCTTTTGTCCCATCTGTTGCAGAGTAGTAGGAAAATGTTGGGAAATTCTGCATGGGCAGTTACAACAGATGGATGCAAGATCTGTAATACACTTCTGTACTTTCCAGTTTTGAGAACTTTTAGGTATAAACTGTTGCTTTGGGCCTCTCTCAAGATATTTGCAAGTGGGGAACAATGATAAAGAGATTGATAAGGTGTCCTGGTTTTGGCTGGGATAAAGTTAATTTTCTTCCTGGTAGCTGGTACAGTGCTGTATTTTTGGATGTAGTATGAGAATAATGTTGATTGCACACTGATGTTTTAGTTGTCACTCTGTAGCACTTACCCTAAGTCACGGATTTTCTAGTTTTCCCTGCTCTGCCAGCAAGGAAGTGCACAAGAAGACAGGAAGGAGCATGAGCAGGATAGCTGGCCTGAACTGGTCAAAGGGATATTCCATATAATAGAATATCCTGCTCAATCTATAAACTGGGGACTTGCCCAGGAGGGGCTGATGGCTGCTCAGGGACAGGCTGGGTATCAGCAGGTGGTGAGAAACTATGCTGTTCACCCAACTTGTCTTCCTTGCCTTTTGTTTTTCTTTCTCTTCTGGTTGTCTCTCTTTCCACTACAATTATTATTTTATTATTGTCATCTTATTTCAATTATTAAACTGTTCTTATGCCATCCCCACAAGCTTTACCTTTTTTCCAATTCTCCTCCCCATCCCACTGCAGGGGTGGCAGGGTGGCTGCATGGTACTTAGTTGCTGGTCGGGATTAAATCACCAAACAACAGGGATCAAGTCCTGCACCAGGAAGCACTCAGTGTGCACCAGGCCATGCCAGTTTCCCATCACAATTTGGGAGGTACAGCTTGGTAGTGGAAAAGCCAGAGGCCTGACTCACTGCTAGGGTTCAAACCCATACCCTTGCTGAATGAGTTGCCTGGGGAAGATGATTACACCTATACATGTACTTGCTCCTGGGCAAATCTACAGACCCACCTTGTCCCATCCCCAGTGCTGTGAGCATGGTGGTTGCCACCCACTGAGCCTTGAAGAGTGCTTGAGGGCAGGAGGAGGTAAGTCTCATGAAACAGGGGCTACTAAAGAGCCTAATGAACAGCACACAGAGCAGACACTAGTTAATGTAAAAGTAAAGTACTGTAGTTGAAAGCCAATGAAAAGTAAAGCTTGGCTGTCCTGTTGAAAGTGCATGTATCAGCAGGAGTCCTCGTGTTCTAATTTAGGTGAAGAATTAGTCACAGGCGGCAAAGCAGAGCCCTGGGGGCTGCAAAAATCTGCCTCCTGGAGTCCCACTCTGCCCCCCTGGTGCCTGATGGAATGCAGATAGTCATCAACCCCTAACCTTCTGCAGTCTCTGGCTCACAAGCTCACCTTAGCCGGGACCAGTGTGGTCCCAGGCAATAAACAAGCAATAAAGGTTGATGTGCCAGTGTAGAGGAGCTGCAGGCCGTTGTCAGGTTCTGCCTAGGCAGCTCTCAGGAGGATGGTGTTCCACCCTGTTCAAGACCATGTATTTGGAAGGGGGATGGGACCACTCTGAGTGGCACCCGTGGCATGCTGCCAGGATCCTTGAGGAAGTCATTGCCACGGACTGCTCTTGCCTGTGTGAACATAACCCAGAGCAGCAGCTGTGACCATACCATTAGCTTACACTTGCTGTATGCTGTGCCAGAGGCAGGAGAAAAGGTTACAGGTCAGTAGCTCAGTTTAGCTTCAAAGCTGCTGCTATGAAGAAGTGCCTTTTCCCACCCACTCACTCCTTCAGTTAACGATTATGAATAAGCCATTCTGCAAGACAAACATCAAACACTTAAATTTACACACGCACCCCTCCCATGAGACACGGCTTGCAGTTCCTCTCAGGTCTGGTTGCAGCAGCAGCAGATGAGGATGTTGCCATAGTGGTGTGCCCAGCCCCTCTGCCAGAAGCTACTGCCATGCTGCCAGAGACAGCAAGAGAAGCAGAATCCTTCCCTCTCTCCAAGGCAGTCTGCAGCCTTGCATGCTAATGCCAGCTGAGGTCAATGCCGGTGTGAGGGGGATGCTGGGCTCCGATGTGTGTGCCTGAGACATGCTGCAAATATTTGTTGTAGCAGTAGTAGCTGAAGTTTATCCAGCCCTTGGCAGGTCAAGAGGCAGCTTTCAGTCCATAGGGATTGCAAATTGCTTCTGACCTTTCCTGGTCTACCTCAGCAGTTTTATATTATGGGAGGTAAAGTAATTGCTACACAGACCTCTTCCCCAGCTCTGAGGCACACACTTTGTCATTCCTGCTCAGAAGTCATGCACTAGGGGATACCGCTGAGATCCTGCCTTAAAAGCTTTATGTTCTTTAACTGCTGTGGTTCTTTTGGCCCATTTGCTTCCCATATTACAGCTTCCCCCCCCATTCCCAGTTTCTGTTTTTATTTGTCTTCTCCCACTTCCTTAGGATTTCTTGGCTCCCTGAGTTAATACTCTAAACAAAGCCTATAAGAAAAATGAGTAACAGTGCAGCAGTGCTTCCAAGTTTAAAATTTAGCGTGACTTTCCGTGAATAATTAGCAATTGTGTTGCTTCAAGAACTAATTTTACAATTGGCATTGAAAGCTAATGCCAACTTGCGTTTCTTCTTTGGTGGTGATGCATCATTGAATCAGTAGTTATAAAATGTCACTTAACAGGGGAAAGAAAAATAGTCTAGTAAAGTAGTTTGGTTCTAAGATGCTGGGGTGTTAAGTGGTCTGGTTTAATATGAAGTTCCTATGGGAAAGAGCATGAACTTAGAACTATAAAGAAGTGTAGAAACTACTGTAGCTGACATGGTAATGATTAATCACATAATTTGTCTAACTGACAGTTTCAAAATTGGTACCTATATTCCTTCCCCTATATGAGGTGACCTGTGAGCCTCAGCACGGCTCTCCTGGTTTTACACTGTGCCACTGATGACTTGGTCTGGGCTCTGGCCTGAGTGCTCTGGCACAGGTGGCTTGAGAGGCCTGCAGCCAGTTAATAGGAAGAGTTGAAAGCAAACCAGATGAGTAGTCCCTCCTCCTCCTTTCCCTGCAAGACTTTACAGCTAGGTTGTTTAAGTAGGTTCTCAAGAGTTGAGGCATGGGTGATCAAGTGAGACAGAGGAACAGAATTAAATACTGGTTTCCTTGCATCGCAGCTGAGCTGTAGGGTATGAAGAGAACCACGACCCCCTCCAGTTTTGTTATATGTAAACCTGTCAGTAATTGTTCCAGTTCTCTGCTAAACTGGGCCTCTTGGACAAACTAGGCAAATGAAGTCTAAGTCTGTGGATCCCTTCTAAATCTGCACTTGAGTGAGACAGCAGGTTGTTCAGCTGTGATTTTGTTGGCCAAGGTGTTTGCCACCCCTGCTTGGCACAAAAATGCCTGCCATGGTGACAGGATATGTTATACAAAGTATACAAGGGGCTTGGCCAGCACAGTCCATCTCACAGACACTCTGTTGCAGTGGAATAGCTGTCTTTGGCCAAATGCTCCTATACCTTCAGGCTGGCAGAAGTATTCTGGTTTCCTCCACGGCTGTGAATGATTTTCCATATGAGGTTGAGACTTGTTGGACTATCTGAAAAACTGTAACAGTAATGGAAGGGACTTCCACCCAAGATGACAGAAGTTCATTAATGAACAATAATGTGTCTCATGAGATGAGTGATTGCTAATGAAGTCCATTACCATTTGAGCTGTCATCCAGAAACTGCAGACAAAAGGACTAGTTTGGACTGTTACATGGTAAAAAATTCCCCAAAACCCAAGCATACCTTTTTATTGAAACCAAATGTGTTTATGTGAAAGGCAGGAGTTACCTAAGAAAGATATATATTTAAATGTGCATAGTTAAGTATCAGTTGTCAGCTACTCATTTGAAGCCCTATAAATAGTACGTCGTTCATTTTTATGTTATGACGTGCATATGACATTCAGAGGTTAAGCTGGGTATGCTTTCCTCTAAGCACCAATCCAGTTCTGCATTAGGAGTATCAGTTTGTTCCCTTTCATGCTTATTTTCCCCTGGCTTACTTGCAGCACTGTCAAATAAACAGAAATTGAAAATTTGCCAAAGGGTAATTGTTTTCAGCGCTGGAATAAATACAAAAACACCACTGGTGACATTTTTGTAATTCATTTTTGCTCTGTGTTTTTGTGGGCTTTTTTTTCTTCCCCCAATGGCAGCGAGTCCCATCCCTAGATAAACATCTCCTTAGCATCCCAGTTAGGCAATCATCCAAACCCAAATGTATATGTTGGTTTTGCTGACAAAAAGAAGGGCATGCCACTTGGCAGAAAATGCTTCTCTAGGTTCAGCAGTCCTCTGACATAAATGTATATACATACAAACGGGTTTTGGTTGGTGGGTTGTTTTTTTTCCAAAGTTCTGTAAACTATTTTCCTTAAACTCCAACAATAATGAAAAACACTTGTTTGTAGCAAGGTCTGCATTGTTGCATGGGATGCTTGCCTGGAATTCACTGTCTTGGAGGTCAGATGAGCTCAGGGCACAGATAGGGAGGTGGGTGCAGGGTAGCAGCAGGGTGGATACCCACTGGCAGGCAAGCAGGGCTGTAATGAAACATGTTGTGTGAGGTGGCTCAGTGGCCCATGCAAATAACCCCAGTATTCAGTCTTCTCATATACAAAAGCAACTCTTGAGACTTTCATGCTCCAGTAGCTTGGCCACAGGGTGTACCACCTCTAGGAGATGGTATGAGGAACTAACCCCTCACCTTGACTTGGGCCTGCTCCAGGGGAATTCAGCTCATGAGAGCCCAGGCCATGGTGTGGCCACAGCAGGGCAAATCTGTCATCATTCAGAGAGTCTGATAATCAAACCAGAGTGTTTCCCTTGCCAGGTCAATAACTCTAGAATGTAGTCTTCACGGCTCCAGTGGTGTGTTGTGTAGCTCTGACCAGGAATTGAATGTCCTCCACTCCTCCTGTGGGAAAGACCATCCCTTTTCCCTGGGGTGTTCAGGACCACACACCACCACATTATTTTGGGTGGGTATAAGAGCTGTTGTACCTGTTGCTCTCAGCTCTGGGCTGTTTGGATGGCAAGTTGCCTGTGGAAGGGTTATTCTATGCTTTGTGGCTACAGATAGATCTGATAATTTCTTACTTTGGTTCACTGCAATGTAGTTGTGCAGAACTAACCTGGGCAGAACCTCGAACACGGTGTCATGTCTTCGCTGCAAATAGCTCAGTGGAGGAAAAAGTCACCTTCTGGAGCATCAGGGAGAGTTGTAATTTCCCAAGGTAGATATCTGGAGGGAAACCACCGAATTATTTGAACTGAAGACCTGATACCATATTCCAGAATCTGCCCAGGTTTGTTCTCCACAACTACACGGCAATGTGCCAATGTTCAGTTGCAGCTGAGACTGATTTCAAAGGAAAAAAGTCAGTAGCAAATGAAAAGGAAAGGGATTATTCTGTTTGCTTAGCTTAGTAGACCTGGCTGTATCCATAAAAATGTGTGGTTGCCCATACAGGTAACAAATGAGAAGCAGGTCTAAAATACCACTTCTCAATTTTTTTATGACTTGGTCCCCTGGTTCTGTGGGAACCATCTGCCTTGAGAGGAAAGAATCCCATTGCTTGTGCCAACTCTGTCAAATCTGGCAGCAGATTCAAACACTGGGGGAGAGGACATGGGTATGCCCTTCGACAGGTGACACATTTTTCAAATGTGCTAAGTGATTAACACAGGGCAAGATTGGGATTTGTAACCTTCTGGTGGCCCTAGTAGTGCTCAGATGCAAACAGGGGCAATCAGAAAGCAGTTTCAATCTATTTGCTTCGGCCTGCCAGCTGTCACAACCTCATAGTTGCATACAAACTTTGTTTTTTTGTTGTTAGACGGATGACAGAGGAGAATGTGCATTCAAAGGAGTATTATGATGGGACATTTTTTTCTGGTGGCACTGGAATGTGCTTTTCTAAGCGTGGAAGCTGTGGAGGTCAGAGGAGTCTCTTCCTGCTTTTGCAATAGCAATAAGTTTCAGTTTACAAAACAGTTTCCCTGGGATAAGAACACAAGGCATTTGACAGCCTTGTTAAAGATAAGCTGTTTGGGAATGTTTTTTTTCCAGATCATTTTTGTAACAAGACAAAATCCAACTTTGTCTAAACTAAGCCCTTCTATGAGAATGAATAGTTCTGAGCAACTTAGCTGTTAAAATTTCAGGGATTTTTAAATAAATTGCCTGTTTTGATATTTTTGCATAGGAAACTCTAGCTCAAAAATAAAGCTCTGCCTCAAAATTACCTTCATTTTAACACTTAGTCATAAGTACCCCAAAACAAGAAAAAAATCAATATATTTTGAAGTGCTCAAAGCTGGGAAAAAACCCAACAAAAAACAATGAGAGAAAGAAGGGCTAGGTGTATTTTAGTTTTCTGGGTTTTGTACATTTAGGTTTTTCTTTTAGAATAATTCTCTCAAAGCCTAAAATATTTTCTCCCACATAGGAGAATTATTTCTAGTCCAGTTTATTATGGATTCAGTAGTAAAGCAGTGTCCTCCACAATAGATAGTTTTGCAAATGCTGTTTGAGAAGGGAAGGAAATCTGGCCCAGTCAGTCTCTTAGTGGAACTACTCAAACCAGAGGCCTTTCCCACATGATGTTAGGGGTACTTACTTTCTCTCTGATGCTTTCCAGACAGCACTCATAAAGTAAAAGGAATGGTGTCTCTGAAGAGAGGGGTGTGGGGAGGTTTGAGACGTGCAGTGAATTGCCATTGAATGCATGAGCATGTACTCAGAGGCTGGACAACATGAAAACTGAGTTATGTTTAGCTCCATTCTGATCCTACCTCCACTGCTTTCCTCTAGTGACTCCAGCTTTTTCTGAAATCCTCACCCTACAGGAAGGGAGGAGAGACATCCCTGGAGGAGGTGGGGGCCCAGCCACGAGAGCTGTGCCCAGATCCTCTTTTGCCACGCTGAGAAACTGGAGATGTTCCCCCCACAGACCACTAAAGATTGGTAAGGTGGAGCATTTTTGACATCTCTTGTGATGGACATAAGGCTTTTCAAGTAGGCTGCAGGGTTTTCCAACAACTCGGAGCAACCAAGTAGGACTGAAATAATTCACTCTCCTTACCCACTGCTTGTCCCACAGCCACCAGTAATGCTGTGTGGTCTGTAGGGCTGCTGACTGTAAATGGGCTTGTAAATAATCTGGACAGGATCTTGCGAGCGATGATTTGTTTGCTGATGGGGCAGGAACTGTTAGAGGTTGACCTACTTTTCTGTTCTCCCACCTCCTGTAGGACTTTATTTCAAGAACTCTCTTCTCTATCTCTTTGCTTTGGTGTTTTATTCCACTGGGTTTTCCTCCTTCAGAGTTTTATTGTTAACATTTTTATCCCACCTGCTCTCTGCTGCTTTTGAGAGCCGATGAGGAGAACAGTCACAGTCTAGGACTTGCCATGAACAGTCTGAGCAAACTCCTCCATTGCTGCCATGAAGGGCAGCCTTAATACTCATTTGTTCCACACTGAAATTTAAAATTTCCAACCTAGATTTGTAGAGGATTATCTCAAAGGCACAAGCATGGCAGTAGAGCTGCTGGGAAGTCCCAGGGGACTTGCCCTGAGAAACCAGCGTGGGCTGGGTTGAAAGAGGCTTTATGTAACAATTCTTGCTCCACCTTCCACTGACACTTCAGATGAGCGGTCCTCGCCCTTTCCTGAATTAAAAAAGGCTGACCAAAGAGGTCCTTTCCAGCAGGTCAGCTGCCTGCTCCTTCTTGATAAACATGTTTTATGTCAAACAACTTAGGTCAGTGTAAGCTTTCTCTGCCCTTGAGCCACTCTACTGTTGTGATAGCTGCTGCTGCCCTTCCTGCTGGGAGTGAGCGCACTTGGCAAAGGGAGAACACCATGCCAGGCTGTAGGAGAGGAAGCATATTGCTGACGAAAAGGAAGAAAAAGGTGGAGTCCAAGACTTTGTGCAAGGCCCTCTCCCAAAATCCTCTTAATCATCTTATGTCACACTCCTGTTTAATTCCAGGAAGTCCTTAACTCTTACCTGGTTTTCCAAGTATTGCCATCAGCAAGAAAATGGTGCTTAAATGAAGTGCTGATGAGGCCTCTGGAAAGCTCTAATGATCTTTGATGGCTTGACTCTGGAGCCAGCCAAGGCACAGAGGATCACCTCTTGAAGGTTGGCCATCCCCAGAGCAGCCCTGTAAGCCAAACCCAATAAGCGAATTGGTGTGGAATGGCTCCACGCTGCAAAGGCAGTTTCATGCTGTTTTAAACCCGAAAGCTGGAAAATTCAGAGCCAGCACTAAATATTTGTTCCACTTTCAAAGCTGAGCATCAGGAAGCCATTCCTTAAGTAGTGGATGCCTATTCTCTGAGCCCAGATGTACTTATAGCATGGGTCTTGCCAGTGTTTTCCTTTCCTCCTGCTTCCCATATGAATGCGTGTGCAGATTTCTAGCCATCCATCTTTACCCTTTAAAGTCGGTGTAAGGGGTAGCAGCTGTTCCTTCTTCAACAGAGGTGGCAATAATATTGTACAAATTGTTTTTAACCTTAATCAGTAAAGCTTTCCACACAAGTGATCCTATTTCTTGCCAGAAGTGATAAATAGGAGTCAATTTTGGAGCACATGAAATGTTATTCAAAATACATTAGTCAAAGACACTTCAGAGTATCAGTTACCTTCCTGTGGTATGTAAGTAATAATTCAGTTCTTAAAACCTTCCACCTGGATTTGGAAGGTCACCTGAGCTCCTTTTGCAGGCATTTAGCAGAAAGTTAGAGTGTGAGGTAGCAGTAAATTGATAGATTGCCCTGTGTTTCCATTTATGTAACTAGAAACAGCAGTAGATTCCAGCTTGAAATTTGAGATACTGGTCTTTACTAATCCATTTTACTGCATCCAAGCTGGGATATTCCTGTCACTCACTATCATTTTACACAGGCGGCTAATCTCAAATTATCACAGCTTTATCCCTTCTCTAAATAGCACAAGTTGTGCAGACCTATGGTAATGACAACACACAAGATGCACCAAGCACAAATGGTCACCTCCTGAAGGTCGGTTGTCCCTTCCTTCCTCATCTGGCATCTGCCTTTGCCTTAATGTGTGTGCAATGGAGACAGGTTTTGCTGAGTGAATCAGAGAAATCAAGAGCTAATATGCTTAGAGAGGGGAGTTTTTCTTTCCATATTGTATCTGCTCTGTTTCCTTGCCCTGGGTTAAACCTGTTGCTCCTTTCAGGGAAGGAAGGTGCTGAAGGAAGGCAGGAAGGTTATCCCCTTGTTACTGGTCATGTGCACTGCAGTGCTGGTGAAGGGATCTGTCAGATTTGGCTATGTTTGACTTAGGTGCTGCAAAAAGCTTAACAAATGATGTGGCTTAGAGTGATGGAGTTGCATCACTTCAGGAAGAAGTTGGTGCGAGAAGGGATAGTTTCCACCTGCAACTCTTCCAATAGGTTTCTTCTCCTGACCAAAAGCAGAGCAAAGGTTAAAGTTTTGAGAGTTTTAACAAGGTTTTCTACTTTTTTTTTTTCCCTAAGCAATGATGTTTGTGCTCATATGCAGAAATTTTCTTTGTAATCCAGCAGACGAGACACAATGTAGAGGAAGTCAGAATGACCAAGAAAAATCAAAATTTTCTCTTCTGCAGCCTGAGAAAAAATATGTTCTCATTTACTACACTCATATGTGCCTCCATCATATTTCAGCACCATGAACTGGAAAAGAATAAAGTCAGTTGTCAGAACACTGAAGCCAAAAATAATGAAAAAATTTGAGTTATGATCAAATAACTGAAAAGTGGGTAGCTATCTGATAAATTCTGGGGCAAATCACAGGAAAGCCAATAGAGAATTGAAGTTAGGAAGGGATTAGGAAAAGGTGATTAAATTAATGGTAATCAATGTAGAACTGTCTTGTGAACTAATTGTAATGTGATTTTGGTAAGATGGACTCTGTGTGATTGGTGGAGGTAATGGTTTTGATATCCACTTAAACATACACCTATTGAAATTTCTGTAAGACATGATTTTGTTCCACACAATGCTCTGAGTGAAAAAAACCCCAAGCTCTAACAATACAAGACTAAATAAAGGCATCAAATTAATTGCAATCTGGCTAATAGTCATGCTTTCTCAAGTAATTGCAAATGAGGAGGCATTCAGAATTGATGTTCCTGAGAGATATACCAAAGGACTCATTCTTTGAGGCTCGGAGTACTCAGTTGCTTGGGTTTTGACCTAGAACTAATATTTCATTAGACAAAGAAAATGATGATGATGCAACCAATGATGAAGTAATAAATGAAAATGTCAAGGACAGGCCTACTCTTTAGCATCTTTTGCGTTATCTGGTAAACTGATCTCATCCCCAAAAATGTGTATTTGAATCTTCAGCCAAATTCAAGGTGCTAACAGACCAAAGGTGTGCTTTTACAGCTGTACTATTTGGCTGGGAGATTGTGTTTTGGAATCCAGTGACTCAGGCTTGTTTGTAAAGGATAGACAGCTAAACACGCAGTGTCTGTGTGATAGAGTGTACCTGAAAGCAAATGTTACCATCTCGGATCAGAGCAGATTGCTGAGTAAAGGTCAAGAAGGTGATATTTCCATGTGTACAGCATTAATGGTACCATTTCTGAAATGTTTACGATTTTAAAAGGATTTTGACAGATAGGCAGAGAACAGAGACTGAGCTGCATGAGCATAGGCTGAACTGTGCTGTCTAAGGAGAGGCAAGAGAATCTAAATCAATTTATTTTGTCAATGATGACATTTTATATCCATCCACTAACAACTGAAAGCAGGGAGAGAATTAATAATGGCAGATTATCTCTGGGCATTGCAAGATGGTTGGCTGCTGGAGGAGGACAGAGGTTAGAAAATGGGCAACTGCAAATGCCTTTTGCTTTCTGTGTCAGCAAGTAACCACTTAACTCAGGATGCAGAGTTTGCCTGTTACATGAAATAAGCACTGAATCCTTTTCAAAAAATTACAATTCTGGTAAACAAGAGCTTGTGGTAAAGGCACAAGTGTTGTGGTAAAAACACTGTGGGCATTATAGTTCAAGCAGGCCAGGCTAAGCGAATTCACTAGTCTCAAAGGCTGTAGACACAACTGATTTCTCCCACACCCAGTACTCTGTGTTTAGCTCAGTTTGCCTGCTCCCTCAGTGCCATTCCTGGTGTGTGTTAAAGGAGGCAGGATAATACTCCCCCCCGTCTCCTTAGCTTAGGGCTTTCCCTTGGTCCTTTGGGGAAGGCTGTCTTGTGCTTGGGAGCTGTAACATGTGGGAAGACCCAGCAACAGATCACTGGGGTGGTTTTGTGGTAGCAGTGTGGGGGCCTTAAGGGAGGAAGGTCTGGGCCTATAGATGCTTTTTGCTGTTCTAGTGGTTAAATTCCCTGGAGAGGAATGCCAGACTTTGGGTCAGTATCATGAGCCTGTTCAAAGCACAAGCAAGGATGAAATCCGGATCTAATAATTGTTTACACCTCATGGCTACCAATTATTAGGTTTCAAAGCCAGGATGTTTCTATTGGGTTTGCTCCACTTCTGAATACTGCAAATACTGAGCAAAGGTGAAGGTTTTCACGGTAGTTTTTGAGCCATGGGCAGCCTTCCAAGTAGAATGTGAAAGGACAAAGTTCGTAATACAAAGGAAAATACCAGCATGGCTCTTTCATGGGTCCATGAGGAACTGAATGTTTGTGTCAACTTACAACTGCTTTTCAAATTTGTTATATCATCATTCATTATAAATAATTATATATCATCATTTGTTATAAATAATGTAGAACACAGTATTAGGTAAACTGTACATAAACATATTAAAGGCTAAGCAGTAACAGATGTACTGCACATTTATATGTAGGAAAATCTATATCAGGATGAGTTTCTTGCTCAGCTGTGGGATCTAAATCCTAGTTTTGGGACAGCAGGAACCTGTCAATTACTGAAAGTACTGGCTTGTACGCATGTGAATCAAGATTGATCATCACCAGCTTTCCTTCATAGGTGCAATAGGGATGGAAATGTTAAACATTGGACTGCTCTTGGATGTAAGAGGAGGTGTTTTATGTTAGGTAGCAGGCACACTGCAAAGCTGTTCCTTGCTAACTTAGGAGACTGAAAGGAATGGGGCTGCAGGCACGCCTGTCTTCGTGGTATAGTTTATATGAAGTGACCACTCTGGAGAGTGATGTGTGGTGGCACTTAAGTAGGAGTGAGAGGCAGGGGTTCACTAACCTCTCTGAGAGGGAGACAGGACTTGAAAGAGAGACGCAGAGAGTTGTTATTCAGTGTAGAGATAAGTCTCACCCTTGAATGATCTGCCTTCACCACCTCAGAGGTTAGAGAGGGCAATCTATGAAGCTTGTCTGGCATGTGTGAGCTGCAATGATGTGGTAAAACATGTGTGTATGAGTATCCATCCTCTGTGTGAGTGTTTGATACCTGAACAATCCTGCTCAACATGCCATGGGCCAGGAATAAGTGCCTGCAAAAAAATACACTGAAAAAGCCTCTTTATTCTTTCTGTAAGGCCTTCCTTTTCCTTCTGGCACAAACACTGCAGAGCAAGGTTTTTGCACAGGAAGTGAGTAACACATCTCATATTTTTTGATGTACTTTGACTTCTTGGAAGGCTGGAAGAGCCTTGACTTTACACCCATTTGTAGCCCAGATTAAATTCCCAAATGGAGTAAACATTACCCTCAGAAGAGGGACTTGTGATATTGGTATGATTGTGTCTATACTAGGGCCTTCCCTTTGACCAGGTTCTAGATGGGGTGATTTTAAAAATGTATTATTTTCACAGCTATGCTAGAGTCAAAGTATAGAGCAGATTTAAGTACTGGTGTCCTACATGTCTTCCTTTCATAGCAATAGTGTTGCCCATGTGCTTGTTCTGCTTCATGGGACAGATTTAGAAAAGCTTGTTTTGATAAACTGTTTGCTTGCTTGGTTTGACATTCCCAAACACTGTGTCAACTTTCCACAAAGCTCTCTTGGTTAGGTCGGTTGAAGAATTCAGCTCGCAGCACTAAGCCTGCAAGTGGCATGACTCAAGGACAAGATAATTGACTTTTTTTTTTTTTCTGAGTAATTACACAGGAATTGCTAAGCTACTTTCCAAAAGTGGAAAGAGAGGGTCTGAAATGGATCTGAATTTTCTATTGGGTGTCAGGGAGTTGAGATGAGATGTTAATTGTGATAATTGTGATAGAGATGGTAATTGTGACATTTTCCTTTGGATGGGAGCTGTTTGTAGATGTGTGGCTCATTCAGTCTGGGTTTTTCTGTGGCATCTCATACATCACAAGCCAGTTTCTTGTGTGCCTGCTGCCAGATACTTAGAGAGCAGGTGTCAGGGAGTCTGCTCTCATACCAGCAGGAGGAGAGGGGGAAAAACATACAGAGAGAAAGCTAGAGATGAGACCTGAATACTCAGGGACTGATCTGTGTCAAAGGGTTTCCAAAGTACATAAACAAGAGTCTTGGCTCCCTGGAAGACCCTCACAACTCGTGCTGTCCCTCCTGATCATCTCTCTCCCATTTTAACACTTTGTGTCCTGAGCTCCACTGTGTAGATACATAGGTGGTGAGTACCTGGAGGTGGCTTAGTAAACACAGGCAGAATGCAAAATAAAATGGAAATAAATATGGACAGTGTGAGCTGGAAACTAAACAACACAGTAAAGTGTGGGGAAGGCTGATGGGGGAAGTTCACGCTTTCTCATAGGCTGGCATATTTTCTAAGAGGAAACAAACAAGGTTTGGGCACGTAACATTTCTTCACACCTCTGTACTTGGAAGGTTCTCTGTTGTTTTCTTAATTTTATTTTGCCTAATGCAAGCTATTGCTTCTCTGAGACCTGTTTGTCATTTATTTCCTTATGTTACTGTAGCTCTGCCCGTCATCAGGGTGCTGACAGAGAAGTCGTTTTTAAGGCATTTGTTAATGGAGGGTGGATGCCAGAGGGATTCTGGTTTGGGCATTGTTTAATTTGTGGAGGCAAAAACGCTGAAGACTGAAGAAAATAAGTGAAATGAAGAGGAAATGAAATCTTATTCTAATTTCCAACCTAAACATATTACTGACCAGGATAAACATACTTTTAGTGTGTGGGAATGACACCGTGTTTCAGCTGTTGTCACTCACTCTTTTCTGCTCTATTTCCCCACTGGGAGTGTTTTGGGGCAGCAGTCAGACCCTCCTTTACCTTCTCTCACCCAGGCTCAACTACTCGGCTGGCTGGGCTTCCACTTCAGGAGCTCTCAGCCAGTATGAGCTGGTTACTGCCCGGAGCAGTAGTCCCACCCTTCATCCTGTGCCACCTCCCAGGCATTTGCCCGTCTGGAAGCAGTGCTGGCCACTGCCCTTCTCTCCTCACCCTCCAGGAGCCCTCTCCTCCCACGCTGTTATTTTTAACCCAGACTGAAGCCTTGGTTCGCTTCACCCTGTGGCCTCCTGCTTCTGCCAACAGAAACAGACTGTGAAACTGCAGAGTTAACCCCAGGTTTTTCAGGCTTCCCAAAGTCCTTCTCAGCCTGGGCAGCCCAATTCCATCTGTTGGAAAGTTTTCCCCTGGTAACACGGAAGGTGGCACCAGCCTTTTCCTCTGCTAGGACCATGAGAACAGGCTCATATTTCCTTTGTCATGGACTTGGGAAGAAGCTTGGCACAATGTAGCTAGGCTTCAGGGAAAAGTTATCAGATCCCACAGTACATTCCTAACTTGTAAGATGTGCTACTAATCAGGTATTTTTCTCCTCAGCTTTCCTCACGTTTTCCACTATAAAATTTAACCCAGTCTCTTGTTATCATCCTCAAGGCTGTTCCAGCCACGATAGTCAAGAAGGAAAATATATTCTCAATAAATAGCTGTTGCAATCATAAAGTTATGGGACTAGAACTCTAAACTGGAAGATGCACCAGAAATACATTTCTGCATAGCCTTTCTACATTTTATTCCGAGGCTGACTGTGCTGACCTCGATAGACTTCAACCATAATCCATCACCTCTCCCCCCTAGTTGAAGTCAATAGGGGCAGGACCCATCTGATCTAACTGCACATGTGTGCACTATACACAGCTATAGCTGGAGTAGTCAGACTCCCTTTGTAGTCAGGGGAGAGTAAATGTGTTTTGGCATTAATCAGTCTGACCTATTTTAGCTTTCTGCCTAAGTACGTCTTTTCACGGAGTGTAATTGAGTTGCCAATAATGAGTTCAAATTTGGATATCTACATCAGCTGATGTGTACCCTCAAACTTTCCAGTTACTTCACCTGGCTCCAGACCAGGTCTTGGCAGATCAGCATTTAGTCATCACCACTCACGTAGTTACAACAAAAATCATTTTAGAGTCCTTGTCTCAGAAGGTCCTTAACTAAGTGGATGCAGTGCTATTGGAGAGAAGGCCCAGAGGTCATCATAGCTTAGCTGCCCTATGTGTCAAGAGACATTCACTGATGACTGATACTCTTTCTATACCTTTAATGACAAATAACAGTTTACAGTACAAGAATGTCAGAATAATTCAGGTAGGAAACAGACCTTTTGAGCTCCCCTAGCCCAACCTTCTGCTCAAAGCAGGGCCAGCTGTGGAATCAGCTCACATCACTCAGAACTTTGTCCAGTTGATCTTGAAAACCTACAAGAATGGAGATGTTGTAGTGTCTCTGGGCAACCTGCAGGTGCTTTGGCTGTCCTTGGGGAAAATTACTTTCCTCACTTCAAGTCAGAAATTCCCATTTTGATGTATAGCTTTTGTCTCTCATTTTCCCACCATGTACCTCTGAAGAGCCTGTCTTGGTCTTCATGGTAACCTCCTTGTAAGTGCCGTAGGGCCCCTGCTAGATCACCCCTAAAGCCATCGCTTATCCAGGCAGAATGATTCCTGGTTTCTCAACCTCTCTTTGCAGGTTGGGTGCTCCAGCCATTGCCATTGTAGTGGCCCTACACTTAAATCACTCAAGGCTATTGGAGTCTTTCCTGTATTGATGTGGGGGGATGGGTGAAACTGGACACGGTGTCTAGATATGCTCTAATGAGCACAGAGCAAAGGGGAAAAACCACTTCACCACATCTGCTGGCCGTGCTCCTGCCACTGCAGCCCAGGGCTCTGCCAGCTGTCCCTGCTGCCAGCGTGTACTGCTAGCACACATATAACTTATTCCCTGCCAGCGCTCCCACATACCTTCCAGCAGCCAGTTGCTCCCCAGTCTGTACTTTTGAATTAGTAGGGTTTTGGCAAAGGTTTTCGATGACTGAGAGCTGTGATAAGAAGCAGCAGTCACTCATTCATTATCGTTAAACTATGCATTCAGTATAGCTTCAAAAAAAATCAAAAGTCTATTGGTATTTTGGGGGAATATTTTCCTAAAGCAAAATGCTCGCTGGGATTCATTATTTAGCTGAATCCTGACATGAAATAGAAGTATGAATCTGATGTGTGAATTTTCCCCAGGTCACATAAAAAGAAAAGTTAATTCTGTTTCTAGGAGATGCTGGTGCTGTTTGGAATGAAAGCCATGAAGTGCTGAGGTTCTCAGGCTGATTGTGTACAGGCTTTTTATTTTCTTTTCAGCACAATGTTGGTGTGCACAATGTTGAATTCACCCTTGTGAAGCAGGAATGAGTTTCACTCTCTGTTTAAAAGGGAGAAGCCATGGTGCAGAAACCCAGACACCTCTGACCTAATTTTAATTGTCAGAAAGTTAGACATGCATTCCCTGGCTAGGAATCCACAGTCCTTCTACAAAGGGAGAAATGGGTCCCTCCAGAGTTTCCTGGATTTCACCTCTTCCCCACTTGTTTTCAGGGTGAGAAACGGCCTGTCTGTTTTCACTGGCACTGGCACAACATGAACAGTGCATCTCAATTATTAATCTGTAAGTAAGGCTTGGGGCTAAAATCCTAGTTAAAGCTAAGCCTTGGCATTACAATACAAGTGGTTCTTCCCCAGATAAGTCACAGAGAACTGAGAGTACTTCTAAGTTTCCCTCCAAATTAAACAAAGCCTCCAGACCATGCCTTATGTTGCCTGAGGGGTGCCATGGAGATTGAGGAGGGGAGGTGGGACGGGAACTTTGGGACATGACAAACACACTCTTCCTCCTCTCTTGCTTCCACCTTTGGCAGAACTTTTTCCCTGCATTGGTGTTGGCATGGATTTGTTGCTGCTGGGAGGTGAACAACGGGTTGTATTTGGTGTTTCCATTCCCATCTCCTTGCATCTGTGGATGATCCTGGCAAAGGGGACAAAAACCACCCTCTGCTCCTGATGAAAAGGGACCTAACTTACTTTGTGGAAAAATGTTGCCTTTTGACTGACAGAGTTCTTGGAGGTATTCCAAGCTATTGCAGTAGAAATGGCACTGAAATATCTCTAATTTTCCCCTCTGTGTCAGGATCTTGTCTACTAATTTCAGTGTCACAGCTGAACCACTTGTTTTCTTCCACACCTCTGCAGAGGCCTAGATAGAACCCTACTGCTAGTGACTTTTGTTGGGGGGTGGAAGGTTTTAGTTTTGTACAGTTTGAGAGATGAGCTCAACTCTCATGTTAGAGGAAAATAAAATCTTCTGTGTAAGCAGCATGAAGCAAAATGGCATCCCCCTGGGACACAAACCACCAGCTTTATTTCCAGTCTGTGGGAATTCTGGCTGGCTTGCACTTCTCACAGGTTTGAGCAGGAGAACACTTCAAATGAAGGAAATTTAATACTGAAAAGAAACTTTGATTTTTTTCCTAAGTGTTGAAGAGCTCTCTTGCACAACGGGCTCACAGTAATGAGAAGGGTCCCTATCCCAGTGACTGTCCCAGGCTTTCCTCAAATGTACCCTGGTGCTTTGGTTATAAGAGTCGTGCAGTAAGCTAAATGACAGCTCATCTCAATTAAGATTTAGTTTGGAGGCTGAAAACTATCCAATGATTTAGTCTCAGGGATTAAGAAAAACAAAACCTTACCGACGGCTGGATAAAATTCACATTCCTTTCAATTGTGATCATCCTACATCAAGGAAATGTTTGAAATGTTGGCAGTCTCTATGATATGCCTGTGAAAGTTATTATATTGCTTTAAGTAATTTAAGAAAAAAGAACCAAGAGCTATAACACAAATGTGTTATATAAATCTTCATTTTTACAAAAATAGTTTGATTGATGTCAGGTCCCAGTGGGTGACCTTTAAAAGAGACCACATCAAATGGAGGGGCAGAGCTGCAGCTCTCCACCCCCACACTGGCTCTTCTCCTCCTTGCTTCTCCTTACCAGAGTGCCTCTAGACAGCTATGTCATCTGTAGCCATAAAATAAATTGAAGAATGTCTGTCTCAGGAAAGACAAAAAAGGAACCCTCTCCTTATCTGCATTGAAGTGGGCCATGTCCCTACTTGAGCTAAAAAGTGAGCTGTGTACCTGCATGGGGGCTTAAAGGACTATGAAAACCTCCTCCTCCTCCTCCTCCCTCACCTGAGATCAAGACATCCTGCATTAAGAGGGATGTTTTTTTGTGGGGCCTGGACAGGGCAGGGCAAGAGTTCCACCTCTGTGCCACTTTTAATTTGCTGTTTAATTAATGTAGAAATAGCATAATTTGCTGCTCCTGTCTATCAGCATTCAACTGTTAATTCTAGAGGAAGGCGAAAGCCCTTTGAAAATCAAAATATCTGAAGTGCAGTTTCTTTCTGAAGCTGTTTGGTTGCAGCTTAGAAAAAGAATATTTTCTCTGCTGCTTTGAATCAGAAAGCTGAGAAGAAACAATCAGTGCTATCATTACACAACCATGTCTTACTTTTAGAAAGCCATACAAGAGTAATGTAAGGCAAAATAAAGTCCTGCTTAGGTATCCTGCCTGAGACATTTAGAGATGCTATATTGGCAGACAAGAACTCATCTATTCATAGAGAAACAAGTTATTATTTGGAGAGAGGTGAAGTTTAGTAACAGCAGATTTGTTTCCTTGTGCCTGGGGCAAAGAGGGGGAATAGGGATATGGGTCATAGTCACCTAGTCCTCTATAACCAAGTCCCTGCACCAGGCCATCACATGATTGCCTGCTTCAGCATGTCATGTGAAACTTGCAAAGAAAGGACACGCTGGTGCCCAGCGAGCCATTGCAGCATCTGTCTTTGAACATTGGTGAAAAGAGGTCATTTCTTGCACTTCAGATGATGTGTAAAGTAAGATGCGTTTTCCCTTCTTTAATTCTTTCCATGAACACATGAACAAACAACCTCTTCTCAGGTGTTTCAGTCCCTAATATTCCTCTAGCAGAGCCTTTTGGGCCCTCTCTAGGAACAGACAACCAGTGGGAGGAAGCCTACAGATTGACAAGCTACCTTAGAGAAGAAATGTCACAGAACTTAGACCAGCACTGGTTTAAGCATCTCTAAAGGCCACAGAATCCTTTAGAGCTTTTTCTGTTCATGCAGAATGCACAGGTATTGCAGTCATTTCCATAACAACAAGTAAGGTCCAGAAACAAAGATTATGCTTTCTCTGAAAGATAAGTAGAAGATTACAGAATCACAGAATGGTTTGGGTTGGAAGTGACCTTAAAGACCATCTAGTTCCAGCACCTTCTCCTGGGCAGGGAACTCATGATGCAGCAACAGGCACAGTTTGAATACCCTTTTTGGGCAGGGAGCCCAGTGCTGTTCAAGCACAGGACAGGAGGATCTTGGTCAGTAATTAGGCAGAGGGAAGAGCACAATTATATATCTGGGTTTGATCCCTGTTTGTTCCTTACCGCAGGGAAGATGTCTAGGCAATGTATTGAGAGTCTCTCCAAAAAGAATACAGGGTGGATCAATTATGGGACATATTGCCCTTTTGGCTTTTTTTGTCATGCCATGTAGACACAACCACTGTGAACCATCAGAGGGATCACAAAGATTAATTGAGGACCATTAATTTTTGCTCTGTAATATACTGATCTGCCTAAAACTTCTGTGAATCCATTTAGATCTCTTTTTTTACTGCTGACTGAGGAGAACTGTTCCTGTGATCTTGGACAGAGTGTCTGAGGGTCTGAGCACAGCCCACTACATGCTCCACACCAAGTAATGGCATGTATTTCACTATTTGTCATATCATTCACAGGCAGAGAACAGTCTCTGCTTTTCAGGCTGTTCCCCAGATGCTGTCAGAGTGTTTTAAGTGTTTGATATTCATGACATACTCTTTGGTTAGTATTTTATTAATTCAAAGTGTTTTCCCACTGAATGGCAAGAACAACAGATTCCAGTTTTGATTCTTGGAAGTACAACTTTAATATTTGTTAGAAATGCCAATATTTGCTTTAAATATGCTACTTCTGATAAAATGCCTGCTACCAAACTTGTATGGTAGGGGACTCGGAGAATGCTTTGATTTGAAAGAGCAAATTTAGGTGAGAGTAAGCAATTGCAAATGACTTTGTTTGTGAAAAAACAAGCCATAACCTACAACTGAAGTTATTCAGAGTAGCTATAAAATCATCTTAACTGTCATTATCAATTAGCCCACTATGATTACTGAAGGCAAACTCCAGGAGCAGAGAAGAGTCCTAAGTTTGGATGCAGGAGGACAGGCTAGATACATAGCAGGGGATTGCTAACAGGAATCTGTTACATTTTTGTGTAACAGCTCCGTCAAGTTTGTGCTCTCTGTGGGAAACAATGCAAATTAAAATGCAGGGTGTAGTGGTGAGGAGAAAAATTCACTTTTTGGGAAAGTGTAGGTGGGATGACTGGCAGAAGAAATTCATGTGGACTGTTCAGAGGGTGACGGAGAATGCTGTACCTTCCCCAAACTACTTCTCCCTTCCTCATCCCCTTTCCCACTTGAAAACCAGACTCCTCCTTGCCTGTTTCCACTCTTTTCACACCCTCAGTCACAGACTTGGATTTTAAATGCTCCTGCTGTGCAGTGTTTTGACTCCCCCACCTTCAAATCTTGGTCCGCACATGTTCATTTATCTCTGCTATCCAGCTGCAGGCTGTATCTCTCAGCCACAGTGGATCCCCTGGCTCTTCCCAGTGGGAAAGTCAAAGCTCATCCCAAGAGGCAGTGTGGCTTGTCTGATGAAACAGAAGTTGCTATTATCAGCCCTCTTTTGTTCTCCTGAGAAAACAGGAGGCAAAAAAATGTCATTTTCCATTCACTTAACCTCAGCACAACCCTCCAATGCCCATCCTTGGTTAAGCTTTGCCTACTGTTTATACCATGCTTTTACCAGCAAAGATCAGCTTTTTTTAGCTGACTCTGTGAAGGAGTGTTGCTTCAGAGGAAGCCTCAGCACTGAGATGGATTTTCTCTCTGTTCTTTCCTAGCTTAGGGAGGTCCGTCTGTCAGATATGCAGCTGGTGATTACTGACTTCAGTGACTTACAAGGAGGTTGATGAGGGTTGCTTTTAGTGATGTTAGGCTGCTACACAGGTTTCTCCAGCGTTGTCTTGTCTTTTGGGCAGAATTGTTCAGTTCAGTACAAATACACCGGTGCTGCAAATTACTTAGCAAAATTTACTCTACAAGCATTTTACCTAAGTGTATTTTTTAGCCCAGGAAATTATTCCTTCAAATAGTCTGAAAGAGGGCAAAACAATGCATTTGCTGCTTTCAGTACAAAATGTGACTCAAGGCATATTCTCATATCCTTTTTGTCATATCCTGTCATGCCCTGAATGGTGTAACTGAAGGAGCCTGGGCTGCCTGTGGCAGGTGACCACATAATGTTTCCTGAGACTCATGCTTGTTCTCTGTACTACCACAGATCACTTGTGAACAGCTGCAGAAAGTGAAAGAGGGGCAGGTACTGCTGACACAGCTTTGTAGTCATTATTCAAATAATATTCACAGATGCTTTCTTACCAAAACATATTTTACTTCAGAAATCAAAAGCCACCAGCATTAGAAAACAGCTCACCCACCACCACAGGCTAGAAAGTACAGCAATTACATTATGTTCCTCCATCACTATGAATTGTCTAAATAAAGAAAAAGAAAGTTGTGATGTAAATTTAGCCACATGAAGATCTTTAGTCTAGAAAGTCTTGGAATGAGCAGGATTGACTGAGGCAGACCTGTGGTGAAATCTGCACTTGCAAAGAGTGATACCTTTTGTCTTTAAAACTCTATTTTAATTCTATTTGAACCTTCTCACATATTAAACCTCTGTTTAGAGAACTATCAGTATTATCTTGATGCTTCCAGGACTGACTGAAGCATGCTTTACTGTAAACTCAATGCTGAAAAAAATATCTGAAAAACACTTCCTATCTGATAAATACAATTAGTGATATAATTAAGAAATAATGATCTATTTGGTAATGCATAGCTTGGAATAAGGATGGTCTTTGTCCAGAAGAGTTTACAATGTATTTGCTCTTGGCAAACAGCAGGTGCATGGGTTTTGACCTCTTTTCAAACAGGAGTGGCAAATAAATTCACTTCTACCAGCCAACTTCCTGATTTACCTTTGGAAATGAGGCAGGACTTCTCTGTTTACTCACGAAACACGTCTTCATTAAACAACTTGACAGGTTCTAAATAGTCAGAGGAGTTAAATTGCAATGGTCAATTGTCACACAGAAAAAATTATTTCAACAAAAAACACCCATGGGAGTAAAACTGCAATTAATTTGGCCTTTAACAAGCACAGGCTTCAAATCAATTGTTAGTGTTGTTGAAAAAAACAAGAAGGTCGCTGCATGTTTAAATGGAGAGGGATCAGGCTGTTTACAGGCTTACAGGCTTGCAGGCTGGGGCTCATCTACTGGACAGCAGCACCTCTCCAGAACACCAACAATCACAATGGAGAGGTTTTGCTGGGCAGCACTTACCTTGCCAGGGACGCTGCTCCTGATTCCCTCCTCCAACCCTTCCCATTGGGTGTCTTGTGTCCTGAGAAAGGTCAGTGCAGTCCAAGGAAACCACATCTGCCCATTGGCTCGATGCGGAAGGCTTGGTTGTAGGAGTACATTTTTACTCCGTCTCCCCTCTTTATTTTGGTAAAAGAGAAACCACAAATGTTTTTCTTCCGGGTTTAGTTATTTCCTCTCTATTTTGCAAGTCTTGTTTTTGACAGGGCCTGTCACATATTTGGGCTGAGTGGTCCTTGAATCAGAGAGCCCACAGGGAGAGTCCAGTGATCATCTGTGACTGTCTTGTAGTCACCAAATTTGGTGGAGCTATGATGGGTAATCCTTTCATTTTATCATTGTGATTTACTTGGCAGTCCCAATTCCTGAGGATTTTTCTAACCTTTTTACAGTGCTAAAAAAGAGCCTTGTAGCTCTGAAAAGTCAGATCAAGGCAGGGAAAAATCTGATTAACTCAGGAGAAAGTTAACTGATGTTCAGCAGATGGTCATTCTGGTCTCCTTCCTAAAACTGTATTTCCCTTGTGCTTCATGATCCAAGCTGGCTGCAGTTCCTAGCTCCATGGCTGCTAGTTCATTTTGAGGTAGCAATGTCAGGGCTTCAGGTTCAGGTCCACAAGGACATGTTGCCTGCCTTGCCCTGGTCCAGAGGTTATGATCTCTGCAGGTGCAGCAGCCTGGCTAAGGTACCAGCTCCAACTTTTGTGAGTATGACCATGTGTCCCAAAATGACTTGTATGAGCTTCAACCTGGCCACAGAGCCTGTTAACCAAGCTCTCTGGCTTGTGTTCCAAGCTGCACTGGGCTGCTGTGGCTGAAGCAGGGGCAGGGACCAACAAGGTCTAGCAACAAGGACTCCTCCCGCTTTTGCACCTTTTCCTTGTTAGACGGTGACACCTCAGTGCCACTGTGAGTCGTGTTTGGATAGTCTGCTTACTGCAGAAATGAATCTTCCTTAGCAAAGGCAGGAGTTGCAACCACGTATTTGGGCTGCAAGTGTGTGTTACCTCCAAATTAACAGGGCAGGCAGAAGGCAGAAAAAGTCCTCAGGCATGTGGAAACCTTAGAAAATCTGACTAGTTAGACTACATCAGGTCTGAACAGGCTGGATTTGTTATTCTGAGGAGGTACAAGTATTATTTTCTTAACCTGCACAGTCCTCAGGGCAAACTGTGACATATTGACAAAAGATGCCTCTTACTGGTGAAAATAATTTATATTTTTGTAGGCATTTATAACACTTTTTATATTAAATTCTGCTGCACTGAGAAGATTGCTGTTTTCTGTGTCAGTGGAGAGATGAAGTATTTGCCTGATCCTCAGAAGTCTCATCCCAAGTTTGTAAACTGTGAGTTGTAATTTCAAATAGGAAGTTCCAGCTGGGATGTGGATAGATGCTCCTGGAAAAGACAAATAATAGAAATCTTACAGTAAATGTAAGGAAACATGTCTGAGGACCCTCCTTCGTCCAGAAATGAAAGGTTAACTTTAGATAAAGAGGAATAACCAGATATTTTTGGTGTAGTTTGTTGAGCACAAAAAAGTAATTGCTTAGGTTTTCCCACCTCTTTCAAGTCAAAGTCTTCACTCCCAGCTTCTCATTTTCTGAATCTGGACAAACTGATGCTGTGTGTCGAGATTGGTGCCAGCTGTGTGTCTTGTTCTTTTAAATGGATGTGAAAGTCAGTATGTTCTTCCATATATGAAACCCATTATTCTCCAAAATTTTAGTTGTGTAACAAGTTCCAGGCTTACTTGACCTAAAAAAGAAATTTAGCAATCCTTCCTGATGGCCACAGAGTTGGTGAAAAACACCAGCAAGGTATTGCTCAAATACCAAAAGAAAACAGACTCTTCCTTTCAGGCAGCTTCAGCTTATTTCAGACTGCATCCACATTACAAACATCAGCTACTGCTGCGTTTTTGGCTCGCAGAACCTTTTCCTCACAGAAGGACTTCTGGTATAAACACCAGTGGCTTTACTACTGAATGATTTGATGTCTGTTAATTCTTTTATTCTCTTACTGCCTACAGTGTTGCTTGGCCAAAGTTTCCGGAAGTATTCCTCATTTAAAAGAAATCCTTTTCCTATTCAACACTGGTCCAACAGATCCATTTATTTTCCCAAACAGTATCTGTAATAATTTTCCCCAAAGTCCAGTGGTCAACTTTTTCTTTTGTTCTAGATAAATCTGAGGCCAAATCACCTTCTCACAGCCCCATGAATCTGTATGTTTATAGCCCCTTTTGAGGTTATTAGTGTCTTGTAATGTTTAGACTCATCAAATTCTGTCTGAGCTTCAGCCCCCAGAGCTATGTCTGTATCTGCACCCTGGTTCCTCAGGAAAAGGTAATTTTACTTAAATTGCTTTTACATAGCAGAGTTGTTGCATGAGGCATGACATGAAACAGACATTGCACAAAATGACACAGCAGGCTGAGGGACTTCTGTAATTGCTCCTTTCCCATTTTCACTGCCAATGGAACACGGCTGTCATGGCAGGCAGACCTGTTTAGCCCCGTGCCCCTCTGAGACAGGGTCTGCTGTCCCTCAGCTGCTTTTGGAGCACTGCTTAGCTGATTAAGCTTAATAGAGCAAGCCTCTGGTTGTGGCTCATTAGCAATTTTTTTCAATTTTCCTATGCCTTGACAAAAATTGACCTGTGATGAGGCTTGCAAGCAGAATAAATACTCAGGGAGAGGTGGACGTGCCACCCCAGTGTAAGCTAAGGGTTCACAAAAGTGGTATAGAAGATGAAGGCAGTGGACTGAAAGCTAAAAGGCTTGAGGCTCTCTTCCCAGCTCTGCTATGGAGTGTGGTCTCTGACAAGAAATTCTGGCATGTTTTAAATACCTTCTTTCTCTTCTTCTCCTTGGCTATATCAGCTGCAGAGTCTCTTTATGTCAGGATTGGCTTTTTGCTTGTATTTTTTTCAACATCATTAAAAACTGCTTCCTCTCTCCCTGTCCTCTGCATTTGATGCACACATTTGAAGTGATCCTCAGTACAAACCTGGAAAAATGACAGCAACAAAGAACAAGGAACTAGTGAGACTTGGTCCTAAAAAACAGGAATTATACTTTGTGGGCATCTGCATCAGTGTGTATCAGTGAGCTCCTGGGAACAGCTTCTTTTGGTGTTCCTGAAAAACTTGTATTTCAGATAGATTTGTGGTTTGGGAATTTGGTTCTGACTCCGCTAACCACTACAAAAAACCTTTTATTATTTCATTGGAACAGTAATCTACACTAAAAGTATCCCAAATATAGAGATACTGAACCAGGTACCCTCTCATTTTGACACACCGAGTTAATGCCTTTGCTGAGGGAACGAAGCTGTCTTGAAGCATTGGCAGATACCAAAAAATAAAACCATCCACTGAGTTTCAACTGGCCTTGTGTCAAAATTATGTGAAATGATAAATCTCATTGAGTTTACAAGTGAGGCTATAATGGCTCCAAATTGTACTCAGGGCATTAGAGATTTGCTGGGTGATTCGTGGGCCAGAAGAAGCCTTTTACAGTAAATCTGGTCCCACATACGATTTGACATTGTAGTGTGAAAATGGGTACAGCTTAAAGAGTTTTGTGTCTTGCCAGGAAGGCTGTAGCACAAAGCACTTGATATGTTTTTCACCCAGCAGAAACAGAATATTCCCAACTTCTGTTGGTTTGGATGTTGACTAAAATGGTGGCTCTAAGGGGAAAAGACAACAGTGGCTCCTGGGTGTGTTTTACAAAACTGAAAATACATATTCAAGAGGTGGATTCTGAGCATGGTGTTGCATGACACAGCTGGGTTACAAATGGGTAAGCTGAACCCTTTCTGATGCACCTCAGTGCCAGGGTGCAGCAGAAGTTTGCAGGAAGCAGTGCCCACAGGGCACAACAATCGCCACCAGACCAGGTGGCTGCTGTGTCTCACAAATGAGACAGATCTGGGATCGGAAGGTATAGCACAAACCAAGCTATTGCAATGGGCCTGATGGATCCAATTCAGTTGTCCTCAGTGTCCCGATTCACCTCCCACCTTTGGGATGCTTGCAGTCGAAAGAAATAATAGAAATAAGTACTGTAAAATGATCATCTTAATAATTTATTGTCGCTGACCGCTAGACCGCCCGGCTGGTCGAGGGGCGACAGTACCCTCGCGTGCCCGGACACAGGCTCTCACGCTGCACGCGGGTGCGCGGCGGCGATGCAACGCCTTAGCCTTCTCAGGGCAAGCTCGAGGCAGGTAACAAGTCCCACAGCCCAGGCTGGGGCTGGCAGCAGCCGATGGATCAGGAGCGACGCGGAGGCGATGAAGNGCTTACTGCGAGGATGGGAACCCCAGAACGAGCCCCGAAATGACCGTTACAGGGGGTTTTAAGGGAAGGGGAAAAGGGGGAGGAGAAGGGGAATGGACGAATGGGGTGCATGAAGGGGGATGACAGGAACCAATAAACGAATTACAAAGGCGGGACATATTTGAACAAACCAATGGGGAAAACAGAGTAACTGAAGCTTCTAGCAATACATGAATATGAAATCAACCATATGAATATCTAAATCAACTGTGAGGGGAGAAGGGAGGGGACGGCACCTTGATGGACAGCGTCCATGACGAGAAACCGCCTCCAGCCCGCCTACCTCTCAGGACTCACTGTCCCAAGAGGTCTCGTCTACCCAGTCGGCCTGATCTAAAGGAAGGGCAGGCTGAAAGGTAGTCTCCATAGTCATGGGTGGCCCAGCCGGCGGCTGCGCCACTGGCTGGATGACCGCCACAATTTATAGTTAGCTGAACTTCAAATTCCTTTTTTTTACTGCTTTCTAACTGAAAGTACCTAAGACATGACTTTCTCTTAGGACACATAGATTATTGTTTTAAAATTTCTCTGAGATAGTTTGTTTATCTGTGCTAAGGTTAGACTGCTCAACACACACTTAAGTAAATAACATAAAACCCAAACACTATCTTTAGCTACAGCATAATGTTCTCCCTAAAATAATGAAGTACGTAACTGGCATTGCTTGAGCAAGAGTTTGTTGTATTGTTCCAGTATTTTTTAGTGTAGTAGAAAGAGGACAGAGCAATAGAGACTATCTGGGAGTAAAGCACTTTTTCTGGGTGCTAGGAAAAACAGCCAAGTTATTGCCCTGAGGCAATATCAAACCTGACTCCATGGATGACTGAGCAGTGCAGAGGCTGATGTGTATACGGTGTTTTGACAAGACAGGGGTGAGCAGGGTGGTTGGGAGGCCTTTTTGGGGAGAAGTGTCAGACAGTAGTGTACAGGGAAGGGAAAATGAGGAAGGTGTAGATGTGGCACCCATTAAGGTCTGTGCGCTGCTGACAAGTGGGAGGTGTTCAGAGGTAAAGGTTTGTTTTGGGTGAAATACCTTTCATCCATCCAAAGCTGCATTTCTGGGCCAAGGCTGGCATAGGGGGCAAGAGGAACTTTAGAGGAAGGAATAGCTGGGTCAGCCTGAATGTGACTTGTTCAGTCACCATGCTTGGTTTGTGTAGACAGGGGAAGGAAAGATATGAGGGTGCCAGTTGTAAACTAATTGATCACAAGACCACCCGGGGTCACTAACAGGACCTGCCCTTAAAGAAAGGGAATTAAATTGCCAGGCAGGGCATAGAAATATCAGTGCTATTTTGTAAAGCACCAACAAGATGTTATCTAGGAATTTAGTCACCTACTTTCAAGCAAAATCAATTCATACTGGGACAGATGCCAAGAGAGGTCATTACGTCCATTAAGCAGATGATTAGGAGTTGTTTTTTTGTTAGGAAAAGGTATTAAAATGCCTATTGGTTTGTTTAGCTTTGCAAAACAAAAGCTGCAAGGGGATACAATGGTTGTTTATAGATACTTCAGCAAATACACCCTGGAAAAAGAAGGAAGCTGTTTAGGCTGAAGAAGAACGCTGACACAAGAATAAATGAACCTCAAATGCTCATGTCAGCCCTGAGGAGACCTCTACCCATGAGAGCAGGGAGTATTAGTGGCATAAAAAACAAACCTCCTTTGAATGTGCAGATAGAAAAGCATTGTATGACCTGGGGTTGGAAAATCCTTTCCAATCTTCTGTCCTCATTTGCAGCAAGGTTTACAATATCCGGTGGTGAGAGAAAAAGCTTTTTAGTTGGTGGGCAGTTTTACACAGGAAGAATTTAAGACCTTCCCTCATGTTTCTAGTGCCTTGTGCTTGCAGAAGTCTGTGCTTCCGTGCAAATAGCTGCAGTGCCATTGCTCTCACTTACCTTTGCTTTGTGTTCATTTGGACAAGGGTAAAAGTCTTCACTGGGACTGAGCTGTTGGTTCATATGGAGACCAGCTGTGAAGAAATGGGGAACTTCTGTGAAGGGCTGAACTATGAGCAGGGCACTCACAGCAGTTTGTGGGTTGCGTGTCTTGTTAGCTTTTGCTGTTTATTGCCCCGTTGTTTAAAATTAATGGGAACGGTATGTCTCTTGTAAATGAACATACAGGATCATTTCCAAAGTCTCTGTCCATTTATTTCTCTCCTAAGTAGAAACTAATGAGATCTACAGAAACTTTTCATTGTAAATAAACTCCTTGACAAATATTTGAATGTTTTTATTTTATAAGTTAGTTGTAAATATTTTTGCCATCGTTCAATTGTTACCAGAAATAACTCAGTCCTGGAATTCACTCCTGATAATAAGTTACATCTTCCTGGAATAGCTACATTCCAGAGGTCACATTCTGCAAATAGCTTTCCTAACTTAAATTACTAGCCAAATAGTCTGAAGGATCCTATATGATTGCTACTGCGAAACCCAGCTTTCCTGGTAGCCATCTGCATTTAATCACTCTCAGGGATAAAAGTTATGTGCAGTGCTTTTGGACCTATACTTTTCTTCTGAGAACACATACCTGCAAGTATCTTCATTATTCACATTTTATGTTTGTGTGAAGGATGTTCATACCTCCCATTCCCCACAAACACAGTGGGGTACTGCACATAATGACTATTAGTTGTAAAGTTATACTTTGGCAATAGCTTCAATATTATCACTGTGGTGGTGTAAAAAAAGAAGAGGAAAATGCATTTGGACTTTGTTTAGAGCAGAGCACTGCAGTTTTTCCTGTTATTTAAGAACTTCCAGGCTTGGTAAAAGTTAGAAATCAACTGAGAGTCTGAAAATGGCACAGATAACAAAAGGGACAGTTATTCCTTAACTCATAGTAAAGTTATTACTATCCTTAGAGCAGGACTCAGTTGGCAGGGAGAAGGATGAGGGATAAAAAGAGATGGATGGGGAGCACAGAGGGAGCGATGTTCTTCAGGGGGCATCCTCTGAATTTAAGAGAACCACTTCACATTAGCTCTTTAGCATGAAGGATATTCAACTTGCTAAAAGAAAACTTTACAGGACTAAGGCCTATTACCTCCTTTCTGAATTATGCCACCTAATTCCTACAGCTCTGTGAAGTTAGTGAGGAAACTGGAAGGCAGAAGGGCAGGGCCTTCGCATATGGCAAATGTGGCCTCTGAGAATGGAGCAGCACAGAAAGGCATCAAGCAGTGTGGGATATCGCTAATGGGAAAATACAGGAAATTCTTCCTGCAGTCTCCAGGGAAAAAGATTTATATCAAGATCAGAAGAAAGAAATTATCTCTATTTTCTTTCAGTTAAAAAAAATTCCACGATCAGATATCTTCCTGTTTCTTCAAAGTGTAATTTATCATGAATGTACACGTAGGGAAAAAGTTGTTTCTGAACAGCCTATATAACTTTTTTATTTCCCTGTTAACTGTAAAACAGTGCTATGATCCTGACTATTTAATGAGAAAATAGGAAGATGGAGGGTCCCTCTAAAACAGACATTATTTTTTAAAACTTTTTGTGTGGAAAACACTGAGTGGGCCTGTGTATTGAAACCTACAGTGTTTTGATTAAACTTCTTTGAGTTTGGGAGCATATAAGGCATTTTTTTTACCAAATAGTAACATTTTGCTCTCTATTAGATGTACACGACAGATAAATTTATTTAACTAACCCCCTGATTTTTGCATCGGAAAGCAAAGGTTTTGTTTCACCTCAAAGAGTAGGTGATGGGCCGCCCAGCAGGACCAGGTACCTAACACAGCCTTGGCCCCAGCAATAGAGTTTATGGGGGAACGTATTTTCCTTGCAAACTTTTATAACCTAGGGAACGCTTCTAATAGCAAGCAACTACCAGGACTGAACAGCTCTCTGGTGACTGTCATGTTTCTGAGGCTCTACTTGACTGCAGAATTTTATGTAGCAATTTATTCCTTAACAGCTACAGGGATTGACTACATTGAACAGCATCCTCGGAGCCAGCACTGTGCTGACTCTGAGTCTGTAAGGCCCCCTAATTTCTCCTGTTACATCCTGAGGCTCTTTTTGGAAAGCCCAGGCCTATCCCACCAAGCCTGGTGGGATCAGTTACAGGGCAGCTGCTGCCAAACAGCTTTGTGGGGCAGCTCAGGAAACAGTCCCTGAACCGGCTGGACTTGGTTTGGATTTTCTAGCGGAGGAGGGCAAGGGACCAGAGCTGGACTGAGTTCCTCAGGGAAAGCAGGATGGACCAGGACATAAGGAGAGGTTTTTTGCTTGCAAACTGAGGTTTGTATTGAAGACTGGCATTTCAGGGACATATCAGACTCGAAGTACCACCTTGGGGGCAGCCAGGAGTTGAAGTCAGCTGGTGTCCTCCAGATCCCGTGTAAAGGGGTCTTGGACATCTGCCTCTGCCTGATGGGGCACACTTGGCTGAAGCACCATGCCACAGCTTGGTGTGAGGAAGGGTTTTCTGTCTGGCAGGCCAGCAAGCATCAGACAAGCTGGAATCATGCCTTCCCCTCCTGTAGTCCCTGTGCAGAGGTGCAGTGGTGGATGGCACTGACAAACCTGCTGGGACCCTGGACCACCCAGCATCATGGGTGGTTGTTGCAAGGCTCTGTAGAGCAGCCACTCATCAACATGTACTTGAACCCCACCAGGGAGTGACGTTGGATGTGATGGTGGGCCAGTCAGCCAGAACGTGCAGCACCGGACTTATTATAAGAACTGATTCCACGCTCCTATGGTGGTTTTGTACTTATGGCAAGGTCTGCTCTGGTATTAATCCTGCCAATGCAAGGGTAACCATCAACAGTGTTTAGGCAACTTGAGGCAGCAGAACTGATTTTTATCAGATTAGCTTTTGCATGACATGGCCAGGCAGTTTCCCATATGGAATTTGCAGTATCTAGAGGATGTACCGTTTCTTTTAAATGATGACCTGCCTGAGAACATGGGTCATCTGCCCTTGTGGAAAGGATGGTAAGGAGGAGAAAGAGAAAGAGAAGAAAGTTTGCCTTCTATGAAGTCAGGACAAAGTGTGACACACACACACAGCAGTCCTAGGAGAGGATTAACCCTGGAACTCAGCCCTGGCTGGCCTTTGCTTGCAGAGGAGCTGGTAAACCCTGGATGGAACTGCATCTACAAAGGATAAGGGAGGACAGACGGAGCTTTTATTTAAGGAACCTTTCCAGAAAAACCTGCCCATAAGGTTACTCTTTTGCTGTTCAATAGCACACATTGCAAGGGAAAGAGTACAATGCTCCAGATTAGGGAGGAGGACTTTATGTTTTGGACTGATTCAGAGAGGCCCCTCACAAAGACTTCAGAATAAAACTAAAAATAGCTTACTCCACTAATACCAAGGAGACACATTTTTTTTTGGCCAAGAATTGCAATCCTATTTTCCATGCCCACTGGTTTTAGAGGGCAGAGTTATATGCCCCTTTCTGTTGACTCTCTTTTTGAGTAAAGACCATTAGGAAGGTCAGGGTTGCTTTGTACTTTGTTTGAAGAGCTATCAAATAGCAGCAGTATCAGATAATGTGGATTATCATCTTATAGCTCTGTACAATTTTATGTGTTCTAATTACTGGTACAGAAAGAGTTCTGTGGGACAGCTGAGGCTTAGAAACAGACACTAATTAAATAAGCAAAGTGTGCTGAGATCTGTTTTCCTCAACTGTATCAATAACAAGATTCTCTTACAGGTCAGCACAGACTTCCTCCTCCCTCTCTCATCTGAGCTGTGGGTATTAACGTGTAGTGTTTTCATAATCATCAGATTTATGTAACAGCAAATATGGTCAAAACACAGAAAGAAATTGGGCCAGGAAATCCACAGTGGCTGTTCCAGTAGCTTTCCAGAATCCCTGACAAACCTCACATCAAATCCCTAGCTGCAGCTTGACACAAAGAAAACCTCTTTTTTCCTGTGAATCAGTGCTGTTATGGAAAAAACCAAACCAAACCAAAACAACCCATGTTATTAAATCACAGGTAGAAAGGGTGATCTGTTCAGGGAAGCGTAGAAACATATCCAAGCTCAGCCCGGTCCCACTTCATCTCTCTTTCAGTAGGTAGGGACTAGGAGGAGCATTAGTGTAAGCTGAACCTACCTTAAAGGCTTGAAGATCATTGATACTTGCCTATAAAATAATCTGGAAGCCTAACAGTTGACCCTAGAAGCATGGAAAAAGGGCCCTAAATCATGATCAAGAATATATCTGGGTTATAAAATATGCTCATATATAGAATACAGATGAAGAGTGGGTAATTTTTTTCAACAACATTGCTCTTTTGCAAAATGATATTTTAACTCCTGGGTTGGTGAACAGGGTTGTTTTTAATGGCCATTTTCAGTTGACTTATTAACTGCACATTGATTATAGAAACTCAAAAGCTAAATGCAGTTCCTGAATTTCTGTTATCCCGTGCCTTATTCATTCGCTTCCTTAACAGAGCCAAGTTCCTAGGGTCTGTTGAACACTGTGGTAATGGGTATTCAAAATACTTAACACAAAATACTGCAGTATTCCCAGGAACAGAGTTCTCTGAGGCATGTGGTTTCCACTGTACATGTATGTGTATATGTGTTTGTGTCCATGCTTGCTGTACTGTTCCCCTCAGCAGAGAGATAAGAATGGAATTATCCCATATCTGCCCAGCTGCAGGCTTCTCAGACCTTTCTCTCAAGCATCTGGTGCTGGCTAGCATCAGGAACAGGATATTGACCCTTGTTTCTAAGAAAGTCTGGCAATTCCCATATTTCCAGGCACAGGACACAAACAGACTGTTTCCTAGCAGAGGATGGCTCATATTTCTTGCCAATGCTGACAGTTAAATACCACTTTTGCATTCTCTCTTACTCCTAATACACAACCTCAGGCTGAAGGTCAAAGGGTAGATCCTGGATGTTCCCATGCAAGGAAAATCAATTTAGATTCACAAAAGACACAACAGTCAGTGCAGGAGGTCACCGGATGGTCTCAGTTGTTCTTTAGGTTTAGAAATTTGAATGGAGAGGAAGCGGGGGGAATGAACAAGGATGAATTTATGGAGCAGGATTGCTTGAGGACTGGCAGAACAACAGCTTGAGACAAGAAACAAGCAGAAGGGCCATCTTCAGGAGAGACTGACTCATGCCACTGTACCAGGACCTGGTCTGTCCCAGAATCTCATAAATATTTATAATTTGACGTCAGTTCATCCCATTCTGAAGCAAGATGTCCACTGAGTTTTGTGGACATTTCAGATCTAACCTGAGACCTCGAACTTTAAAGGAGAAATTCGGTATCAGATGGGTTTCCTTGACTCAGGCAAGGGATTTGGAAGGGGAATGACCCAATTCCTTGCACAAGGCTGAATGGAGATGATTTTGAGCTTAAAGCAGTGGGGCAAAACTACAATTCTGCTCTCCTGGTGTAGCAGGAAAATCTGCTTGGCTTGTAACAGACAATTTGACTGCAATTAGAGCTGAGAAACACTCTCTGAGCCTTATAAAGATGGTCAAAGCAAGAGTCAAATAGTTTCTGGAGATTCAGAAAACAGGAGAACAGGATCCTATTAAAATACTGAGGTAAATGACCCTCGACCCTCTAACCTCCAGCCGTGTCTAGTGTTCATTCCTGAAACCAGGAGAAAAAGGCATCACTAGGACAAAAGACATTGAATGAGAAGCAATGGGAAAAGCAACTCCAAGGGCAGTGCGTTTCTCCCCTGTTGCACAGTTTGTGGAAGAGATATTGATGCTCTCCACCTCTGCTCTCCTCTTGCCTCTGTTTTCAGGCTGCTGAGTGCATTGGACAAAGTCTCATCAGGATGAGCTTATAACTCGTGTTAGGGGTGTTGGCAACTCATTGTTGCAGGGTGTTCCAGCTAAGTGTCACAAGAAGAGACAGTCTGTTGCTTCTCTGATGTTATCATTTGGTAAAAAGCACCCAACGAGTGAATAACCCCTACCACCTCGTTACATTTTTGAACCCTGCTCAGTAATAACACCATGCATAGCTTCAAATTTAAGCAGCAAGATCCCTACAGGTATAGACAGTTCTGCAGTTTTTGTGTATGCAGCAGAGCGTGATAGCTCCCCAAGCGCCAGATTCTTCCTGCAGAGCCCCATCAAATCGAGCAGGGTTACATCAGAAGTAGAATATGAACCAGGATCTTCATTTGTCATTTAGTTCATATTTGGTGTGGCTATAAATAGGTCATTTGGCTGCAATTCTTATTTTCAGATTTTATTTTTATTTTTTTAACCTCAGCTTTGCTTTTTTAGACCACAAGCATGTGATGAGTCTAAAAATGTCAGTCTTGGAACTGGAAAGAGCAGATAGCTGAGGCATGGCTCATTCCTGTCCCTGGCTGCTTGCTGCCTTCCCATTGTGGGCAGAAAAGGGCCAAATAATCAGTCTTGGAACAGTTACCAAGAGTTGTTTTGAGTTCCTAGGAATTTAACCCTATGACTTTGACCTTTGACAAGAACACTTAATTATTTCCAGCTCTCCAACCAGGTCATAAACTGGCCCTTTAGAAAAGTTTCCTGCTCTCCATAAAAGAGAGCTCTAAGCTCCTGTCATAGCAGAGTTTACATTCTTTGAATGGAGGGGCTTCTTGAATCAGCGGGATACTGTGGTTGGGTTAAAGAGTTCAGCATTTGGTTTTGTTTTCAACAGGAGATGAATCTGTGCTCCAAAATGTCATCCTGTGTCCAGACTTTGTATCTCCCGAACTTTTCCTTTTGCTTATTGTTTCCCCAGATATTGGAATTCGAGGTTTGTTCCATTATAAAACCAGAATTTGTCTACAAAATCAGAATAAAAACTATTCTAACTTTTTTTATTTTCAGCATATATATATATAGATAATAATCAAACTTTTTTTATCCAAATATTCAGCAGTGACCACTGTGTGGTCTTGTGAGCCTTTAAGTTTCAGTAACAGCTTATGAGTTCCCTCAGCTAACAGATTGAGCTGCATGTGGCACGTTTTCTGTACAAGGTAAGAGAAACTTTTCACCTTTTTCCATAATGCTCCCCACACATCCATTTTGTCAGGGGGGCATTCCTCCTTCAGTCCAAAAACAACAAGTGCAAAATGTTGGTTATTCTGGGCTGTTCAATAAATTGGAAAGCACTACCCCAGCTGCAGCCTTAATGAAGGAGTGTTTCATCCCACACTTTCTCTGATTTAGGTAAACAGACAGACCTCAGCAACCTGGATGCAGCAGGGAATGGAGGCTCTGCCTGGTAGCCTGGCCAGGGTCCTGCTTTCAGCTGAACAAGTGGGTTTCGTGCTGATCTCTGTGCGTACGTCACTCCTGGTAAGGAGCTGCTGAAACCATCGAAACCTCACTTCAATGACGGTAAAGTTTAACAGGGAATGTAATTCTGCCTTCCCACTTAACAGCTTTACCAGTAAGTTGCTGCTTTTTCCTTACATGGGGATGTGGTTGGTGGTGACATTCTTTTCAAATGAAAACGCAGCTCTTGGTACCAAAAACCACTTGCCCACATTTCTAGCGTGTAAGACAGAAAAACAGAGCTGAAAAACAAACTTTTACTGAAACACATATTTTCAGACTGATTTCCCAGCTTTTGCAGCCCAAGCTTCCGCCTGCCAGGTCTGAGGCAGAGCCCAGTTCGCTGGAGCAGTCCCAAAGCGTGCAGCTCAGGTCCAAATCTGTGTTTGCATCAGCCCAGGTGTGGAGCCTGGGGTCAGACCAGGGTAAGGAATTGGTTGGAATGCCTGCACCCCAGGAAGACCTGGCCAAGCCTGAGCTGCAACCAGGAACCCCTGATGCCCCCATGCCTTCACCTCTGGATGTAGGTCATTGAGGTGACACAATCAGCTGCAGGACCATGATGCTGGCAAAGCCTGTGAGATGTCAGTGAGGAGAGAACTGAACAATACCCTCTCCTTGACTCACTGCAAGGAGAGGGAATGGGAATACATGCGTTGAAGATTGCCTGTGGTAGCAGTGATTGTATTTCTTGCTCTGCAGAGAATGAATTAATTTAGACAGCAACGTTATTAAACTTGTCTTGGAGAACAGAAAGCAGCTGTAAGCACCTTTCCTGCTCAGAGATTGTGCCCCATGCCTGGGAGAAGGCTGGAGTCCTGTGTGTGACCTGGGAAATTCCAGCCCCTCCCCTGCCTCTTGGGGCTGCCAGCTTCCACCTTAGTCAAATGTGGGAATGAAGCCATAGCTGGGCAAAGGGGTGAAAAAAAAGGCGGAAAAAACCTATACAGGCCACAAGCCCTCAGGAAAAGGGCTGCATTTCAAGATAAACCCATGTAGCACTAAACACAAATGGTATGTTTGTAAAAATGGCACGGAATCTCAGTTGCTGGAAACGAAACAGTGATAAGTGAAATGCTGAAGTCTATCTTGAAGGGTTTGTTCTTTTTTTTTAATATACTTTTGTCCCTTCACAGTCTCCTGACTGTTCACAATGTCCTGAAAATACCTTCTGCTGCCTTACCCTCACCAACAGCATTTTGCCACAGTTGAATTGCATATCCTTTCCTATAAGTCTTCTTCAATTCCAGCCTGCAAATGATTGACTTGTTAAATTGCAATTCTCTGCTGCCTGAACCGGATTCTCACCCAGAGGCTGCTTTGTACTGCTCCAACAGTGCTGAACTGCCAGTGTGATCTAAAAGAGGCCTGGACATTAAAAGGAACATTCTTTCATGTCTTTAGAATATTTTCTAAATTCTATAGAAGTACCAAATGTTTCTGTAAAATAATAATAATAATAATTTAAAAAGCAAATTCACCCATTTAATGTTCCTATTCCCCAAGTATACCATATGGTACTTTAAATGCCATCTTTCAGGGCCCTTCTCTTTGAAAAGCTGAGAAGTTTTATGGCATAAATACTTTCCCTCTGAGGTTTGGAAACCAATGTGTTGGACACTATATATTTTTTAACAGTTATGGTACATTAGATCATGGTCTTTTATGGTTAGGTATGACATCAGGCCACCACAAAGCCATACCAGGAGAATCACATGGAGGAAAACATGTCAACTTAACAGCTTTCAGCCTTCAAAGGACTTCAGAAAAACCAAACCTGTGTATGTGGAATGATCTGTTGTTATTCTGGCAAAGCTAACCTGGGGTGACTTGCAAGCATGCATACTTACAAGGATTTTTGAGGAATAGATAAGGAGAAAAGAATTGCTATGTGCATATTCCAACTTCAGAAAAACATCAGCAAGGCAGCCAGGCCAGCCACTGGCCCCCCTTACTCTCCAGTAAATACCTGATGATTCACTTATGAACTGCAGTTCTAGGTACGGGCTTTCCTAAATGAGAAATGCATTCCAAATGACTCACAGACCCACCTTGGAATCTTGGTGTATCTGGCCTACTGCTTTCATAATGTTCCCATTTATCCCTTCCGTTTACCTGTTGGTTTTTTTCCAGAATGCAGCTCTTACAATCCTTAGACATTTCAGCCAACATCATGAGGAAGCATACAAGAAAAATAACTTTTCTTGGAAGACAGATCTGCGAGAACAAGGTTCAAAATGCTGATGGGCAGCTGGAGCATGCTGATAGCTCAGACTGGCTGCAGGTGATTAAGGTGGGGAGGGGAGACGCAGATCTATGTGGATATAATCTGCCTTGTGAGGTTTCCTGTTTTGGGGCTGGGTGGCAGAGTTGTAGTGACTTCTCATGGGTGCAGAGGGATTAGTTCCTCTCTTGTGCTGCCCCTGTCGTGTGGCTCATGCCATAACTGTTCTCCCACCCAGAGGAGTTGGGGAGCCTGGTTTTGCTCTACCTCTGCAGCCACAGCCAGTGATTGCCAGGGAGGAAGGGCCCCTCCAGGGTATGGAACTTAGCTCGGGGGAAAGCAGGTCCCAGTCCTTGTGAGAGGCAAGCACCCATCTACAGAGATTTGCATTATCTGCTGAGGAGGCCCTTGCCTCCATGGAGCTCAGATCCTGGCATTGAAGAGGGGATTTTTTGGTTTTGGTTTGTTTTGTTTTTTTTTGTCCTCCCAGAGCAAATGCTTGCAGCTTTATTGAGAATTTGCTGATTGTGTTTCTGACCTGTAAAAGCACTTGTCTGCCTAGAAAGTTTTCTCCTATTTCTAACTATCCTAATTGGGCTAATGAAAAATACTGCTTCTACCATTAGCTTTGTCTCGGGTAGGACGTACTCCATCCCGTCCCCAACAGATAGCAAAGTGTGGTTCCCACTGCTGACCTTGTGTTTTAAAGGACAGAGACAACATCTGAGAGATTCTGTATCCCTCATAGTTCTTGGAGAGCTATAGCTACAAGCAGTCTCACACTGAGGTGTGTGCATGCCTGCATATGTAAGAGGAGATATCTCAGATTGCAAAGGCAGTCCTCCTATTGCCATTTCTTAGCTTTTAAGGCCTCAGCTTTGTAAGCCAAATGATGTCCTATTTGCATAGACTTGCATTTAGGCGTGCAATAAAATGCCTTCAAATGTAAAGATTTATTGACACAATGAGTGCATTTTTTCCTCCCTGAAATGGAAAGGGTAAGAGGAACAGCAGATTAAAATGTATTTCATAGACCTATGTTACTCTGTTCTCTATTTTATTCTTTTTCATCCTTGTAATTTTTATACAAATGTTATGACCTTCTACTCTTAATGGGGCTTTCCTTTGCAACGTGTAGCTGAGATTTATAAATGTTTCTTCAGAAACAATTTAATGTGATCCATCAAGCCATTCAGACTTAACCAGTCTACCTTGTACTTTGAATACCAACTATTCACATCAGTGTGATTACAAAGGATATACAGCTTGAGGATTCCTGTTAGAATTTTTTTGGGAAACCATTCTAAATAAGGAACACACTCAGATTTATAGTTCTTTTTCAGCCATTTACAGACAATCTACAAACTCAGTGAAAGAATGAGTTTGTGGACTTCATTACGTGAAACTGTAGCAACTATTAAGTTGAATCTAAACAAAATAGGAGGAGGAAGTCAAAATCCAGTTTGTCATTGTCCTTGCTGAAAGATATGTACAAAACAGTGATAGCAAATGTCACCACCGTGTTTCTTATCAGCCCTAGCACAGGGAGATGAAGAAAAGATATTTCTGATAATATTTATTCTTTTTTTAGATCCAACATGTTCATCACATAATAGTAGGATATCAGTTCTTCTGACTGCACATGGGACAAACCCCTAGGAGTCAATCCATTTGTTTTTCTCACGGGAAGCTGCTGCCTTCCACTTTGGATTTCATAGCAGCTTGACACTATCTTAGATATTATCCTTTTAAATCAGCTTTAGTGTGCTCATGGATAATTTTGTTGTTGTTACTGTTAACTCGTTGTGCTTTCATCAGGGATCTGTAGGACTTCGGTGATCAAAAGCTCTGACAAAGGTCTAAGTACCTGCATTGCTCCCCATCCCCATAGCCTGGGGAAGAGCAGCTGAACGGGCCCTGCCCTGCTGCTCTCCTGGGTGAGTAGTCATGGAGGACAACTGAGGCTGTAGGAGGTGTGAGGCTTGCAAAAACAGAGGGATCCCATTTTCTTTGCAGTATGTCAGAGAAACATAGCAGGCCAAGCTCCTAAGTATGCCCTGGTGTGTTGCACCAAACACTGACCTCCTGTAGCTTGGCTCTAGATTTTCAAAGTGACTTTTCTGAGTGACTCGGGGGTGGGGGGATTTCAGAAACACCTCAAAGCTATATTGCATGTTTATCTCCTCCAAAACAGCTCCCAGCTTGTGCAGAGGAGAGGGGAGCCCTGTGAGAAACGTGTATCTTTAAACACTTCAACAAGGGCCACATATTCCACATTTGCTTAGTGTGTCATTGGGCTGGGCATGCCTGTATTTCTAAGCCCTGGAGGACAGGGAAATGCTACTTCCCTGCCCTGGGTTGTTACAGAACACCGTTTTTAATGGTTGTCAGATATGTATCAGAGAACTTATAGCAATAAGGAACTCTCTAACTTTCCGGGAAAACATTTAGTGTACCTTTTCTTAAACCACCAGATAATGATGATGACCACAATTTCCAGAGAAAACCCTTTGCTAGACACTGAAAAAGGAGGTGGTTTCCAGAGGCTGGCAGCACCACACAGTGCCCCACGAAGTTGCAGGGAACTAGTGCAGGGAGCAGCAATGCCAAGCAGCCCAGCAGGGAAGCAGCTTTGTGTCCTGTCTGCCGGTGTTGTTGAGACCCCCATTGCCCTGGGATGGCCTAAAGGAAGAATCACAGCAGAACTTTTGGAAATTGGTGGCGTGGTAAGCTTCCTTGTCAGTCTAGCAGCAAGATCCTCTCCTTCCTGTGTTCTGTGACAGAGGTTAAATACTCCGGGCTGAGAATTATACAAAAGAGGCCCTTAAAAGTTCTGCAGTTCCTGGTTTCAGGCCCTTAGCCAGGTCTTGCTTCAAGCTGTAGAAAAAGGAGTTTAAACATTACCTAGTTAACCTTTTTTCTTTGTCCAGAGCTTCTCATATCTCCAGCTGCTGTATTTGTGTGTTCCCCAGCTGGAAGGGAGCCAGGCACAGGGCAGGTGAGTCTGTAAGCTTAGAGATTCTTTCTTACAACATTTGGAGTGCAGAGTGAAAACGTTAAAGAAAAGCAGCAGTGACTCTTTCCTGGACTGTTTTGCCCCCCTTTTGTATGGTCTTACCCCAAAAACTGATGATTACTAGCATGTGGATTGCCATGCTGGTGCTTTTCCATTCCTAGTGAAGGGCTGAAGTTCTGACTAGCCCAGTTCATCACAACTGTCAATAAAAGCAACGGATGAATTGGAAGTCCTTGAACTGTGCATTGTCTAAGGTTGACTCTTACATCTACTTTTATTGGTGTGCTACCATATATGTTATATATTTCTGGTCATAAACAGAGTTTAGATAAATATAGCTGAGACAACTGATAATGGCCAGGAGTGTAAAAACCCACAATTGTTCATTGTAATTTAAAGGAGGAAGTGTTGTCTTTTTTCTAATGCTAACAGCTTTCCCTGGCAGAACAGCCAGCTTTTTTAGAGCATAAATGTGGCTTTCACTGTATTAAACCTGTCTCTCCTACTTTCTGTATTAAACTGTGTGTAAAAGACCACTCATTTCTATACTGCACAAGTATACTTAACCTCTTTGAAGCTGATTGAAGGAAGGATTTCACTAGTTATTTTTCAGGCAGTTCTTGACTAGTGGGTGCACAAAATATACAGAGTACACAAGACCCTTCCTCCTCTCCCTTGCTTGTGAGCAAGATGGGCTTGATGTTGTAGAAAAACATGTTTTCACACTAAGCAAGCTGTGGTGCTGTTCACGTGAGCATGGTTTAGAGAAGCAAGTATCTTTCTGATGGCTTTTTTTCAGAGACTCCCTCTAAATGGACTTCAATTTTCAATTAAAAAAAATTATTCCTCTTATTTTTTGTAACAGAAGGGATCACATAACGTAGTCAATGCTGGACTAGATGTAGTTGATACTGCTTCCCAGGAAACTCAGACTAAAACTATTCATAAGGCTAAAGGCAAGACAGAAGCTCTCCTGGAGGCAGCACAGTTAGATTTTTCCATTGCATTATCAGTGCTTGATGGGAAATTTGTCTAATGTGGTAAGAATCTGGAATGGAAGAGATGGAAACAGTAAACTAAATTAGAAAGCTTTGAGCATCACATGACGTAACACCTGTTGGAGCAACAGTGAAGCTCCTGGCGAAGACTTATTTCAAAAGAATGTGGAGAAATGGAGCACCTTGCTTGTGTACTGCAATCTTCCACCTTCACCACCATGAGCTTCTGTAATAAGGACTCTGTGAAACAAAGCAGTCATGTTTAAATATTTTGCTGGCAGATCACATGGAGTGTAATTATTCTGTGTTCCTGCTTTCAGCAGCTGAGGAGGACAAATACAGTAGATCCACCCTTCACCTTTCAATCATTTTGCCTGATAGCATCTTTCTGTTTTCCTCAGTGACAGTGGCCTTGGAGGAGTCTGCCCCAGAGAAGAGGTCTGGGTGGGAGAAGAGGGGCTAGCTATAAGGCAGGGTATAGGATATTCTCTGAAGCCAAGGCTGTGATCATTTGTCCTGTCACAGCTCCTGCCTTCTCCCTCTGCTGTATGTTGTTATGCTTACCCTGTAAGCTCACAAACCAGTCTTTCACTGGGGAATGTGAACAGATGGACTCTTCCAGTGTCTCCTCTGGCTTCTGCAAAGCCCCTGTGTTCAATGCTGTAGTGTCAGCAGTAGGATCATATGGATTTTATTCAAAATTCTGGTAACAGCGAGGCTGGGCCCATGTAAATATCAAGTGTTGGCTCCCTGCCTCGTGGACCTAAGGACTAATTACAGTGAGACTGGTTTTGGTTTAAACAGATTCCCTTACAAAGTTGATGGGTTCTTTAGTATATATTTGATAAGGGGAAAAAATAAAATTTGAGTAATTAGATTAAATAAATTCAAAGCATAATTAATTCAAAGCACAAATCTGAAGTTGAAACACCCTCCTTCCCTCCCCACCCCACCAAAAGAGAATATCTAGATTTTTAGACTGGAAGGTCACTGGTGGGTGACAAAGGAGACTTTTGTTCTGCCCTTGGCCACACTTCTTGCTTGCAGGCTGCCCCTCCTCAGGCCAGCCACTGTCACCCTGCTTAATAAGGGCGTGTAATGATATCGACCTATTTGGCAAAGTGCTTTGGGATCTATCTGTGAAAGAGCCGGGGGTGAGCTGCCTTTGCAAACATTGAATGATTCACTTTGGTACGCTCCTTCAACTTGGAAAACACGACGTCCTAAATTTGGGCAGCTTTTACGGTTTGTGATTCATTCCAGGGAATTCTAGGCTTCTTTAAGCTCTTCCCTTATTTGTAGGTATTTGCTGACTGGTTTACTAAATAGGCTGTTCTGAGGCTGTTTGCTGCACTTGACACCACTTACCCGTTCGCAGGACTGACTCACGCACCACAAAGATTTACACAATTAAGATATGGCAAACAGAAGCAAAAACCCAGCCCTGACCACAGCCTACAGCTTGGAGTGATGGGGCGACAGCTCCACCTCCCCACGCCTGGACTCTGTCGGTGTGTGAGTCAGGGCTGGCTGGGCAGGCGGCGGTGGGGCTTCTGGCTTGATAACAGAGGACAAAGAGGAGCTGTTATCTGCTGTGCATGCACAAGTACTCTCAGTGCAGACTATCTGGCACGTAAACTCATGAGCTAAGCACTTCATGCAAAGGTAACTCTAATAAAAATATACTGAGAGCATTTTGTTTATGGTTTCTTCCTCGATAAAATAATCTGCAAATTTGTGGCAGCTCTTTCCCTTAGTAACTTTCCTTTTTCCTATAGCTCCTATTTTAATAATATTTCTAATCCATAATCTGAAAAAAACCACGGAATTTTCAGAATACACCTCATTATTTTGAAGCCTCCTGCAGGGAACAAAAATGCAGTTGCAACCTGCTCATGATTTCTCATAAATTGATTTCAAACCTTGCACGTGAACACACTGTGATTTCAACTGGTACCCAGAGTAACATCTTCCACGAAACCCCACAGCTGTCCGTTAATGGTAGATTAGTGCTTTAACAAGATGTCTTTTTATTACTGCTGTTGTTTGCTCCCTAATGAAACAGACTTGTGTTGTGTGCTATCAATCACATTGCAAATCATATAATGTAATGACTCGGTACTTCTTTTTTTTAAAAAGAAAATGTAGCTCCAAGTTTTATTCAGTCTGGTTATTTCATGGCTTCAGGATTTGTTGTCCAAGTTCCTCGTTACTGCAGCTGTAGGTAAAAAAATTCAAAATCTGAATCTATTAAGGCTCAGGAATGTGACAGAAAATAGCCCCCAAAAGGTCACACGCAGTTTGGTTCTGTGGGAGAGGAGAAGTGAGGAGGAGGAGAAACGAAAGCTGGCACAACATATTTGCAGCTAATATTGCTGTCTCAGTGGGGCAGCTGGCAACATGTGGCTGTTGGGGATCTTTGGAAAGTTTTTGCTATTTAGCCTCAGAATCTGGATTCTTCCAGCCTTGTTTAGTCTTTCTGGGCCCTTTTAAAGGTCAGCTGAGAGAAAACATGAATTAGCTCTTCCAGAGGGAGCTGCTGCTTCTCTCTCCGTGTTTGGCTATGCAGGGGAAGTGTCTAAAGCATCATGTTATGAGAGAAGTTAGCTTCTTCTGCTTTCTCCCCATCCCTTGTAATGAATTTTGTTCCCTGAATGAATGAGGCAGATTTAGTACTGATTTTATTCCCAACAGTCCCCAATAGGCAACCTAAAAATACCTCCAACCCCATACACGTCCCTTGTAGTCCACAGCTTTTTCTGGAGCTGAGGCAAAATGGAGCTGATGTCATGGGCTATTTTCATACAGCGACGTCTATGTTGTAATAGTGAAAGAGTGCACTATTAGCGCACTTTTTGGTAAATAATGTCAATGTTATTTTTTCCATTTATATAAATTGACAAATAGCTGAACTCAGATGGAGCAAATTTGGGTTTTTTTTCAAATTATTTTCAACTTCTTAAGCACCAATTCCACCTCTGTCTTCTTCCCCTGAGTCTCTTTCAACAGCAAACACCAAGGTAGCACCTGTCAGGGTTGGGTCAAGCTCTCAAGACAGTGGCCTTTGGTCTCCAAATAAGAGCAAGTGAGTAACTGCACACTCATCACCCTAGGCATGAGCAGGGAGCTCTGCAGCAGAGCTGGCACGTTCATTCACGGTTTCTGGAGAAAGATACTGTGGTCCTGTCAGCCTCACATCCTCATGCTGTCCTGGCAGCTGTGATAAGCCACCAAAGCTTCACAGAGAAGTTGCCGAGATGGTGGCAAAGAGCGAGAATCCAGATGCCCAACTTTGAAATACGATGAATAGTTGTCATTAGCCATGTCAGATACAGGCTGGGTGCTTTTCCAGCTTCTGGTTTTCTTCTCCTTCAACGCTGCTGAAGTGTTTGGGCAGACAGTCTGTTCCCTGTCAACTCCCACTGTCACTTTTTTCCTTAAGCATAATATCAAAAGTGCTTGTACTTTTTTTTTTTTTTTTTACTATCAAGAGTATCCCAGTCTCTCCTGCTGTGTTTACACTTCTGCCAGCAAAACACTGCTTCTGTCATGTACTTGGCACCCACTCGCTGCTCACTAAAACCCAGGTGGGCACAGCAGAGCCTTTGTTTCGGAGTCATCCATTGGAGTAAAAAGCTTTTTTTGGCAATTCAAGCGATTGCTAGTCTGCAAAATTGGAAAATAGAAGTTACTAAATGGAGCACAGAAGGCTGCTGAATGCAGAGCTGTTTCAAAAAAGAAATGAAAGCAGTGCAGGTTCTCTCCATTTTTGTTTTCTAAAAGTCAAATCAAGGAAATTAACATGTTTTGAGTTTTATTCAGGCCCTGCTTTAGCAGCAGCTGTCTTACCTGGGGAAACAGGTGTGACGGAGGTGGTAGGCAAAGGGCTTTTTTCCAAAAGGATTCAGATACCTAACATCAGTTTGAGATCCTTCTGTCTAAAAACAGATCCCTAAAACCTCCATGTTGCCCTAGGGAACCTGAAAACCTAACTCTAGGCCGCTAGCAATTATCACAGGAGCTCCGTTTAGAAAGGAACAAAACTTACTGAATCTTCATAAAAGCTTGTATTAATTCAGATGCAACTTTTGGGTCCTTTCTACATACAGAACACACAGACTCTGAAGGCCAAGGTCCCTGAGATTTAGCTGAGCAAAACTTTTTGAGACAGCCATGTTCCACTGCAAACGAGCACTGGCAGTAAGCACCAGCCTCCTAATCAAAAGGAAATACCCTTGCTGCCTGCCCATACTCAGGTGTGGGGTCAGACTGGGGTGTTTTCATAAACACAGTGTTATAACTCATTACATCTGTGTCATTTAAATGAAAGTAGAAGGCTAATCTTCTCTTTGCCGTCTTCTCTGCTTCCAGCTTTCTGAATTACTTTCACTGATTTCATGGTAAGAAATGCTGATCCTGTGTTGCAAGATGTAGACCGGCCTGGAATAGTAATTTAATTTTAAATATGCAAGGTAGAAAACATATTCCATTAACAGCTTGCCACTTAAAGGGTCATGCTAATCAACTTCTAGCAGTTTCTTCTTCAAGTCTTACTCAAGCAGTTATTAATTAATATATGCTTTTCCACTGGTTTTTTTTGATATAATTTTTTCTGACCACTGTTATTAAACTATCTGCCTCTGGAGTATGAATAATTTCTCCAAACCTGCACCATTCTTGCATATCTGTGAAAACGCAGTCACTGCCAAGAGCTGCTGAAACCCTTGGAGGTCAGCAAGACAAGCGTGCTGTACTTGCTTCAGACGATACTGGGGAGTCTGCCTACATTCCCCAGCTGCTGTGAGACAGGGAAGAGGAGAGGTCTGGGAGAGGTGGGAACAACCTGAAAGGGTTTAAACAATTCTGTCCAGTGAGGCTGAAGGAAGAAAGAGATGAACCAGTGACTGGCAAAGAGCAGACCCATCTGGATCATGAGGGAACAAGAGGGGTTTGCAGATACGAGGTTCACGTGATTTACACAATCTGTCACATGTATGTGGCAAAACACCTTTCAGAAGGTCTTGATCACATCTTGGCCCCTAGAAAGGTGGCTTTAGTATTTTTAGTTTGACCTGCTAAGAAAATACAATTCCCTCAAGCAGAGCATTGCAATGGACCTGCAGAGCCAGGGCAGCCATAGAGCAAATTGTGCGATTTCACTATGGATTTACTAAAACAGTTACTTCCCTTTCAAGAGTTTGTCCTTTTGAATGCCCAAGTGTGGCCTCAAAATCTCCATCCTTCACAGGTACCTTGCAACTGTAATCTGCCTCCTCTGTCTCTGCTATTTTGATGGATGTGAGCATAAATCTGCATGGTGTGGCTGCCCTTATTTCTCTCTCCCTTTGAGATTCAGCAGCAGTTTTTATAAAGAACTAACCTTTCCTTTTTCCAAGACTAGCTTTTCTGCCTTGGAGAAATGCCCTCTCCTCAAAGCCATGCCACCTTCCTCAGAGTGTTTATGTCCTCTCCCTAGGAAAGGATTACAAATTATGTCGGGAATGCATTTTTTAAAACACACAAACTCGTATTACACAGTGTTTTTAAGTAAAGTAGCAGGTGAGCTTGTTAACTCCCTCTGCCACTCTTCTCATGGAGGACATGTTTTTTAAACAAGCTTTAATATCCTCTACTAAATAAAAGTTGTTTTCAACAGGAATACCCTGAGCATAATCATGATATACATATGTGCCCCCCTTTTTTTTTTAATTAAAAAAAAAAAAGAAAGAATAAAACCCAATAATTACCATCTGCCACTTTCTTAGTAAACATTGTGATATGTCATGAACTCAATTACACAGATCACTGGGGTGTGGACAACAGGTTGCTGCTTTTTAAAAACAAGTGTTGAAATAAAACTTTGCTTTAGGTGCAGCAAATCCATTACTGAGTGTCTGTCAAAGAGAAAGGGCTCCTTTCAGCCAGCTGTGTGTGTTCCCTTACGTCAGTGGAAAACTGCCTGGGCACAACCAGCTCGTTTCTTATTGACTCATGTAATTATAGGCAGGGTTAATAAATGGCACCAGTTACTGCAAAGGCTGCCCCAAATTCTGCATTCCATCTTTGGTTGAGTTGAGAAATGATGGTAACTCTCACCAGATCTGCTTTTTGGCCAAGTGTTCTCTGTTGTTGGCCAAGTGTTCCCTGCTGAGGAGATACCTTGGACTCTGTTTTAGAAATAGGTTCATTTATTTAGAAAATGTCCAGGCTGAAGGGATGAGACACTGCTAGTACAGGGGAGAAAGAGGAGTCAAAAGAGAGTATGAGGAAAAAATTCTGTGATCCCTTTGAAATCTGAATTTGGAAGCTGCTAGGAAAGATCAGAAGTGGGACTCAGAATTGGTGGAAAGGTGTTTAAATTAAATGAGCAAAGGCACTGGACAGAGGTAGAGCACATGAGAGAGAAAAGTGGTAAAAATATTCAACAAGTATTTAACAAATGGGGTGGTAGAGGTCCCTCGTCCCTTTTCCCCAGCTCCTAAGAAACGATAGTTAATTTCTTAAAGAAACAGTAGAATCTTGAAAGCGAAGTCTGAGGTTAAGATTTGCTTGTTTTAATTTGAGTATTTTTATATATAAAGAGTTAGCAACCAACATCTTCTAATTGAACCAGGAGAACATCTTTTAGGAAGGGAAACAAGTTACAAGTCTAGAGGCAATCTATATTGCAAATCTAAGAGGTCAGTCGTGGTTATGATTCCTAATTTATTGTTTGCAGAGCACTGAATCATCTTCTCTGGAAAGCCTACAGAAATCTGACGTCTTTCACCAGAGTCTGAAAAAAATGTATCCTTTTTCAAATTACTACTGGAACTTTTCACACAGTTTCAGCTAATGTTTCAGGTGTCTTTAAATATCTATGTAATTGGCTTATTTTGTGTTCATAGAACATATAGATCAGACTCCTGCATCCTCCCTCAGTATTCATTGTAAATTGATATTAGGTTGGTGAAATGACTTCTGGGAAGATTTAACACCTTCTTTCTCTCTTTTCATTTTGGCATGTCTTCTTTCACCTTCCTACACAAACCAACCTGCTCTCAATGATATCTTGATCAGCTGATGTGGGGGGAAGGAAGCCTGTCTGTGAGAGCTTTGATACACACAACAAAACTCCTACTGACTTTATTGAAAGAAGGATCAGTCCAGAACCTGTCTCTTCTTTTAGTGTTTGTTGTTGTTTTGGTTTGGTTTGGGTTTTGTGCATATGTGTGTGTGTTTTGGTTTTTTTTGTACTGGTTTTTAGTTATTTCAATTTGTTTCTTTTTGGTCAAAATGCATGAACATGCTCTGAATATGTGTCTCTTGCATTCAGAAAGGCACAAAAAGAGAGCTTTATAAGGTTCCCATGACCTGTTTACCATTCAGGAGCTGTCTGTGTTTGATGTGGTGGGCACATTGTGCCTAGTTTGTTATACCTGTTTGGTTCTCAGCTGAAAGCCACTGATGCAAAGCTGCAGCCCATTGTGCTAAGCAGACTGGCCTCTTGTGAGTAAATGATATGTATTCCCCTGGCTGAGCAAGACCTTGATGAACTTGTATCAAAGGGTTTTCTGAACTCGTTTTTAGGAGCATGATGTGAATTGTATGGAGCAGGTGTGGGTGCCAGGGGAAGGTGGAGGCCGGTGTCACACTTCACAGCAGAAAGCCACCCACTATCAAGGCAGCTTTTCATGTGCTCAGCCAATGTGAACCCTACTGGAAACAGAAGGCCCTCTGAGGCTACATGTAAGCCCAAAGGAACAGAGCCTCTTTTTGAAGGAGGAAATCAAAAACATTGGAAAAATTCCTGCTTCAAATCAAGGTAATTTTTAATGACTCATAAGTCAAGACTGGACTGAAGAAAGAAAAACATAATGATTTACAGAAATCCTCTCCCTTGCCTCCAAAGTAAGTAGGACACTTTCCAGATCAAATTGCTTGCCTCAGTCACCTCAGCAGAATAGAAGATGACTCTGCAAAGGGAACCGGTTACAATTTCTGCACTGTGGTGCTGCCTTCTGTGAGCAGGGGGCATGTCTTTTCCTGTCAGATTGTGCCATTGTGTTACAGGCAGTGAGACGCTATCCTTGAGGGTGGCAAACAATCACCTTGTCTGGGAAACAGGATCATGCTGTGTGCTTTTCTCCCGAAGGAAAGAGCAGGGCCTGGATTTGACTCTTTTTGTGCTGTTGTTGTTGGGTTAGAGCTACCCAACCCCTGGAGTCTTTCCTCCTGGAGATATAATGTCTGATTATGCCCTAAAGCTACTGGTAAAGTGTCTTAAAAGGGACAGCTTCTGGCTTTACTTTCAACAAAATGCATGAATTACTACAACTGACAGAACGTTTTCAAGTATGGGGGAAAAGTGTGTGAGGGTTGATGGGACTTTCTTTTAGCAAAGCAATTTTGGATGGCTCCCAGTGGTTTGAGAATGCTTATATTGTACACATTCAGTAATGTCAGCCGGAAAGTAATTCTTGTCACTGTGTTTTCCAAGACACTGATTCCTTAATTGTTGTTCTGATAATGCTCCTGTGTATTCAGTGTTTGATGCTGCAGAAGACACCTCAGCTTACAAGAGAAATTCCTGTGCATTTCATGGAGACTTCATCTCTGGTCCAGTGTAGCATAAACCTGAATCACGAAGTAACAGAGCTTTGGGTATCCGTGGTCTGTGAACTGCTCTGGTAAAGTATTTGGATTTTGTGTCTTTTTAGTTTTTTTAATTTTTTTTTTTTAACTGAATTGTCCCTTTCCTCCCATGAGGAAAGGAAGCCCCAGGAAAATCCTGCCATAAAAGATTTCTTTGCAGCAGTCCCACTAGGTTAAAATGGAGACCCTTCACCAGGAAAATGTCGTGCCTCTAGGAGAAGCTTCACCTGTTAAATCTGAGTGTTTCTATCATGTTTTGGTGTGCAAGGTCTTTGCATTCTGCCTTGAAGGGAGTTAGGAAAGGGGGATGCCTACAGTGGTTATAACATAAATTTTTTATTTCAGCAACTGGAATTGGGGGTGAAGGAAACAAACAGAAAAGTAGCAGTGTTAGAAATTGAGTAAGTTACTGAGAGTGGCAAAAGGAGTCTGAAAGACTGTCATACAAAGCAGACTTCCTAAAAAGCTAGATAATTTCTTCCCTATGTTGGCATATATCTGAAAAGTTTTGTAAGGTTTCTTATAAATTTCTGATTACTTAAAAAAATGGGAGAGATACATTACAGTGTTACTCAATAGCAGCATGCATTACATAATTCTAAGGCCGTAGAGTTACAAAATTCAAAGACAGTTTGATCAAGGTTTTTTAGAAGATGTTAAATGGTACAATGTGTAGTAACTGTTTCTGCCTATAAAGAGGGAAGAACAATTTCTGAAATCAAGGATTACAGAATTTGCAGAAGTGGCCTTGGTTGAGGCTTTGCACTTCAAAGCTGTAATCTTCTGAAGTCACTCCTAGTAAAGCTGGGTTCTGTTGGTGCAAACTCTCACACCTACATGCACATGCAACAGGTGATATTTGAACAAAGCCTTCTGGCTGGATTGAAACCTCTCATGATTAGGAGATAATTTAAAAAAATTAAATGCAGTTTCTCAAAGCTTGCATAAACCCCCACCACCCTTATTGCTTAAATAACGCAAGAAAAGACCTTGGGTAATGTACAGAATCTGCAAATCAGAGTTAATTAATCTTTGCAATACACTTTTTAGACATAATCTCCTTTACCACTTCTTGGTGAGAGGTATCAGCCGCCAGTAGAAAGAGCAGGGACAGACCACAATCAAATACAACACCCACTGCAGCAGAATGGGGCAAGAAGTAGAGTTGGATTAGTCAAAACCATTCTTTCACTTCTCTGTAGCCTTCATTTGGCAGCTTCTTTAACCTTCGACAAGAGTCAGTTGTGCTGTGCATCATCCTCTCACACTTTGCAGTCTGGAAATATAATGAATGAAGTAGGGGGCACTTGACATCAGTAACAGTCTCGGGGTGCTAAGAATAATGATTAATTATCCTGGTATTTTATTAAGGATAGGGCAGCAGAAAGGACTTTAGGTTGCTATAAGAAAGGTGAGAGCTGATGCTTTTCCAGGCTAGCATTTGCCAGCCAAACAACCTGCACAGGATTTTTAAGAACAGAGGTGAGGGCAAAGGACACTGAAAATAAGTGCCTGAGGGAGGGTTAGGCTCGTCGTTTTTCCCTCTCCTGAGAAGAATATGTGTGACGTGCTACCTCCACCATCAAATGTGCTTTGTATTTATTTGCATTATTTTCTATTAGCCCCATCTCTTTCACCAATCTCTTCTATGTGAATACTTTGGGATGCACATTTATACTTTGATGGCAACAGTAAGAACAGGGAGTAAGGACAGAGAAGACTTTCTGGGCTAGCCTCCTGCATTCTGGAGTTCTTCAAGCTTCACGGTGGGCTGGTTGCATCCCTGGTTTCTTTTCTCTGTAAGTGTTGAGTGACACCGTCCATGATGGAAATCACAGATGTAGGCTGGTTTAACACCCCCTCCCTCTCAGCTCCCTTTAACAGTCCCTCCCTCTCACCTACACCCATGCGTTATGGTCAGCTTAGTTAAGTTCTTTTGCCTCTTTTAATACAAAAAGTGGTAAGTGCTGGTGGCCTAGACTATGGAAGTGTGATGTAGCTTTAAATATGATTTATGTCTTCTAGTTATGCCTTAGGCCAGCAAAGGGTATTCCTTCTTGCATCAACCTAAAATGTAGTTGAAAACAGCAGCATAGATACCTATCCATCAGAAGCAAAGACAGGAAAACTTGCAACAGTCATTTGATGCTCCCTTGCTTTATTCTCCATACAGCTTGTTTTTTCAGTGGATATTTTAGAGGTACTTCCTTAGATTCTTCCTCTGGACCAGACACCATGAGCTGCACTCAGGTTAAATCTTGTTTCCAAAGTAGCTCCAGTGCAGTTCAGGCACAGAAAAGAGGCACACAGGATGGCAGTGCTTGGAACAAACATATCTATGACAGAAGCAAGGCCTTCTGTGTCTGGTGTAAATGTGTCAACATGCACCTTGTTCATATTTTGCCAGTGACTTAGTCAAAAGGGGGGAGTGGTGGTGAATACAAGCCAGTAAACTTAAGAGCATTCTTCTCATGAACATGTAGTGGAGTCCTCTTCACCCTTTCAGCCTCCTTTGAATCCAGCTGGATTAAAGCAGTGAACAAAAAATTCATGGTTGTTTGCCAGGAGTATGATGATCCACAACAGCAATAGTGTAAAAGAAACAAGCTGAAATGCCCAAAAACCTCCTCAACACCCAGCAAATATGCTGGTACAGCAGAGAGCATAACCCAAGTGCTGGTTAATGAAACAGTTAATGAAGTAATTCTAAGACATTTTTCCTACTTGTCTACTGAGCAGCATATGAGAGATTCCTAACCAGCAGTGGCATGGGGAAGGCTTTATAGGAACAGGGTTGAAGGAAGGGGAAATCTAGAGAACAGAGTCTAGACATTTGAGCATAGTTTCCCCTTGAACCTAAACAAACACTTTTTTTTTCATTTTCTTTCCTAGAAATGTGAAAGTTTTAGGATGCAGTTACCTGAAACAGTTTCTGTGTCAACAAGTCTCATTTAAGGAGACTACTGATCTCTTGCACCTATGTCTGTGCTGCCATGTGCCAGCCTCTTGCTCCATCAGTGCAACCGTCTGTGGTGCTGCATCCTGAACAGTCTCCTGTGCCAGCGCACATGGAAGGCCACTGACCACCCCTGTGTGCAGCAGCAGATGCGGTATTGCACATCTCGACTGGGTTTTTTTTGATACAGACACACAAAACCAGCAGCTGATAGTAACAGGCCATTCAAAGACACAGCAGCTCTAGGAACTTGGAGTAGAAGCCCTTAGGAGAGCATGGACCTTTGATTTCTGCTTACAGATGGGTTATGAATTTTTGAAAGATCACTTTACTTTCCAGAATACTATTCTGATCCCTCTTACCACATTTTCAGAAGTGAAAAATAGCACATTGAGTTATCTAAAATCTCTGCTTCCTGCCTTCCTGATAAGATCTCTGTGAACCATGTGTCCCTTCTTGTTTACTTTTTTCAGGAGACAGAACCTGCAGATACGAATGAAAGCTTAGACATGTAAATATTCAGCAGAATTTCATTGCCCTGTGGGAAGAAAACCTGCCTGACTGTCCTCAGCTCCTAGCTTCTGTGCACAGACTAGTCTTTTACAACTTCAATGCCCTGTCACAGGTACTGCGTTGATTAACCAACACCTGCTTGCTAATAAATAATCTAGTTGTTCTGAAGTATAAATTGGGAGTGGGGGAGGATTGCAGATCATATCTTACATAACTGCCAAAGGATATGCAAAGCCTTTGATGGCCTCCTGAATAATGTAAGGTATACTTGCATTTTCATTAGAGTAACCTTCTCCTCCTGAGCAAGGCAGAAAGTGATTTGTGCCCTAAGGAAAGGTATGTGACAGAGGTCTGTGTTCTTAGAAGGCAGCAGTAAGCAGTGCCAGCAATATCCGGCAGATCAAATGTTTCTAGGCTCTCGTGTTTCTTGTCTGTGAAATAGGATTCAACTGCTGGCTCCCAGGGAACTCACAACGTAGCATTCCCAGCTAAAATACTGCTTTGAAAACCAAACAGCACTAAATGCACATTACATCTCCTTCATCACTACTGCTGGGCATCACAGGAGGCAGTTGTTAATTCCAGCTGCATTTATAAGTGGGCTCTTGGGCAATGAAACATTAATTCTCCAATGTCATTTGCTATGCTGGTCGCAAAGTCAATGCCGAATTACCCACATGTCTGTCAATGTTTGGTTACTCTACCCGGAGAGATTCTCATGAGCTCAATCCCCTTGTTGTTTTCACTAACTAAACCAAAAAGCAAAATGAAATTGTCTTTCAGCCAAAACCTACAGTGGCATATGGAGGACCTCTTCCTTAGATTAGTAATAAAGGACGCACAAAGACAAGTATGTGTATTTTCAGAACTGCTATACACCTCCAGCTAAAAAAAAAAAATTATATATGTATGTGTGTGAGACATGTATATATCATGCCTTGAAAATTGAATTTTGTTTCTAGTTCAGTCTACGGCTGAGTCAGCAGAGCAGTCAAAATGAGTTGCAGCTGAGTGTTATGGAGGTTAGAAGTAAAGGGAGCAAATGGCTGTGCCCAGTGACATAGTATAAGAACCAGAAAGGAAATCAGAGTAAATTCAGGGGATTGGCATTAAAACACTGAAAGCAGCAGGTTATAGTCACTAACAGGCTTTTGCTAAGCTTCTGGTGTTGTTATGTGAGTAACATGAAGACACGTTTTGGACTACGATCAATGGATTGGTGATAAGTTATGATGTTAATTACACAAAGAGCTCACCCTTCACACTTGATGCACATTTGGTGTTATCTCAAAGCCAACTTTTTACCTTGCCACTGAGACCTCCATGATCCTGAGCATATTGAAAAAGGCCTGATTAATTGTAAAACCCAGTAGGTGCTGCAACAGAAAGCAATATGATAAATGAAGTGATTTGAGAAATGTGCTTTTCTGGTTGTTGTTTCTGTTTTCGTCAAGGGTGACATTTCAGCCTTATGTGGATACCCTGACTAAAGCCTAGGCAGTACCTATGGACTATCTAAGCTTTGACTTATTTGGAATACTATCAGAGCAGTATGTTTTTGGACTACTCACTCCGGTGTGGAATTTCACTCTTTAGGTTTATATTATCATGCCTCATTGCAAAAGCCTGGTAAAAACGGAGTCTGAATATGACTACACTCTCCAAATATGCCTCCCTGAAGCTGACCTCTTTTCATTCCTTACCTGGCTACATTTAAAGTTGCTGACACTTTTGTGTAAAATTTAGCACCATCTACCTGAAATAGAACACCAAATCCAGCCGTGGGCTGCAGTAACTAAGAACAGCTACTGTAACTTATTTGCCCAGGCAGTCGTACAACACCCCATGACGTTATGTTAGGTTTTCTTGTTGTTGGGCTTTTCCAGTTAGCATCCTAGAATGGAAAATTTGTATTGAAACAAATGTTTAAGCACTGAGGATCAGTATCTCCTATTTAATGCCTTGGCAGGGGAAGTTCTGTTGGACAATTTTTTTCACAAATGGCATCACTATCAATACTAAAACCTGTAACAGAGTAAAGTAACTGGGGTGTCAGAACCTGGCCTTCCATCACACATTCTTTTGGAATCTTTTGGATTCTCATTGTATTTATGGTTCACCCCCTGAAGATCAGAGTGAGCAGAGGCAATGCTGACACAGCAAACCTCTGGATCCAACATCAGTATAACTTCCTGCTTAGCAGAAAGACTCCCATGGAGGGTAGAATCAAAAGGATTATCTGCTCTGCTACATCCCAATTATCTGACCAAACCACGGCTACAAAACTTCTCCCAGCATCTTGTAGCAGCCATAAGGTCTGTGGTGAAAGATAAAACATGTCATACGCCAGCCCATTTACCTTTGCCTGCCTCTCTTTTCTGGGTCTTTTAAGATCTATCTACCATTTTGTTCTTACAAAATGAGTGTGAATGTGATTAGCTTTTGCCATATTGTGGCACATTAAAAGGGCATTAGGTGCAATTCACTGCTGTGAGGCATCTGGTCTTGCCTGTTCACCATTTGCCAGTAAGGTCTCAGTCTGGAAATGTGAGTGATGTTCTACTTTTGCAGTGATGTCTTCATTTAGCAGTGATTTTTTTCTTAGAAATCCTTTCAAAACTGCACTATCAAAATTTAATATAACCAGCAAGCCCTTGGCATAAAAACCAGATTATACTTGCACTGATTATAATGGGAGTAATACAGCCAAAAAGAGTCAATGATCAAAGCACCTTCCACTATAAGGCCTTAGGAATAGGCTAAGAATTTTTCAACTAAAAGATGCTTTAACTTTGCTATAAAGCAAAAATAGTTACTCTAGGCTCTAAGATCCTCTGCATGCTTATAGATGCTGCTCGACAGAGTGGGTGGCTTCTGAACATGTAGAAGCTGAAGGTGAGAGAGGAGTTGCAGGGAGGATTCCATCCAAAAGGAAGGCAAGCAGCAACCTTAAGGTACCCACGCCCCTTCAGAGTGCACCTCTCCCTGAGCAAGCCTTGCAGTTATCAAATTTCCAGTACTGTGCCCTGCAGACTGGAAAGGAGGGTGGGTGAAGGGAGGGCAGCTGTGAGTCTTGGGCAGCCCTCCAGGGCTGCAGTAGCTGGCAGTGGACAGTGTTGAACCATTGCAACCTGGTGGCACAGCTTTCCTCGGCCAACACCATCCGGATCCTGAGCAGCTCTGGTCTCCTCTGGTAGCTCTGGCTGCAGGAAGGTTGCAGCCACTCTCTCCAACTTCCTCCCCAGACAGACAGCCTGTCTGGGCGGCTACGTGCCAGGGTTCATGCTGTCCCAGGGGTTCAGGCCCTAGTTAGGAGGATTTAGTTACTAACACATTTGTAATACCGATGCTGTTAGTACTTACAGTACTGTTATGGGTTTTGCAGAAGCTGTATTTGTTTGCTCCTACATGAACGAGTAGACACAGAAAGGCTAAATTTTCTTTTGTAGTGAGAAGTGGAAACCAATGCTTAAAACCTTTTCCCTGATGTCCTCACCCACTGTGCCACTTTACCATAGTGGCTGACAGAAACAGAAAACTTGGGCCAACATGCATTTTTCCTCGTTTTGCAAACTGACCAAGTTCCACTTTCAGATGTGAGGTAGTACGTGTGTGTACACACTGTGAGACCAAACTAATCCTCTGTTCTGGAATCTGTCTCACAAAGGGGTAGAGCATTGAGACATTTTTCTTTTCTAAGTTGTTTAAGTAAACAAAATTAAATCTCTTCTTGGCCAGTTTTAAAGATCAAGTCATAAAAGCCTGGAATAGTTCTGTTGTATACATTTCCTTTGGAAAGTATCTGCTTCAGTTTTTCTCTTTGTTAATCAGGTCTGAGACCTCCATTAGAGAATAGTTTATTCCCAGCTTTAGTTAATATTTTTCAACCGTGCTGTATTTGTATACTTTAATTCCTGTCCTCTCAGCTCTCAAAGATTATCTAAGGACAGGACAGCTAATGGCTATCTGAAACCAGTCAACCATTTTTTTCCTGATACTAGAGTAAGAACAGGTAAAATAGCTGTAGAAAACACCTTCTGAAATTAGCTGTGGCCCTTTTCCCTTTGTAAGACTTTTCCTGATTTTTTATGTTGTTTTCCTTAAGTTGTAGATTGTTTAAAAGTGGGTTCGTTATTCAGTGTATATGACAAGAAAACCTATTTAAATTCTGCTGTCTTTGGGAAGTTTGTTCACATCATGCATTTATCTTGTGCTATCTTCTCTGTGGTAAGTGCTACCTGAATGCACTAGTTCTGCTGTACTGATTCTGATACTTACCAAGGAAGCAAAAGGTGAGGAAAATGTTTGTGAGATGATCTTTATCATCTTACCAGGACCTGAATTATTTTTAGAGCAGGGTCATAGCAGTTGATGCAGTCAAAAGCTAACACTGTGTAAACTGGGAGTGTTATGATTGCATTTGTTGCCACTTTGGGCCAGATCCCACCTTTCCTAGCAGTAGTAAGTTTGTTTTACATCTTTCTCTTCCACTGTTGCACACAAAGCAAGGAATTAGGACAAACCCATGTACAGTTCCATCCACAAACATTTTAAGGATGCTGCCACTTTAACTACTCATTTGTTTCCTTTCCTACAGGTGTATTTGTTTTCAGACCATTCAGTTTATTATTCTAGTCTCAGAATAATCTCTGCACGGCTTTGTCAGTGCTGTTTTGGGGGAGGACCTGAGGGAAGAGTGGGAGGATGTTCATTTTCAGGGTCAGTGCAGCCTTGGGCATCCTTACACTGATTGTGATCTACACCTCTAATTAGGGCTTTGTACAGGGAGCCTGGCCTGCATTGAGTACATTTGTTTGCAAAACCCCCTGACCTAAGGCACTTCCATGCAGGCAGGTGCACATTACTTTCATGTAGTTCAGCCTGAATTAATCCTTGAACTGTCAGTGTAGGAGAATGAAATGCAGAAGGCAGAGCTCCTCCTGTGGGGCACAGCCCCGTGCAAATGTGGCCAGGCTGCTTCCAGACCCAGGGTGGCAAGAGGATGGTGCACTGGGTGGCTCGCAGTTCAAGTCTCTATCAGCTACCTGTGCCCTGCACAACTAAAATGGCAACATTTTCCTGCCCTGGAAGAAGGAGATTTCTTAGAATAGATCAAAGAGGACATTGTAGCCCAGACACAGTGACTAAGTTCATCCTTTGAGTGAGAGAGCACACTTCCTGTCCTCACCTGACTCTTTTACCTTGTTCTTAAGACTACTGAGTATCATGACAGCCCATTTTAGAGGGGACTGGAAGAATGCATCTGGACAGGGTGTTAAATACTGGCTCAATTAAGTACTTCACCTTTTTTTCCCCTCCACACTTAGGTTTTTTAACTAGCTAGAGCTTTCAAATCTATAAAATCAAATATTTCTCCTCCTGGTGGTATTAAGTTGCATGCAAAGCTCTCTGGGCAGGTAGCCAGAACAATAACAAAGCCACCTTGAAAGTATTTATCTCTGGAAATACCTTATACTTCTGATTTCTGTCTGTCTGAATTTTTCAGTGCATTTTAAACTGTCCATGAATTAAACCCCACATGTAAGGTTATTTCATTTTTCCAATTGTAGAAACCAAAAACCAAAGGGATTACAAATAGAATTAGGAGACTTCTTTGTATTTTGAGCACTACCCAAGGCCACTGGGGACAAGAGGGCTGTTCACAAAGCATGATACTGCCTGTTGTGAATCTGGCCATGGGACTCACCTGCCAGCATGAGGCTGGTCTAGAAAGAGATGCTGTCTCTCCTGATTCTTGGTTGTGCACCTTGGTGATGCTGCTGACTCTTTCCTTTCTTTAGGAACAGTGTTACTGAAGAGTCAGGCAGTATTGAAGGCCGTACAAACAAGATGAAAAACTTTGGTGTCATGTTGGATCATACATGCAGAATTTTGTGAAGTACCAAGGCCTGATCCAAAACTCTTACAATTACTTGTAGTTCCGTATGATTTTGGTTTTCTTTTCCAGTAGTGGGATTCCCTTGATGTAGGAATGAGATGATTTTTTTTTCTCTTTATTTCTACCTTGAGTTTTGCTCAGCACTGCAGAAGGACATACTTTTGGAAAGCATAGTTCTGTGACATATTTATATGATCAGCTTAAACTATGAACTAGAAGGGGAAAATCCAAAGGGGATGACAGGAATTCAAAGACTCGTTAAAATAGTTTGAAAATTCCAGGAATTTAAAAGGGAATCTCACAATGGTCGGAAGCCGTGTACGTTTGTGGCGATGCCAAAAATTTCAAATTAACCAGTAAATTAAAACCAAGAGTGAGATTTTGAATTTCATGGAATTGTGGTAGGGCTGAAGGAGCCAGCAGACATAAAAAAAGTTGACAACACAGGTGTTTTTTAAAAAATGGAAGGAGATGCCCTCAAAGACAGTATCTGAAGTAGATTGCATTGATAAAATATACAATTAGGGTACGTAAATCAGTGCTGCAAACATACTGGGATAATCAAATAAATGGGTAAGACTAGTTAGAACTGGCCTATACTACAGAGGAACAAAAATACGTGGCCCTTACTGGCAGAACAGAATTGTTTCTGCCCCAAGGCAACTAAATCTCTAGAAACACCTGTAATAATTCTGCTAAACATAATTATAGTTGTCAGATGAAAAGAAGACACGATAAGATCAGATAATTCCACCATTCAGAACTGGAGTCCACTGAAAACAGTCAGGTTACTGACTTTAATTTCCAGGTTACTTTAAAGGATGCTGGGTCAGCAGGAGAAGGACCTGCTTAGGAACTGAGATATTTGTGGTTTTGCAGGTTTATGGTATCGAAAAGCACTGCTACAGTGGGGGAAAACTAGAAGTTTTGAGGAAATGTCCTGCTTTGTGTTGCTGATGTGTCACCTCCTGCCTGGTCAAGAACACATCAATTGAGAGGCAAACGAGGGCAGAGGGGGAGCTCAGTGTGAGAGTGCAACAGATCATAGGCCAACACGAGCAGATATTGCTTTAACTGTGAAGCTCGAAGTTACAGATATTTAAACAAAACTCATATATTTTGAAGCTGAGTTTTCTTGAATTCTGAATCAGAGAAAAATTGCAAATGTATTGCAAATCAGATAAGCCAGTGCTTAAGGTTGTATGTAGAAGTCAACTTAAATGCCTATATACTATCTGGGCTGTGGCATGCATATGTGAGGGTTCAGTAAAAATTAGTTTAATGAAGGAACAGGTTTCTCTATCAAACTTCCAGCAACTCCAAAACAGTCTAAAAACAGGATATTTCAAAACTAATAGCTTGACAATGTTCCTGCTAGCTAATGACCTAAGCATATGAGAAACCTGATGTGGCTATCATGCATCAAGTTGTTGACATGGACTGTGAGAGTCTGGTATGCTGTTTAAAAAATAATTGGGGGAGGGAGGAGTATTCTGAAAGAAATAAGTCTTGCTAGATGCAAGTTTTTTGCCTTTTAGCCAAACAACCTCTTTCAACAAGGAGCAAAGGTTGTTCCCTGCTTTTACTTTAACTTCTGAGGGAACAGTGAAACTGGTTTCATTCATGTCTTGAAAGATGGTTGTCCTTGCTAGACTGTTCCAAATGTCTCCTAATGACAGTTTTAATGGGTAATGGCCTGCTTTGAGTCAACTTATAAAGGGAAACACAAATGATAATTTAGATTTCACAAGAACCTTGATACCGTTCTTAGTCATGAGAAAGGATTCCTTTAAAGGAGTTCACAAAGAGTAACAACATTCTTTTATAAGTCACAGCATAATTGATATTAACCGTAGTCCTTACTTAAAACTGCTGTATGTGTGTGAATGCACACATGTGTGTGCATACATGTCTGTGGGTGTGTGCAGAGAGAGTAGGAGAAAGCTTTATTTTTCTTAATGATGGTACTGTTTAAAAAAAATATGTGAGTTGATCTTTTAAGCAGTAAAGATGTAAATGCAAAAAATATAATTAGATCCAAGCTTAGGTACAAGTTTATATATGACAGTACTTGACAAGACTTTTTAGAGTAGTCAGTGGGACTTTTCTACTTCATGATGGGTCCAATCCTTCAGGCATTTTAATACACGCAAACTACTGGCTGAAAATCAATGTCTTTTACAGGGGGATATTCCCTAAATAGATTAAGCAGACTCTTCCCCTCCCCCCCCCCCAAANAAAAAAAAAAAAAAAAGTCTAACCGCAGTTTCTAAGTATCCACAGGTATTTTCTTGCAACAGCACCGCCAATAAAGCCCTGGAGGGGCAGTTCCGGAGGTAGTACCCGTGGTGTCAGGATGCAGCCGGCGGTGCGGAGCAGTCTTGGTACCGCAGCGCTCCATCTACCGGTGCGTGGGGAAAGTCTCCCGCGCACCTCTGCCTCCCTCTACCGCCCTGGAAGCCGGCTCCGAATGATTTCTCATCGCTTAGATCAACCTGTGAGGCTGCTTTCATGCTGGGGAGAGTTGCGATATTTAGCCTGCGGTATCACCTTACTTCCTTGCTCTCCTACATCGCTGTCCAGGCATCTTCATCCATCATCGAGGTTAGGAGCTGAGATCGTGTTTCAGCCTTTTAAGAGCTGAGATTAGGAGGCCGAGGATCTCTGAATGACCCACTTCTCAAACCACAACTAGCTGTGACTGCCAGTTCCTCTGATTGAGTATTAACTGCTGTGCATAAATTGGTGGTCTAGAGAAGGTGCAAGTACAAAGAAATCTATTGCTAACATCAGAGGTATTAATTTACTATATACATTTGCAGTGTCTTGTCAGTGACGTGGGTCAAAGGCCAAAAAACCCCCTTTGAAATGGGGGAAAAATGCCTGCAAATATGAGCAGTGCTGGGATTATCCATTCAGTTAAAACAGATCTTTAACTGTAGTGCCAGTCAATCTATGTAGCCAGTGCTGGTTAGAAAATCTTGGGTGGAAATTCTGTTCCTCAAGGGGACAAAAAGGTGTTGATATTTGGATTTTGACCTTTTTCTATGACAGAAAGCTGGATTCCCTATAGAAAAATTTAGTGTTTGTTTCAGAACATGGCAATAGAACATACTCAGCCTTTTCTGTTTCTCTAGAAATATGTGACTTAAGACATCAGTTCATTTTGAACAGTATTACCTTTCCAAGTGGAAAATTATTCACCCAAGGGCTCTCCAATGAAATTTGTCATTATTTCTTCAGCTTCTGAAAACAATACCAGCAGTTAATAGGAGCTTATGTAGATGTATTCCAGTCTTTTGCAGGGCAGAGAAACTAAGCTGACCCTACTTTTCCACCTGTAAAACTAATTTCCTTTGGCTGAAGTCGAGGTTTACAGCTGGCTCCTTGCAGCGCCTTGCACGCATGCAGCATGGGACAGCTCCCAAGTCTCCCAGTTGCTGTGGGGGAACAGGGGAACAGCAGTGCTGCTGGAAGGAAAATGAGCTCATCTGGGATGAAGATCAGTCCATGTAAAAGCTTGCAGGTGTTCCCCATGGACCATTTCAGCAGTGGGTTTGGATGTGTAAAGGAGGCCCAGAGTCTGTCAGGCGTTTGTGGTGGCTCAGGGCTGGCTGTCAGGCAGACCATGTGAGTTGTGTCCCAGCCTCTGAAATACCACACAGAAGTGGAAACCTGGGGTTTGTACACAAATTGTGAAGGTTTCTTTGTTGGGTTGTCTGTCCTCCCCAGCTGTTTTCCTTGCAGTTCCAAGCCTTCTCCTGATTCCTGCTCTACAGAGGGTTATCAGAGCTGGTCATACCCCACCCTGTCAGCCCTCCCTCTGCCACCCTACCAGCAAGCCCTCCAAGACCTCTCTGACACAGTCAACTTCCCTGATCCATCCCCATGTTCTCTGCTGTGCCTATCCTCCCCAAGTTCAAGGTGCCACAGCAGTGGAAGTGGTCTCACAAGGCCCTTGCAAAAGGGCTACTTCTCTTTTTTCAACCATTAATAATTTAAGGAACTACCTTATCTGATGAAATACTGAGAATATGTTCCTTTTCTTCTTCTTTTTCTTCTTCCTTTTTTTCCTGTTTTAAATATCAGAACAGTGCTGCCCACTGTGACTTCTCCTCCCTGAGATCTTTTCAGCCCTTGCCATCTTTGCTTGCCTTGCTCAAGCACCTGTGGTTTATTCTTCCCAAGTCACAGTTTCAGCAGCAACCTAAGCTCTGCTGGGAACCCCTTGCCATCATCGCTGTTGCTCTGTACATTGCTGCCTACAGAGCTCATAGTAATCCCTGCAGGGAGCTAATATACTCACAGCTTCTGTGGCAACTCCTTCCAGGTGAGAGGTCTTGCTGAGGACAGAGTTGGCTGAAATTCCCTGCTCCCATGACTCTACACTTTGGAAGAGTGAATTTTGGTTGTTTCTGCTGCTTCATTCAAGGCACTCTGTTCCTCCAGAATGACCTCTTCCCAGTGTTGTGCTACTGGGAAATGTCACTGCCATGTACCACCCCTTTTTTTTTCTGCTTGAAGTCAGCACTTTAGAAATATTTTCCTGAATGATACAATTAACCTTGTTTTCACATGACAAATCTGTGTTCAAATTTGTATCCAGCTCATCTGCTAGATGATGGACTGAGGACTAAATTGAATAAATTATATTAATTATGGCCCCTTTTAAGATGAGTGTCTGCCCCTTTATCACTTCTACACTGACCAAGTGTGTTGGAGGTGTTTGATAGAAAATTCAGTTAATTTAGATGTTGCATACCTGAGGTTTGACAACCATTTTTAGCCTCTTAGATGGAGTTTAAGTGGAAGCTGGACCATGGTTTTGGTGGATCTCTCTTGGTAAGAAAGCTGGTTTGTTCTTGTAGGACTTAGAGAGGCAGCTCTGTGTTCCCGCTGTCCCTGCACTACTGCAGAAAGATCAGCCCTCCCTGGGGAAGGCTAAGCAGGTTTCCAAAACTCTGTCTCTAAGGAGAGAGCATCTGCACAGCTTTGAAGGATGCTCCCCAGCAAATATTGCAAGACTCTGCAGACTACTGAGATACTCACTCCATCTCTACATGAATGTGTTTCCTGTGCTTCTAGTGTAAAACCTTGTGGAAGGTGTTCTAGCAAGTTCTGGACACAAGTGATTCAAAGCCAGTATTTCCAATGCACTCTTCCTTGCATGGAACACAAAAAAACATCAATGTGCAAGGCTGAAAAGTCACCAGGCACTATTGCAACATTGTTTATAGATACATGCATGTTTCCATGCATGCTTCTGGCATATCAGATGGCCTTGCTGACATCTGTCAGTATGTTATCATATGAGATTTATAAGATAAAATGGTCACCAGAAGTTAGTTTCCCTTTTTACTGTAAGTTTGATTACACCACAGTGTCCTGCAGAGTATACCTTGTTCTTGGGGCATTGGTCTACAATACAAATTTGGGGGTGGGGATGTTTTAATGACATTTAGAAATGTTTGTTTTGTCCAAGTTCAGCATGCAAAGGTTAAAAAGAATAAACCAGAAAAACTGTTTCCAAACAATTCATTGTATGTTTCACATTTCACAAACTTAAATTATATGCTATTTTCTCACTAAGCCCTACTCCAAGTATGGAATAATTCTGCCCTAAAAATGAATCACTACAGTATAACGATGGGAACTGTTTTCTGTAAGGCCTGAATTATACAGCTGTAAGGTGGTGGGATTACGAGAAGAGGGAGAGAGAGAACTTTCCCTTGAATATGAAACAGGGACCTGGCCCAGCAACTGAGTTCGTTCTCCATCAGTGATCCCATGCTTAATCAGTCAAACCCAGAGCCCCCTAGGGAGCTGTTCCCTGTGAGTTTCTCATTGCCTGGCTTGATACCTACTTGAAGAACTGCCAAGCATTGTCAGCTGCAAAAGGCTTTGGGAGCACTCCTCTGATCCAGACATCCTGCAAAAATCTATCTGAAAAAATTCGGGTCATTGGCATCAAGCAGGATATTAGTTGATTTATGTGTTGTGGCTCTTCATCTATAAACTGCAAATTTTGAGTTAACTTTACCTCTTCAACCCTTTCCATCAAAGGATGCTGACATAAAATGATATTTACAAAGTACTGTAGCGAGCACTGTTGAAGAACTGCCAGTGAGGAAATGTGTGCACTAAATGTGGCCTAGGGGTGCATGTTCAAGAATGGATGGGGAATGATTGCTGGCTTTTACATCGGTAAGCACCGTGCATTCCCGTGCTTCGAATGAAGCCGCATCCAGCTTAAAGACTGTGTTCCTTTATTACATAAAGAAATCAAAGGCACAGAATAAAGATTCGCTCATGATTTCTGACGTTTTATAACTTTTGGTGGCTTTAATCTGCAGCCACACTGACGGTGGAGCTACGAGGTTCAAAGCTACAGGCAGAGAATTTACGCAGCGTTGCCTGGATGTTGCCTTGGAATGACAGCTCGGGATGACAGCTCCTCCGCTGCGACCCGTGCTGTCACCTGAGCCCCGGCAGCTCCGGCACTCCCGAGCAGCACCCGCCCTGTGCGCACCGCTTCTCTGGCCCTGTCCCGTCCTGTCCGCCCGGGGCTGTTTCCTCAGACCCCGTCCAGGCAGCCGCGGGGGTCCGTCCGCCCGCGCTCTCTACAGCTCCGTGTGCTAACGCTGTGAGCAGCGAGGTAAAAACACCGCTTTCATCAGGATTCAGATGCCGCATTTTGCTCTTCTCCGATGTTTAAACGCACACAGCAGCATCAACTTAAATACCATGTAGTGTTATCACTTTATTTCCCCCTTTAAATCTACACATATGCGTATATAGATTTTATTTAGCACAGTTCTTGCTAACGCAAGTTTCCTTGGGCGTCCACAACATCCCCAGTGTTTCCCGCTCCCCTTGAGTCAAATTGTGATTCCGAATTCTGGTTCCCCGTTCGGTGGGAGGAGCCCACGCCCCCCAGCTCCTCCCGCCGCGCCTGCGCGGGGCCTCCCTCCCGCTCCCGCTGCCCCGCTCCCGTTCGCGCTGCTCCGTCCCCTCCCCTCCTCTTCTCTCCCCTC
>VZTJ01002926.1:816814-877042 GCA_013397795.1 Orthonyx spaldingii | reverse complement strand
CAGGGATGGGGGGATGTTCCCGCACAGCGGAGGGCAGGGATGCGGGAATATTCCCGCACAGCGGAGGGCAGGGATGGGGGGATGTTCCCGCACAGCGGAGGGCGGGGATGGGGGGATGTTCCCGCACAGCGGAGGGCAGGGATGCGGGAATGTTCCCGCACAGCGGAGGGCAGGGATGCGGGAATGTTCCCGCACACGCCGCTGGGAATGGTCCCGTCCCCCTGCCTGAGCCGCCGGTGGGTGCTCAGCCCTGCAGCCTCCTCTTGCCTGCTCCAGGAAAAGGCAGCACCCAATTTCCCAGGGGTGGTGAGGAGGGAGACGGGGGGATGGAGAGAGAGATGCTTTATTTTCCGCCCCATGCAATGAAGTGTGATTATAAAGAATATAACAGGGAGCACAGCTTGAATTCCAATTGGTGGAGGGCCCGTTGTTAACCATCGGGGAACTATTTATTCTCCAGCCTTACTGGTGCTCCTGGTCAATAATGATAAAGGGGGAAAAGGAGAAGAAGTTGAAGCCATTATAAAGCAGCAATCCCATTACAGAGAAGCAGCAGCAGCAGCAGCCCCCTCCAGAATCTATGATTCCCTCAGGTCATGTCTCTTGTGCTCAGGCCACTGGCCACTGTCAGGATTTACCCTGCATCATTAACCCACCAAAGAGGGGTTTTTTTCCTTGTCAGAAATGAGTGATTTCTCCAGCCTGATGGCAGTCATCGTTTGGGAGCCGGAGCAGCACTCCCCTGCTGCTGAACTATCTCCAGTGAGATTTAATAAATAAATAAAATCGCTGGATGCTCGACCAGCTCCTCAGGAAAAGGGAAGACAATGTGGCCATTTATTGTGATTAAACATTTGCTGCTCCCTAATTGTGACACCTATTTACACACACAGGCAGGGAGCACACGGGTGTGCTTGCCTGAGCCCTGCCCAACTCCCCAGACACAATTCATCGTTTGCTGTGCTCTTCCACCCCACAGCCGGGGCCAGACCGTCCCAGGCGCTGCTCAGAGACCAGAGACAGTCCCTGTCCCGCACAGCTGCTGCTGCTCTGCCAGACTCTGCTCCTTTTTTGCGTTACTGGATTCCACGTGAGCCCTGCCAGTGTCTCAGACAGGGTCAGAGTCGCTCCGGGCCAGCTTTAGAAACTCCTGGCATCCAAACTGGACGCCAGATCAAACCCCCCAAGCCCAGAGCAGAAACCCAAGCCCAGAGTTTGTCTCCCTTGCTCTGCCAGGGGGAGGGGGTTGGGTTGGGAGGTTTTGGGTCGCTGGCTCTGCTCCATCCCGGGGGCTCCGCTGGCTGCACACAGAGCTGAACACCCAGCCCAGGGGTTTGAGCTTACACTGCACAGCCTGGCAAAAGCCGAGCTGTCCTGACACCGACCCACGCTTCTCCTTCTCACTGCTGCATTCCCAGCCCCAGGACGGTTCTCAGAACATTTCCCGACTCAGGCCCGTTTCCCCAGTGGAGATGATCCCCGGCTGTGACCATCCCCAGCACCCAAACCGCGGCCATGAGGGACTGGGAGGGCGGGGTGGGGTTGTTTCTGTGGTTGTCATGGGTTTCCCGTAACACACAAAACCTGACCCTCCTTGCCACGAGCAGCATCAGCTCCGGGAAATCCCTGTTTTCTGGCAGCTTTGCGTCTTCCCATGTGCATCCAGGGAGAAGTCCTACAGGCACAGGAAGGGATCAGGGCGGGACGGGAGGAGGCTGTGGGGAGTGTGGCTCTGGCAGACGATGGAATTTGGGGGGGCTGAGCTTCAGCCTCCTTTACATTTCTTTGAAGATTCTGCCCTTGAGCTGCAGGGCAGGTTCCTCCTTCCAGCTGAGTTATCCTGTTACCAAAACAGGGCCTTTTTGCTCCAAACCTGTCACTTACAGGCTGAGGTTCCTCCAGGCAAACACTGAAACATTGCTGGCAACTCAGAGAGCATTTTGCACTTGATCATTGTTACTTACACACAAGGACCCCGATGTGAAGCTCCCACTCTTGTTTTCAGCATTGGAAATGTCCCTCGGTTGTGGCTGATTTGAAGAGCAGCACTGAGTGAAGCTGCTCTAAAGTGGCCCAGGAAGTTCCTCCCCAAACAGAACAAAGATTGCTCCAAGGGCAATCACGAAATTAATCTCTTTTAGTAGGCAAGATGAAAATCAAGACCTAGAAGAAGCAGGAGAAGGAAGGACAGCAGCAAAGGAATTGGGGACCATGAGTTTGGACAGAAGCTTGGCTTGTGGGCTCGGTACAACTGACCCCAAATCCTTCTGTGGAAACCCAGGAATGAGGTTCTTTGTGGCTGAGAGGAAGCATCAGAGCTGCTGCTCGGGGGGAAAGCCACTTTTCTTCCCCTGAGCAGGGCTGCTGTCTCCTTGTGTGTGATGCCTTCCATAAGCTCCTCTGGGGACGGGGGTATAAATCACAATAAAGCCATGGCACGGCGTATAAATCATAATAAAGAATAATGATACGTAATAAGGATGAATAATATTAAGAGGAGGATGGTGTGAGGAGCCTGCACACACACACGGAGCTGTGCAAACACAGACAGAAGAGGTGGCTGTGACTGTCAACACATCGATCCCAACACATTGCACCACCTTCCTTCCCTGTGCTCCCTGCCCTGCTGCACATGGAAAGGCAGGGAATGACCCTCTGCGGGCATTTCAGTGCTCAGAGGGTCCCAGAGGAATCACAGGGGGAGTTTGAACCCCCCAGCCCCCCACCACTGTCCTGCCTGGCTCCCTCAGCTGATGGGAACAGGGACATTTGCTCCCTGCCAGCCACATCTGCACCCCTCTCACGAGGCAGGGGTGGGAGTGGAAATTCTAATTCCCAATTCTGCCAACTGCAGCCCTGGATCCACGCTCTGGTTTCCCTCTGTGCAGATGTGTTTGTCAGTGGAGAGGGAGGGAAATAAATCCAGGTTTGAAATCTTCAGGGCTGGGTGCAAAGAGCAGCTGAAGTCAAACCCCAGTGCTTGGAGGGCACAGGAATCCAACCTCCCTTCCCCATCCTCCTCCTCCTCCTCCTCCTCACAGGGAGACTTGGCCTGCTCAGCTCCTCAAACTGATTCCTCCACTGCCTGCAGATCAGCCTGAACTTGGGGGGTTTTGTGTGCTTGGGTCAGCTGATTTTCCACAAGAGCTTGAGCAGAAAATCTCAGGGACCACGAGATTCCAGGATATCTGGTTATCCAAAGGGAACGGGAGGTGGGTTGGTGTAACTTTACAGGGCCGACTAAATTTGGGCTACTGATCAGGATATATCCAGAGTTATCTGCTGGCTGAGTTAGGCAGTTCCATTTTGGGCAGGAGGAAACAGCTTCCCCGGCAGTGAACGGCAGCAACAGAAGCAGCACAAGGGGAAGATTGCTTCCCTGCTTAAATGTGTATTTAAAATGCTGATAGCCCACACTGAGACCCCAGAAAAAAATGTATTTATCATTGTTATTAACAGTAATAGAAATAAAACCAGTTCTAATAGCGTGCAGGGCTTGATGCATTTCCCAAATAAAAGGATTTATTAGTTTAAAGCCAGGGTATTTATTTGTTTCTCTCTCCCCAGTCCTGCCCCCCCTCCCAACGTGTTGAATTTTTAATGCCCCCTGTTTCTAATGTCAGCCGTTTTTCTTGTAAAGGTTTTTTGTCAGAACTTTATATTGCTGCATCCTTTTGTTGTTGCCATTCCCCATCCTTGTTAGAGACTCCACTCCCCTAATGAAGCTCGGCTCCTGCCAGGATAATAAAAGGAAATAGATCCACGGCTGAGGAGAGCTGGGGAGAGGGGAGTGCCTGTGTGGGTGTGAGATCAGAAATGAGGGTGGCGCAACACAAATGCAATAAAAGTGTCCTCTGGGGACTGCCAAGGCTGTCCCTGAGTGTGTGTGAAGCGCACAGACACACGAGGTTTGTACGGATCTGTGTGCACATGGAGTGTGTACTGATGGGGTTTCACACACACACACAGGTGGTGTGCGAGGAGACGTTGGGAAAATGTGTCCTGCAGGTGCCAGAGGTTGGGGACATTCTGCCAAATTTCAAAAAACAGGCCTCAAAATATTCTTCTTGTGTTTTTTTGTTTGTTTTTTGGGTTTTTTTTTTGAGGGGTAACTCATGGTCTTACTGTAAGGTATGAAAAAAACTGACCAAACTCTGCAATGCTTCTTTCTCTTCAGTCCACTGAGAATGGGAAACTTCTCCATGTTTCTGTGACTTTCCTGCAGTAACATCCAGGCCTGCTGCTTCAGAAAGAACAGAAAAGCAGAGGCAGCCAAGCAGTTCCAGCTCCCTTTCAGAGCTGCTTTGGACACTCTGCAGCAGCACGAGCCCCGTTTGCTCTGTCTGGAGCAGCAGCGATGCCCTGGGAGCCTTTGCTCCCTGTCCTTCCCAGCAAACACAGCAGGCAGGGAAAAGCAGCTCCAGGTGAGCCACGGCTCCTCCACAGGAAATGTCTCTCCAAATCTCAGCCAGAAAGTCCAAAAAGGGCCCAGCAATGCACAAACCCATCCCCTGAGCTCCGGCACATCCTCCTGGATCCTTCAGAGACCCAGCTACTCATCAGCTCCATGTGCAGCAAAATCACCTCAGGGACCAGTTCACTGCCTGCCCACAGCCACGAAGACCTCTGGGTCTCCAGGAGAAACAGCAATGCCTGCAGGATCTGTTCTGACTCATTTCCAGGGGGATCTCCAGCTTTTCAGCCCATCAGACACATTAACATGAGGAGAACCTCTACATATTTGTGGCTTTCAACCTCTGAAATATTTAGGGCCATGCACAACCCCACTCAGCTGTGAGCAGCAGTGCCACAGGCTTGGGAGAAAACTCTATTTCTCCCTACCAGGCCAATTCTAAAATTCAAACCCCAGAGTCATCATGTCTAGGCTTGGCTTACACACTAATTCTACCCTGAAAAGCTTAATTGAAATTTCAGGTGGAAATTAATCTGGCCACCTCTTGTTCCCTAATGGATTTTGATCTGCTTCTCCACACTGTGACAATTTCTGGCATGGTAAGTGATGTCTGTTTTGAAGAAGGCTGTAATTATGAAGTCTGCAGGGAACTGCAGGTCAAGCCAGAGATGCAATGACAGAGCTCTTACTAGACCAGAAAAACAGGAATGACGAGGACTCCTGACACTGCAGAACAGTGACAGACCAGGAAGGAAAATCCTTGCAGCATGTCAGATCTGCCTCTGTTTTGTTCTCTTCGAGCTGTATTTTCAGAGCTATAGAAAAATCTGGCTCATCTTTATAACTAGAACAGCATTTACTGTCCCCCTTCCACACTTCTGTGACACAGCTGCCCCTGTGCTGTCCCTGCAGATAGGACACACGATCGTCCCTGGTGACAGGAACCAGCCACAGCTGCCTCAAGGTGAGTGTGATCCAGAAAGCCTTTTTCAACCTAAAAGCCAAAGAGCCACTGAGACCTCTTCCAAATCAACCCCAAAACTCCTGTCCCAAAGCAATTCTGATCAAGAAGTCATGGAAGTCGCAGTGACAGTGAGACAAACCCGTTGGTTTCACACAGGGTGCCAGAGTGAAGCCAAGGAAAGAAAGAATTGGTCTTCCTTGGATGGATGGATCACACGAGGGGAAGATGCTCCACTCCCAGCAGTTCCTCAAGGAAAGTTGATATTTTCCCTTTGGGATCTAAGGCAGACCATGGACACGACAGACAGAGTCATTGCAGAGCAGTCCTGTCAATGGGGACAATCCATACAAATGCAGTTTTTGGAAGGGGCAATTTGTTGTTGTTGATTTGATTGAATTGAATTGAATTTCTGCTGAAGGACCCCAGCAGGTTCCCAGGCACGTGGGACACATCCCAGGCACGGCTGCAATGCTCAGGAGGTGCAGGCTGTGCTGGATTAATATGCAAAGTGTGCCTGCCTTCCCAATTAAATGGAAAACGCTATGATTAAAGGCAGGCAGAAGATATTGGATGGATAGTGCTGAGCCACGGGGCTTTATTTCCTGCACACAGGAGCCCCACAGGAGCTCTGGGGGAGAAACGGAGCCGGGAAAGGGCAAATGCCTGAGTCCATGGAAGGGGGAGAGGAGGAGGCTGTTTGCAGGAGGGTGAATTCACACAGTGCCTCATCCTGGGCTCTGAGGCTGAGCCCTGCAGGGAAGCCGAGCACTGCTGCTCACAGCAGCCGGATTCTGGCCCATCATTTCAGGGGCAGGAGGAGGGAATCACAGCCAAAGGCCCAAAGAGCTTCACAATTCAGAGCTGCAGAGTCCTGAGGCAAAGCTCAGAGGGGACAGACCCTTCCTAAGCCCCCCTTTTCCTTGTCAGCTTCAGCAGTTTCTCCTTTACCACCTCCCTGGGCTGGGAGAAGGAACCACGGCGGAGGAGAGCGGCGGGCGGGATAATTTACAATTAAAGCCGTGAAGATGGGAAGATAAAACAGGAAACGTTAATAACTGAGTGCAGAGTTCCCCTTGCCTGGCTGGGAAGGGGCTGCTCTAAATCAGCCCCGTGGCTTTAACCCTCCCGGCGGTGCTGCGAGCCCCAGGCCAGGCAGGCAGTCCCCCCTTACTCCTCCTGCTGTCTCTGAGCTCTGCTGTGCCCTGTCACCAGCGCTCTCCCTGCCCGTGTTTCATGGCTTGCATTTAATTAAAAGAGATGGCAAAGTCAGGTATATTTATGGGGGCTTCTAATCCTCACACTTACATTTCCAGTTGCCATGGGTTTCCTTCCAGAGCCGGCTCTTCCTCCCCCACCCCCAGCACGGAACGTGCTCGGGGATAAAGCCCAATAAATTCTGCTCTGTAATTGGCTGTGCGGTTTAGGGGTCCATCTATCCCAGCGCTGGGAACACAGAGGCCTCCAAAACATGACTGTAAGGACAGCAAAACGCCGGGGGAAGGAGTCCAGAGTGCTCTGTTTGCTCCAGGGGCTGCTGCTGGGCTGTCACAGGTACGAGGTGGGAGTGGAACCCAGCCAGGGGCACCTGCGGTCCCCGGGCTGCAGCCGAGGGGAAGCAGCTGCCAGAAGCTGCACCTCTGTCCAAACCCAGAGTCTGGTTTGCCTCTCTGAGAGCAGGAGAACAGCCCAGGGGGTGAGCAGAGGGCTCTCCCTGCCTGCCCAGCGTGCAGGGCGAGGGAGGCGCAGCTGCCTGAGGCACTAATGCAGGAACTCCCCGGGTTCTGGTGCTGCTCTCCCCTCCCTGCCCTGCACGGGCACTGGACAGCCTGGGACACTCCTTGAACCAGCCACTTCCACCACAGACTCTTCTGGGAAGGTTGGGAAAGGTCTCCACAGCTTGAGGAATCCATAATTTGAGCTGTTCTGTGTCTTTAGGGAGGGATTTCAGCAGGAATGCACCCCCAGGTGAAGCCACGCCGAGGACAGCGAGGGTGCCCATCTCTGCCAAACCAAAAGTTCTCTCACCGGGGCTCAGCATTTCGGATGTCACCGCTCTGCTGGGGACAGTGGGAGCTGTCCCTGGGCAATGGCAGCACTCACAGGTGGCCCTGCTGCCCTCTCTGAACGTCCTGAGCAGGATTTCGTGGCTGTAAACTTCCATCCCTCAGGGAAACCCTTCTGCAGGAGCACCCACACCTGGTACCAGCACAGCAAAACCTCCCTCACATCCAGATTCCCACTGACCATCCCCATGCCCTGCTGAGTGCAAATAAAACACAGCAGAGCAAGAGGGGAGGAGAAATCAGATTTCCTCTGGGTTCTTCACTTAAGTAAAAGAACAAAAAGACACAAGGAGAGGGGAGGGAGTTCTCTGATGCTGCCACAAACGTGTCTGTCCCAAAACCACAGAGTTATGGCCAGAGCTGTCTGCCTGCCTGGCACTGCACAACCCCTGCTCCTTTCCTCTCCTTCTCCACGATGTTGACAGGAGTTACCAACCCTTAACTCACAGCTTTCCACGTTCTGGGTTTATGTCTCATGTTAATGCTATTTTAACGTCACCTTATTTTTTTTTTCCTTCTCTGCGAATTTCATGATGGGTTTCTTATTTCCCTCCATTTTTTAAAAGAACAGTTTATTAAGAAAAGCTGAGTGTACCCCCAGCCCATCTCCTGGAACAGCACTGATGAATAAAAAACCCCCCTCGCAGGAGACAGTTTTATTCTGTTGATCGGAAGTCTGCCAGCCCAATTTATGATTGGACATAAGATCTCCAAATCTGAATTTATGTGTTGTAGTATAACGACAGGTCAATGAGATTAAAAGTATGTTCATGAGAGAGCTGTGAGGCAATTTGAGTTTCATGGTTCTGTGGTGATTGGGCATTCAGTCTAAGCAAACCTGCCTTAATAAAACACTCACAGGCCCGGGAACAATCTGCACATTATTCATTACTGCAGCCTCCCCAACACCCCCTCACCATAAAAACAGAGGGAGAGCAGCTCTCCCCTCCTCCCCTTCGATGAAGCCATCAGGGAGATGGTGCCACTGATAACAAATGGGCTGAATTAACAATAGGAACACTTTTCTTCCTTATCATATGGTTCCCATAATCAAAACAGGGCAGGGGAGTGGGAGGGGAGAAGAAAAGTCTCAGCCTCTCAAAAGTCTCTCCCTGCAGCTGAGAATTACACGGAGTAAAGGCAGCAGCTTCTGATCCCACCCAGAGGAACTCCCTCGCCCTCAAGTTCCTGTTTATTGGAGGAACATCACCCTGCAAACCTTAAACACTGAAAGGAGCCTTAGCCAGGTCCCCTGGACTCGCAGAGGTCACCTGGACCAGAGCAAACCTGCGGGAATCGGAGCCAGGGCTGTCCCAGGGCCTCTGGATGCAGGGCCAAACAAACTCCTTCACATCGCAGCCTGGGGCTGCCACACAGGGCTTTTCTCTTCAGGACATTTCATTCTTCATCAGTGCTTCTCGCCTTCAGCATCCCAGCAAAGATTTTAACTCAAAAGAGATCACAGGGTGCAGTGTGGTGGTAGGAAGGTGTTCCATGCTTTGTTTCCATGTGCACTCTGTCGAAATAAAGAAACTCCTTGTGCTCCTTCCCCCATGCAAGTACAAGGGCGAAATTCCCCTTGGCCTGAGGATCCCCAATGCAAGTAGACTCAGGAAACTGCTGAAGGTGCTCAGCACTTCTGAATATTGAGCACAAATGCTGAAAACCCAGAGCAGGAGCACACGGAATGCAACAGCAGCAGCCCAAGGACAAAGGAAGGACGTGAAGGAAGGAGCCTGAGAAGGGACAGGGCCCAGAGGAGGCACTGGGAGCTGCTGTTTGTGCTGTTTGACTGTTCCAGCCACTCTGCAATGGAGACCCAGACCAGGGAGCCCTGTGTGCCTACAGAGCTGCTGCTGCTGAGGGGGCAGGAAATGTTTGTGGAGCAAACCCATCTCTGATAGGCAGCGAGATACCAGGACGTTCCTGTTCCATCCTTGTTTAATCTGTTCTGTTGTCAGGCAGGGCACCGGGCCAGTGCAAGTTCCCCCTGCCTCGGCTTCAGGGGGGGACTGGCTGCAGAATTTACACAAATAAAAGGAGAAGCGAAAAGCGCCGGCAGCACCAATCTGATTACAGAGTCATTTATTTTCTGGTCGTTAATAATTTGTGCAATAAAAGATTGCGTGCCTTTCTGAGTTAGTAGGAGTTATTGGCATGAATTTCCCTCCACACTGGTGTGAGTCTGTGCTTGGAACATAAATTATTAGTTTCTTATCGCACTCCTCCTCATTTTTCATGCTGCCACAGCCGGATCGCCAGGAGCCAACCCCTCAGCCTCGCTCTTATTTTATGCTGCACGAGAAAAGGCAGCAAAGACGGCTTTTCCATCTTTAATTACAGCAGCTCCCTCCTGCACCCCTCCCTCCCCGTGTCCCACCTGAGCTGGGCTGAGGCTCTGGTGCAGCCACTCTTGGGGACAGGCAGATCCTGTGCCATTGCCAGCGAGGTTTTGGGTGAAAATCCCATTCTTTGCCAGCAGCCAGAGTAAGGGAATGACAGCCCCAGCACCCTGCCAGCTCCTGTCACGGAGCTGTTTGGAAGCAAATTGCATGTGTGGGGATAAAAGGAGGCTGGAATTCAGAACATCCTTGAAAGAGGAGGAGGAAAGTCCTGGCAGGCGTCAGGCCCCACACAAGATGGTTGCAGCTCCAGTGGAAGATGAAGAACTTTGAGTCCTGGCTGTAGCTGTGGAAATATTTGGGTTTTCTCTTCCTAGAGCATGAAGCAGGTGAGTGATAAGAACAGTCCCCTGTAAAACAGATACTTCACATTTCCAGAGTGTTTGGAGTTCAGTGAGGGAAATACACGAAAATTAAAACTCATCCAAAATCCATCAAAACACCCTTCTTGTCCCTCTGACAGCACTGAACTGCCCTTTAATGCTGCTGATTGCCTCGTGAAGCACAGCAGGGAGCACAGAAACCACCCCAGGCCCCTGGCCCTTGCCATGTGTCAGCCTCATGGTCCTCCCCACGCACCGTCCCTTCCAGTGCTCCCCGGGAACATCTGCAGCAACATCTGCTTCCTTCAGGGGAAGCCCTGACAGAGCCGGGCCACAGAGCACAGCTGCAGCTGCTGAGGAACTCGCCAAGGGCTGTGCAGACCAGGAGTTCTCCAGAGGATGAGGCAGAAGGTGCAGCTTTGTCTTCTCCGCCTTTGAGGAGGAAGCTGCGAGAGCCTCTCCTGCAGCACCACTCCCAGTCCCGGATCCACATCCCCTCACTCTGCAGAGAGACCCAGGGACAAGAAAAGGAGGAAATGGAGCCACCAGGTTCAAACCCAGCTGAGAGGGGACCCGAGATCACGGCCCTCCTTCACTGCGTTTAGAACAAAGGTCAATTGTCCCCTCAGGACCCAGGGACCCAAAACCACATGAAATTTATTGTAACTCCTTGGGATAGGCAAATGTCTATCCTTGGAGAGAAAAATACTGAACGGAAAAAAAACAAAAACCCAAACAACTGAAATCTTAGGCTTCCATCAGGCCCCAGATGAAAGATTTGATGCATTGGAGGACAGTCCCCAAGTGCTCCACCAAACACATCTTCACTCTTCCTGCGATCCAACAGCTTCAAGATACTTATCGCTGCTTTTTCCACTTCCCAGGAGAACTCTTTTTATCACAACCTATTCCCCATTTGTTTTGCTGCCATCAGCACCTGCCAGGGCCCTGCCTTCTGCAGGATACGTTGGAATTGTGCCACGGGCAGGATTTGTCAGGCAGGGTCTCCACGCTGCCTCCTGGGGATCCCACCTGGGGACCACTCCACGCCCTCCCCATCCCTCCATCCCATTCCTTACATTTGATATTTGACTCCAGCATTCCCTGACACAGCCCTGTTTGCTGAGATGAGGAGCACCCAGAGCTCTGGTGGAAAAGGAGCAATGATTATGAGAGTACCCAGCACCTCATCCCCGACTCCCTGCTCGCTTTCACGTTTCATTAATCCCAGATCTGCATCTCCCCCTTGCTTTAATCACCAAACTAATGCAGGCTTCATCTCCAAACCCAGTGTAACCCACACTCCCAGCTCTTCCGGCAGCGACTCTCTGCTGTCAAAAAAACCCCTCACATTTATGCCCACAAAGTTAAACGAGAGATGGGAGTTTCTGATATGGAGCAATGCCCTGACCACCTTCCCTCAGCTTCTCCCCAGATAACACCCTGGCAGGAAACAGCTTCTTCCATTTTTCTCCCTGGGACCTGCACACTTTGAACATCCCCAGCAATACAATGGAAGAATCATACAATTCTTGGACTGTGAGTTATTGCACATGCAGATAAAAATTTACACAGCTCGGTTTTTAATTGACCTCCAGAAAGATCCATAAGGCAGGAAAACTGAGCCTCCCAAGTAAACACTTTCATTCCTGCCCTTCCTGCAGCCCTGCCACCCCCTGGGGTAGAGGCTCTCTTTTAATCTCTGTGGCGACTACACACCAAAAAAAGGGGCGAAAAAAACAACCAAAAACTCCGTGCTACAGACGCACAACATTTCCAGGTGTGTCTTTGGCGGGGTGTGGGAATCCACGGGCAGACAGAACAATCCCGTATTGTGCTTCCCGTGTGCGGCTCCGCATCGGAGCGACTTTGCGAGTAATCCGATTATCTCCTCTCTGAAATCAAAACAGCGAGCGGGAGAGGCTTTTCCCTAATCCCAGCGCCATCTCCGGGAACGCTGCGTCGTGCGGAATTGCTTTCACAATGGGCACGGGAATTAGGGGAGGGTTTTCCCTGCTTCCCGCAGGTATCTCCGGCATCAGCAGCGCTGGGGGCTCCCCCCGTGTGCCCCCTCCGCTGATCCCGGAGCTGGGGCGGCATCCCGGGGCCATCCCGGGGCCATCCCGGGGCCATCCCAGAGCGTCCCGGAGCCGTCCCTGCGGGGTGCGGGGCGGTCGGGCTGGCTCAGCCGCGGGGGCTCCGCCGGGGGCCGGCCCGGGCTGGCGCCGCTCGGTCCCCCCGGGCGCTGCCGCCGCCGCCGCGGTCGGAGCCGAGCGGAGCCGCCGCGGAGCCGCCGCCACGCTTCAATTACCGCGGCGGCCCCGGCGCTGCTCCCCGGGCGCTGCCGCCGCTCCGCTCCGCCGCCCCCGCGCTCCCCGGAGGGGAGCCCTGGAGGGGCCCGGGGGGGCTGCGAGGGGCGAGAGCCTGGAAAAACACAGCCCTGACAAGAACCGGGCCCGAGCCGGGCAGCGGGGAAACGGGAACGGGGCAGAGCCCGCGGGGACCGAACCCACCCTCGGGGAGACCATCCCGGGCTGCAGAACCGGGCAGAGCCCCGCAGGGACAGAACCCACCCTCGGGGAGACCATCCCGGGCTGCAGAACCGGGCAGAGCCCCGCAGGGACAGAATCCATCCTCGGGGAGACCATCCCGGGCTGCAGAACCGGGCAGAGCCCGCAGGTACCGAACCCACCCTCGCTGGGACTGCCCCGGGCTGGAGCAGGGTACGCAGAGTGCTCAAGCCATTATCAGCATTTTGCATATCAGTATTGATGATTTTCTAAATACTTTAGCACTGAACGGCTCCCACCCTGAGCTTTTCACGTTTCTGCTTCTGCTTTCTGGACAGTCGCAGAAAAAGTCTCCTGAATTATCAAGTGCCACGCTCCAGGGCCTGGTGCTGTGGGAAAAGGATGAAACCACGATCAGAGTCCCATCCCTCCCAGAGGATTCTCCACACCTGGCACGACTTTCCACGGAGACAGGCCTTGGCACCCAGGAGATGTTCCATGATTCAGTTTTCCCTGTTTGTCCCTGGAAAGGATGAACTGCTCAGCTCTCAGCTCCATCCCTCCCAGAAGCTCTGCAGTGACCCAGGGCTCAGCCCTCGCTGTCCTCTGCCCGTGTCTCTCCTTTCAGCAGTGCAGCATCCTTGGCAAGAGTGGTCCCCACTGTGCAGGAGATGGGACTGGGACAAGCACCTCGTGCTCCTGTTCCCCACCCTGGGAGCAGCAGTTTCCTGGGAAAACGGGAGTTGTGTCCCCACTGCAGGTTCCTTTTCCCCTCTCTCAGCGTCTCCCTCAGTCAGCAGTTCTGATGCAACCCCACAAACCCAGCCAGTTAAAAACCCCACTAGGACTGGGAGCGTGTTTTAATCAGCACTTTGTCTGACCTGACAGGTTTCCCTCCTTCTGCCTTCATTTCCAAACTGTTGCAAACACTTCCTATGCAGAAGGAAGGGTTTTTCGTATTTCAACAAGACAATTAAAAATCTCACTCATTTATCATCGTGGTCCCACTTTCAGTTTTGCCTTCCTGGAAATCATTTTGGGATGGGAAAAACTGATTGTGTCTCAAGCCGTGGCATTTCAGAGAAATGTCATCACTTCTCGTTACCAAATGAGGGATTTTGTGCCCCAGATCATCAAGTCATGTGCTGAGGAGAAGAGTTTTTTCTTCTCTGGAGTTTGCATTGCATAACAAATGAGGTACAGCAGCAATCAACAAAATATCCACTGATCCAAAAATGGGACAAAACTTCAGAACGAAGCTGATTTTCAAAACTTTTTGAGGATAAAATGAATTGTTTGACATCTGGTTTTCAGAGCAGCAGGGCCCTTCCAAGGTTCCCCTGGACTTCTGGAGTTACAGAGGTGCCTGGGGAAGGACTGGCAGGCTGTGCTGGTTTCCATGCCAACACCCACAGAAAAGGTTCTTTCAGATAGAGGGTAGCTAATTTTCAAATGACAAAACTCTCTGCCGTTTAAATTGTGTTTGCTTCTTCCAAGCAGGGCCTGGCCCGTACTGTGCAGTGAATACCTGAGGTGTTGTATTAAAATTTAACTGTTTTGGAATTACAGGGACATGAGAAAGTGTTTATGCTTTGTGTTTATGCTCAGACCTGAGCAGGAAAACTTTCCAGGAGAGTCTGAGGTAATTTCACCTGGGAACATCCCGGTGTCAGGAGCTGCTGGCCAGGGACAGCATGCCAAAACAGGTGAATAAAAGGATGCAGTGAGATAAGTGTGGAGGATTTCAGTCACAGAAGCCAGGAGAGAGCAGGAGTCCTGACACGGCTTCCACAGTAGGGCCTTGCAAAGCTTTTTTAGCAGATTTGGGAGAGACAGGAGAGAAGAATTTGATTTTATCAGGAAAGTTCTATCAGTGCAAGGGCTAAAAGGATGCAGCTCTGCCATGGTGATTCCCTTGTCACCAAACAAACCCCGGGAAATCCCCTCCAGGAAAGCCTCATGGGGCAGTTTTCACCCAGTGTTTACTCAGAATATTTACTAAAGCAGTGTTTAAGAAAGGCCAATTATTCTGCACGGGGCACTGGGGAGGGCCACAGCTCCTGCTTCCCACTCCAGCAAACACAGAGCAGCAGTGGAGCTGAAGGAATATTTCACTCAGCTGCAGCCCCAGAGGCTTGAGAGCTCCCCGGGATTTGAATTCCTCCTCCACCTTTGTGCAGGCAGAAAATGGAAATGAAGGAACTGCTCTATTGCTTTGGCAGGCAATTCAGCCTTTTTTTTTTTTTTTTTTTTTTTTCCCTGCCTCCGTCNTTTATTAATTCCTCCTTTTTTTTTTTTTTTTTTTTTTTTTTTTTCCCCCTGCATCCTGACAATTAATTTGCATTGTTACAACTGTAGGAAAATATACTGAGGGGTATCAGATCAATTTAAGGTGTGATTTTAAGCGACTGAAAAAGAATTCACATTTCAAACCAGGCTTTTTCCAGTTTAATTTCCATCAGAGTTTCAAATGAAACTGGAAGGGGAAGTTGGCACACCTTCACTTCCAAAAGGACTTTGCCTCATTCATTTAATTTCTGACCCAGTCACAAAGCCAGAGCAGCAGAACGTGCACAACTCAGCTTTTTCAGTGTAAAACTCACTGGTTTGGCACAAACCAGCAGTGAACACCAGGGCATTCTCTGTCCCTCGTTTACACAGCCATGAGGAGCACTCACAAAGCTCAGCTTCCAGCCTGGGGAACAGAGAATAAATCTGCTGCTGACAGGTCTGTCAGGGGCAGTGCCAACATTCTGTGCAGCCCATCCCCTCTGAGGGAGGAACATTCCCGTTCCTGGCTCACAGGGAGTGGGAGGTTAAATGTCAGACTCATCCAGGGCAGAGCGAGGATGCTCCATCCCCATCACGCTTAAAAGAAGGAGAGGCAATGCAGGAAGAGAGGAAGGGGCCAGGGAAGCCAATAAATAAGGACAATGCACAATTTATGAAGACAAGGAGGTAGTAAGTGCTACTCACCCGGAGTGTAAATTGGTATTGATGTCACAGCACAGCCCAGCCAAAAAATAATGATGATGATAATTTAGGGCTTGCACTATATCTCACTCAAGCCACAGTCCTACCCACCAGCAGCTCTCACCCTGCCACGTTCCTCCCCTTCCCTGTTCATCGGTGTCCTCCTAAATCAAATACACTCAATGTTGATTTGATTCTATTTCCTTATTTTATTTGCCACCCATTGCTCAGTCCCCTCCTGTCCTCCCGGGCCCTCCGTGGGTGTCTTGGTGCTGTTCTGGTCCCTGCAGTGGCAGAGGAACAAACCTGTCCTCAGGCCACAGCGTGCCCGGGCCGGGAGGATCCCTGCATCCTTCCCAGCCCTCATCTGTCACGCTTTAATCTCTGCTGTGCCTCAGATCCGGCTCCCCTCTCCTGCCTGCCCAGGTTTATGGCCCTGCCTGACTTCCCTCCTGTAACATTTTACTGCTCCGTTATGGGCCCTCGGGGGCCTCGTTTCCACAAGTGCTGTTTTTGCTCTAGTTAAGCCTAATTCACTGGGTTACAGTTTGCTCTCGCTCACTTCCCAGGCTCCTGCACGGAGGCAGAGGATTTTCCTGAGCACAGGAGGTTTTAATATTATTAATTTTTGTAAGTATTAATCCTCTTTTAGGTGTTTCAAAGCCTGAATTAAATCGTGCCCCTCCGTAGAGCACAATTCTGCCTGTTTCTCCTGGGTGTACCTGAGCCCCTGGCCCCCTGTGAGTGCTGGGGGACCTCGAGAAGGAGCCTGAATCTGGAATCTGCTCTCATCACCCGTTTGATGTTCTGTGGGAATGGCAGAGCAGTCCTGGGAAACCTCGGGAGCCTCCAGTCCAGCTGACGGGATTCTGCTCCTCCAATGCCTGTGTGTGCTCTTTCTTTTTTTTTTTTTTTGTTTTTCAATTTATTTTCACTTTGCCATTAGGGAATTGAATCCTCTCTTTGTCATTTACATTCATTTCTTCCCTAAAGCTCTGTGACCCTTAGAGATCCCCCTCCCCACCACAGCCAGGTGCAGACACAGGTACAGACACACAGACAACATAAACTGCAGTGGGCAAACGCTTCGTTTCAAGAAATCTCCCTAACCAAGGCTCGCTTTCCAGTGCTGCTTCCTCCCCCTGCTCCAGCTCCAGCTGGGGCCGTGATTTATTTTGTTTATGGACCCGTTTTCACATCAAACCACAGCACAACCATCACCCTTCTCTGCTCTGACTGAGCCCGAACACGGAGTCACCTGCAGAGAGGCCGAGGACACGCAGAGGGCTCCTGGCCAAGGCCGGGGCTGTGCCTGCGGTCCCAAAGCCGAGGAGGCAGGTGGGGCTGTGGGGGGCAGGTTCTGCACAGGTACCTGAGATACTCTGGGAGCCGACCTGGCTGGGGTTTGTGCCCAACAAGGCCTAAAGTGCCTGAAGAAATAAAGAGAAGCTCCACACGGGAGTCCCATTGCAACCTCCCACGTGCCAGGACCCAGGCTCTGTTTAACTCTGCCCCAGCAAACTCCTGAGCATCAGCTCAACCCCAAACAGCTCCATAACAGCGCCAATTACCTGAGAAAGGAAACAAGAATTTGTGAATAACGCTGCCTTCTGCCATTCCCTGTTACTTTGCAGGATCAAAAGCTTATTGCCAGCGTTTATTAGATTCCCCAGCCTATTGCAGGAGATAAAGAGGTGTTTGTGTCTCCCCCCTATTTTCTCTGATAGATAAACTGTGGCACAGAGAAATTAAATGAGCTGCCCGAGGTCACACAATGAACAGTATGGGAGCTGCATCACTGGGCCAAATCTTTTCTCCTCATTTCTGTGTTTCTGGAAGGCAAACCCTCCAGGGGTTGGGCACACGGTGCCAAACGATCTCCCAAAGCCACCAGTAGTGGCACAGCTCCATTCCTAGAGAAGCTGTGAGCAGAATCAGAGCAGTTGCCATCTCAAATGGTAACAAACAAAACTAAACCCAGAAATGAAAAGCCAATCCCAAGCATTTAGGGGTCACAGCAGAGCAAGAGCTCAGGGTGCTGAGGTTCTGACCTGGGCAGGGGTTTCTGGCTGCAGAGGGATTTTTTTTTTTTTTTTTAACTTGTCTTCTTTGGCAACAATGGCCAACAACAGCCCCCAGACCCAGCTCCAGCTGGTGTAGGCAGGAGAGGAACAACCCATTAGAAATTCCTGCAAAGCTGCCTTGTTTCAGGCCACAGAAACCACACCGAATGTATTTAGCAGATAAAAACGATGTTATTGCCAATTTCTATTCAGTGGGAAAAACTCCAGCTCCAGGCTCCTTCACCAAACGCTGCCAGGTGCTCTGGTGGCAGCTCCCTGAGGGATTTGGGGACTCAATCCCAGCTCCAGAGCAGGCTCACAGTGCACAGGGATAATTCCAGGCAGAACCATGTCCTGCCATCCATCCAGACTGGCCAGGAGCTGCTGCAGGTGGGTAAATCCTGGAGCCCTGAAATAGCCAAAACTCAGCACCCAAACCCGAATGTTTCCACTCATTTCCATGGGAAGAGTGGGATATATTCCACCATTCCTACAGGCACAAAGCACCACAGGCATTGCACAACGTTCTGGAGACCTGGATGGGTAAAAGTGACTGTCCCTCCCCTCGGGGAGCTCAGCTCACTGACTCCAGCAGACCTATTTATGTGAGCAATAATTACTTCTCTGAATAAGGGATTAAATCTCCAGCTATTAGACTCTAAAGTAAAAGCCCAAATGACAGGCACTAATCTCTCCAGGGTATAAAAGCAGTTTTCAGCTGGTGCATTAACTGGCTGTGTGGCAGAGTCCCTGTCCCTGCTCGAGACATCCCCACTCTGCTGCTCTGGCTGCATTCCCCAGCTCCTGCCCACTGCAGTGGGCTCCTGGATGTGCCTGGATCTCTGCAGTAGAAACGTGAAACAATTCATTGTCTGAGTGGATGTTCTGGGATAGGGCTGAGTTGGTCCAGGTTTAAGGGGTCTGTGACTGTGGAGACTCAGGATGACACGCTCCGAGGTTTCTCAGGGTACAGATGTGGTTGTGTGGACTTAGAAGTGGTGAAAAAGCACCTTCTGCAAGCTTAGGAATCTTTTCTGTCACCCCACTCACTTGGAGAGGAAAGGACCCAACGTTCCAGCATCCCATTTGCACAAAACTCTGAATCCCAAGTGAGAAGGAAGTGTTGCAAACCTCACTTCTCTGTGATCCCAGCGAGCATCAGCAATGCAGAGCAGCTTGGCTTTGCAAGTTCCGTGTGCTCCAGGCAGGAGTTTCCACTCCCTGCGTTCAGTGAACTTGGAATAATAAAGGGAAAACTTAAAAGTCCCACCTGAGAAGGCAGGTGCTGCAGAGCAGTGAGTGAGCGGGGAAATGGGCAGAGGATTGATGAAGGCCACTCCAGCCTTTCTCCTAAACCCAGCAGCTGTGCCCTGATGTGAGGGGCTCTCTGATCATCCCATTCTCTGGTAGCCAACAACCCTGGCATCCCCAGCAAAGCTGGGGAGCATTTATCACGTGGCACACCCTCCGAGGGGTTAAAGCCGTTTAGTTCTGGCTCCATTGTGTGTGCCTCGGTTCCTGAAGCACCAAGCCATAAACCCGTGTGTGGTTTACTGTCTGGGAGACACACGGAGCCAGCTTTTCCCTTTCTGCTGCCTTTTGGAGGCATTTCTGCAACTGCTGCACGGCTCAGTGCCTCCCAAGTGGCAGCACACGGGGAAAATCCCTGTCAGAATTCCTTTCAGCAGGAAAGCTCTGCTCAGCACCAGGCTCAGCTCTCTCGTCCCCGTCCCCATCCCCAGGTGCTTCCATGCCCCCCTTCCCTGACTCCTTGTGCTGGGACCAGAACAGCAAAAGCATCACCCCCACACCCATTTTGGGGAAAAGGGAGGGGAGGGGTCCCAGGGGAGCAGAATGGGCTCCGTGTCCACCCTGCCAGGGTTCTTTTATCCTGTTTTGCTCCAGTAAAAGCCTCAATTAACTCCACATTAATTATTAAGCCAGAACAATGTGTCTTTGGGTTCCAGCAGCTAAATTCTGGTACTGCTGCTCCTTTGGGGAGCTTGGCTCGTTTTCCAGCTCAGGACATAAATATCTTCTGTTAGGGAGCTCCTGGGCTGTTGTTTTTATTTTTCTCTCCGTGGGAGCACTGTTAATCGCAGTATCTGATGCACACACAGAGGGAGCATTTCTGGGTTTGCTGCACATTAAAAACTTTTTCCATCTCACACACACAGAGGCTCCAACAGGTGCTGCAAACACAGCCCTGGGATTTCACTCTCAAATTCAGGCTCTCCAGGAAACTGGAAGCCCCCTCCGGAGGGGGCTTCCTCCTTTCAAATGGAGTTCTGGGTTCCAGGTACATCTTATTCCGTAATTCTGTGGCTGCTTCCCACCCTGCTGTGTGGATGACCCAAGGGATCCTACCAAGCAAGGCCAGACCAGGAATATTTGCCTTTTTCTTACACCACTGGTGCCGGACTCACACTCAGAGGGTGCTCTCAGCTGGCCCTGTCTCACTGAGCAGGGCCCCAGTCTCTGATTTCCCCAAATCCTCATTTCTCAAACTCCTGCTCCTGTAGGAGATTCCCATCACACTTTCTGCTTTCTTATCCCAGATTATTTTGGAGAGGAATGGCTTTCCTAACACCCCCCAGAGAGTCTCTCCCCAATTCACATTTCCTTCTGCTGAGGGGCTGCAGGGCTGGGTTAGGAGAGAGCTTTTAAAACCATCTGAACTTGAGCAATCCTGGGCAGCTTGTACTTATTTTTCATTTTTTATACCTGCTTACAGCCCCAAATTTTTAAAAAATTTCCTTCTTTTTTGGCACAGGACTGATAACATGCCTAATGCCTCAAGAAAAGTGGGAATAGTGAAGGATTGGGAATGCCTAAATTTATGGCAGGATTAGTTGCAGTTTTATCGTGCTTGACAGAGAGAACTAACATGAAGAAGGACATTCCAGCCCTTCCAGACATTATCTCCTGCTCCTCCTGTAAAGAATGCAGAAATAAAAGATTGCACAAAAAAAAGTTTAAGACATTCTTTTGAGATATCCCAGTCTCAGTATGTTTGCTGCATAATTCCATAATAACGTAAAAAATTCATAAAATAATTAAAAGCCCAATTCTTTCCTTGCTTACATCAGTTTTACATAAAGCAACGTTAATGAAAAGACAACCAAACCAAAAAAAAATGTTTGGTGAGATCTCATTTCTCTGGTGCAAATTTGAATCCTGCACCACCAGGTTTTGCCGGGAGGGGGAATATCCTTGCCCTGCCTTTTCAGTATTCCAGGCCCTTTGGAATGGGCTGTTTCCACCAAATTCCTTCCCAGACACAAACAACTTAATTTGTCCTTGGTCAAACACCAGTGAGGAGAATTGAGTTATGCTGGAGGCAGATTTATCACAGGAAATCTCTCACCACCAGCACCTGAGCTGAGCAATTATATTTTTAATAATAACTTTCACATAATAGCTCAATACACAGAATTGAGCATTGATGTTTTTCCCTCCCAACCTGCAAATTACTGCATTATGACTCTCCCATCGTGTCTCCAGTTTTTTATGATCAGACTTTTTCCCTTCTTTGCCACACGCTGCTGATGCAGACAGGGGTTCAGGAGGGCTGACTGAGCTTTTAACCACGCCACTGATGAAAATATTTTTGATTGCCTATTAATAGAACCTCTCTGCTGCCTCCTCCCCAAAGGCTGGTTACTGCTGGTGGTAACACGACAACACTCAAAACTCAGTGATTACTTGAAAATTACAGGTTTGGATGAGAACTCAGTTTCACTCGAGGATGTTTCACACTGCAATGATCTAAAACGAGCTGGGGTTTGTGAGTGATCAGTGCTCTTCATTCTCCCACTTATTTTGCATCTGCCTCTTTGAGTAATTGGGGGTTCAGGGCAGGCACGTGGAGCTTGTTCCTTTACCTTCATATCACCATCATCATGCTTTGTTTCTTACCTCTGTCTATCAGTCTTAGTGGGGTTTTTTATATAAATATGTGTTTTTTAATCTGTAAATCCTGACTGAATTGGGAACAGAAGTTTCTAAGACGTGATTTAACCAGTAAGAAAGGTGGACAGCCTGTGCCTTAAAGAGCACAAGCAGAGCCCCCAATGGCTTCAGCAGACCCCATTTGTGTGTTTGAAGGGCAGAATTCCTGTCTCTCTCTCTCTCTCTCTCTCTCTCTCTCATCAGCCAAGCCTGAAGCCACGGGAAGAGCCACTGGGTGATTGCACATTTTCCTGTGGGATTTGGTCATTTGTTAAATATGCATGACAGTGAAAGCCCCAACCCTGCCCATGAGTATCAGCCACACAGGGAGCTTCTGCAGCTGAACCAGACCCAGCACTGGGAGCAGAGCCCAGGGGTTCTCAGTGATTTATCGAGTCCCATTCCCACTCTGCCCCTCAGTTTCTCCTCCTGGGGCCACGACAGTGAAGATTTACTGGAAGGGTTGAAGAAGCTTCAATGCACCTTCCACCCAGGTTCTTGCCCTCTCTGAGTGCTGCCTGTGCTCAGGGTTCTGCCTGGGGCCCTGGGACAGGCTTTGGGTGCTTATCTTGTCCCCTCTGCAGCCCATGAGTGCCACAGTGGGCACAGCCGTGCCCGTGTTCACACCAGGGCTGCCTCTGTCCCTGGAATGCCCTGATTCCCTGATTCCCTGATTCCTGATTCCCTGTGACACATCCTGATCAAAGGAGAGGCCTCAAATGGAGGTGCCCAAGGCTGTTTGTTTCGCTGCCTCTCGCCTTAAAGTGATGTCAAAAATCAAGACGTTTCTGTGAACTCCTTGAGACAAACTCGCACTCTCAGTTGATCATTTTGCAACCCAGAGCCTCCAAGAGCCCAGCCCAGCTTTGTATCACCAACATAAAACCCATTAATTTTGCATTTTAATTGATCACAGGAGCAGTCAAAATTTCCAGATGCAGGAGATGCAAAGGAGTTAATGAACACACAGGATTGCCACTCCATCACGGGGAATTCCTTACCTTTATGCTTTTATTTCTGAGCACCTTTGGATCCCTCATCCCTGGTGATTCCTGACACATTCTAAAGGACTGATGCTTCCCACATTCACTGTCCAGTACTCTGGACATTTACAGCTGGAAAAATGGACATGGAGCAAAGGGAAGGGCACGTCAGGACTAACTGGAAAAGCACACATGTGTATTGAGAGAGGAGAAGGGGGGGATAAACCCCACCTGCCCTCGGTAAGCAGAGACTAAATTAAACAGAAAGAAAGGGGAGGGAGAGAGAGAAAGGAAGTAAGAAAAGGAAAAACACTGAGATTAACTTTGGTCCCATAAAGGAGCAGCTTTAGGAACACTCGACTTCCATCTGTGTCAGACATGAGCTGCACCTTCTGCCCGCTGTTGGTGTTTTTCATTCTGCACAAGTTAACAACAAAACCAAAATAAAGCCCCCTCTTGCATTCTCAGCTCAGCTTCAAGGAATGGGATCCAGACAAACCGCTGCAGGGAAGGAAGGCTTTTGGATTCTGCATTTTATTTTATGAGGTGTAAGTGAGTTATTTTGATTATGTTGGCAAGAAGTGGGAAGAAAAAGCCTCATGGCAGCAGCTCTGTCCCCTCTCTGCCCACTGCTCCCGGCACATGTGCACTCCCAGCACCACAGCCACGGGATTTGGCCAGCAAAGGCTCACACAGGCCAAGCTACACTGTGCCTCCGCATTTGGGAGGCAGAAAAGCCTCTTTTTAAAAAAAAAAATAATTTAAAATCAATGCATGAAGGCAGGGAAAGGAAGGGGAGGAGCAAACCCCCCCTCCTCGTTTTTTCCTGCCCAGTTTGGGGCACTGCCCTCGGGGTTTGGCACGAATGAAGGGCATCCTTTGCAGGCTGCCCTGGAGCTCGGTGTGTGGGGATGGGCAGCACCCAGCAGGGAAAGCAGAGCTCTGCCCCACAGCCCAGCCCAGCCCAGGGCAGCTGGGGGCCTGGGGTTTGTTCTCTGGCTGTCACTGGAGCTCTGTGTGACCCTGAGCTTTTAACTCCTCTGCTCATCACGTTCCTGGTGCCCCCTCACCACCCAGAGGGACGGGGAGATGGGAGCTCTGCCATCCTGGCACTGCCGGGGAGGGCCCAAGGTGTGCAGCACAGTTCCACTCATTTAAACTTTAATTTCTGCCAAGATCTCGAAGATTGGCCTCATTGCCTGCATGGGAATTCTGGTGTGCATGAACATATCGATATCAAAGGCTGATCCCAACGGGAAGTTACTAAAATGGATGGAAAAGGTCAAAGGCAAACGGCCCTGCCAAGCTGAGTGCCAGGAACACCAAACACAGGAAGGTAAAAGCAGAGCTCTGACTTCCCCATCCAAAGGGCATCAGAGCAAGGGAAGATGGAAGAGGTGCTGCTCGTAAGGGTTTTCTTCAATTTTCTGTGTTATTTTCTAACGTGGTTTTAGAGGCAATTTGCTACTTGTGTTCTCAAGATTGCTCTTACTTCAGGAGTCACTCGATGTGCAGATCTCACACCCACAGCATCTCTTTCCTTTCCCCGACAGGGAAGCAGAAAAGAACAAAACTGAGTTTCTCCACAGTGAAAGCAGTGATTCTAAACTTTCAGATAAGAACTGATCAGCATCTGCCTCCCTTCCTGGCACCACTGAGGCAGCTTTGAGACCTTGCAGAGAGCCAGAAACTCGGGGGACCACCACTTCCCTTCCCTGGCAGAGATCCTGTTCCAGATACAAACCTTGGGAGAGGAGCACAAAACCTGAGCCTAGAATGGCTATGGAAACACACACCTTGAGGAGAATTCTCCCCACAGAACCTTCCAGAGGGTCCCAAATTCCTAAGGACCAAACCTCTGAGGCGTGGCTGTGGAACAGGGCCCTGCCCCGCTCATCAGCCAGGGTGGGCAGGCTCCCACCCGGGGCTCTCCATCACAGCCCCAGCCCAGCACAGGCAGCAGGAGCAGCCCCTGCGAGCTGGGGCTGAGCAGAGCAGCCGCCTCTACCTGGGGCCAGCCCGTGCAGCTGTGGCAGCAAAGGGAAGGGAGCAGGTTCTCAGCTCCCCTTGCTGGATGCTGGGAAGGGCTGCAGCAGGAGGAACAGCAATAGCTGGGATTCCCTAGGCTCCATCCAAGCCTACCTGCCCACACAGAGGGGTTTTTGCATTGAGATATCCGTGGCAGCTGGAAGGGAATGGTAGAACAGGCAGATCACACCTTCAGTGCATTCACAGAACAAACCCTCCTGCTTTCAGCCCCGCGGTCAGGTCAGATTTAGCACGGAGCTGAGCCTTTCCCCACAGTCCCTGCGGTGTCTGGGATCCTGGAGACGCCTCCAGAGCCTGAGCCTCGGCTCTCAGCCCCGGCAGCAGCGGGACAGGGACCAGGCGCCCGCCCGCTGCCCGACCTCGGGCAGAGCCCTGACCTGCAGGTGCGGGGCAGCCAGCTGGGCTGGGAGAGCGCTTGGAGCAAACCCAGCACTGCAGAGACACTGGGAAAACCCGATGCTGAGCTGGAGCAGGGTTTCCCAAGGGACAGAAGCTCCCAGCACTGCCGGGTGCAGTCCCCTCACTGAAGAGCACAGCAATGACACCAGCTCTCTCCGTCCCTCACTTGGCCCCATCCCACTCCACACTGGAAAAACACCTTTTTTTTCCCTGACAGGTTCAGTTTATAGCACATTCAGCAGCCTTGGAGCAGGCAAGGGTCAAGGTTCCAAACCTGCACCAGGACTGAGCACAGCGCTGGCTGTGGCAGAGACAGCAGAGCTCTCTGCTCCTGGGCCTGACTGGATTCTGGAAATCAGCTCCCACTCCCTGGGTGTTCACTGGAACCTCTTTGACCACCAGGCACTTCTTGCCAAGAGCAGGCAGAGGTGACCGAGCCCTGGTGAGGGGCAAGGGGGGCACCCCTGGGTCTCTCAGAGCCTCCCCCGTGCCCAAAGCAGCCTTGGCTGGGGACGGGGCGTGGAAAGGGCGAGGAGGAGGCAGCCACAGCACGCTGCTCTCAGCACTGCGGCAGGAAATGGAAACAACACTTCGGTGACAGGGGCAGCTCCGGGTGTCCCCACCCTGCAGCAGCAGCAGCAGAGCCGTGTGTGAACCTCACACCCCTCCCTGCAGGTTCCACACAGAGTTCTCCGTTCTGCCCCGGACATCTGGCCCGGGTGTAAATGAGCCCGTTAATTCCCTTAATGCTGCTGCTCATCCTTTGGCTCCCGCACATCCCTGTCCTGTTCCAGGCTCTGGGGCTGCAGGCACAGAACACAAAGTTCCAGCAGAGGCCCAGCCCTGCCCTGCTTCATCTCCTGTTCCAGCTGAAGATTGACAGCCCTGCTTCATCCAGGTCCCCAAAATGAGCAAAAGTGGCCTTTGCAGAGTGACTCAGTCCTGTCTGACCTATGAATGAATGGAATGTCCAAGCATTCAGCAAACCCTGTGTTCCCACTGACATCACCGACGTTCACACAGCCGGGACATGACTGCACACCCCGAGCTGCTGAAGGAACTTAATGTATGTTTGTTTGGATTTTTTAATGTCCATATTCTCATCTTATTACTCACAGCCACGCTTGGGTACATTTTAATTAGCTTATTACTTTTTATCTCAAAATACCTGCCTGAAAGAATAAAAATGTCTTAAAACAGACACAAGCTTTTCAAAATCTCCAATGATTAAACTCCATGCTGCTCCAGAATTTTATCAGAATTTTATGCTCAGGAATTTTATCGTGGTTATATTTCCTTTAGATTCATAGTTGCTTTCTGATCTGATTAATTCCTTTTCTTTCTTTCTGAGTACTTTGGGAACTGTTGCATGTCCAAATGCTCTGGGTTCTTCCTGACATCCACTGATTTATTCTGATTCCTGCCATTTATTACAGCAGAAAAGCTGAGAACAGTGAGAGGGCTCCTCAGCTATGTTCAGCTGAGCCTTCTGCCCATCCTCTGCACAGCCTGACTGGTGAAACGGGGGCTCCCTGCGGGCTAAAGCTCCAGGATTGCTCCCAGGATGGCATCGTGGCTCCCGCTGAGGACACAGCAGAGATGGAGCAGTGGGAGGGGCAGAGGGATACAGGGATGTACCTAAAACCCCCCTCCAGATGGGATCTGGAAACAGGATCTCCACCCTTCAGCAAAGCCATCCCTGCAGGACTCATTGTTTTCCCATCAGTCTTTCTGTGCCCCCAGGAAAGCCCAAAGACAGAAAACAAAAGATACCAAAACAAAACAAAAAGAAACAAAACAAGAAAGGCATCAGCGACTACAAGAAAAGGAACAGGAGGGTGGGGGAGTCTCCTCGGCGTTGACAGCAGAGATTCAGGGCTGTTTGAACTTCATTGGTGGCGAGGTCTGGCATTTCTGAGCTCCTGACACAGCCTTGGCTCCAGGGGTGCGACCATCTGCAGCTCTGTTTGGATGGGATTGCTTCCACAGCGAGGGAAGGGACCGGGATTTCATCAGAACCGCCTTCCACAGCTCCCCTCCCCTGTCCTGCCCCACCCGTGCCAGGAGGGAGGGATGGGAGTGCTGATGTGATCCCTCGTTCCAGCCTCAGCTCAGAGCACTCAGTGCCGGCCGACAGCTCAGGCCCAGCTGAACCCACAAAACCCCTTCTCCCAAACAGGACAGGGGGCTGAATCCACAATAAACCCTTCTCCTGGACAGGGCATGGGGCTGAACCCACAAAACCCCTTCTCCCGAACAGGACAGGGGGCTGAATCCGGCAGCCAACTCTCCCCACACCTCCAGGGACAGTGCAAAGGGGAATTTAGCGTGAGGAGTGTTCAGCCAGGGTGTCAAGAAACACTTCCCAACAATACCAAACACTCAAATGAAGGAAAATCCAACTTATCCATTAAATAAATGAGAGTTCATTCGAGGTAATGCCTATGGAACAAGTCGTAGTGAACACCACGTCCTGTCAGTGCTCTCTGCTAATAGTGGCCAGCAATTAGCCTGAGCCATTCAGTGTGGATTTGGAGCCGGATTTTCCCTCGGGATCTGTGTTTCTCAGGGATGGCAGGCTGGGAGCCACTCTCTGCCTCATATCAGCCCCACAGGCAGCTCGTGTGAGTGGCCCCAGTTCAGAGATGGGCGATACAGGCACAGGGAGGAGAAACAAGAAGCAGTGAGAGGAGAGGCAAACTCTGCTCCAGTAATGGTGCTCCTGGATCCTGGCAGTGCTGCTGGTGCTCATCTCCCGTGTCCCACTCGCCCCTGAGCTGCTGCCACCCCAGCCACTGCCCAGAGCAGACCTGGTGTGCAGCAGCAGCACCTGAGCACCCAGGGGACAGAGCTGCCTCTGTGTGCTGGGGTGGCAGCTGAGAAGGGAGCAGAAGCTATCACAAGGACTTACTGGGGGGAAAAAAACCTGCATTTTATTTTGTTGAAAATATCCCTGCATGCCTGGGGCCAGCAGCTCTGCTGCACAGACACACCGATGATCTGGGAGTCCCTGTCGGGGGTAACGCCGACACCCACGTCTCTGCTGGCGGAACAACAGGCGGGTTTTGATTTGTGCGTTGGGGTTTTCTTCCTCTCCCCTTCCCTCGTCATTCTGGTTGGTGAAGGCCAACCCTCCCTCCTGCCAGCCAGCTCCTGGGAACTGCAGAGCTCTGCTGTGCCCACGGGCACATCCCCGGCCCTGGGGCCAAGCCCTGCTGCCCAGGGGCCAGGGCAGCACTCGGGGCTCTCCCAGCGCCCTGCACCAGCCAAGCCTCCAGCAATGGGGCTAATCCAGCACCAGCCCTTCCAACCCTGCACTCACCCCCTCCCCTCGATGAAAGCTCCCCCCCACTGCCCATGCCCACCCCAGCTTCACCCCCAGCTCCATCCCCAATTCGTGACTCTGCCTTTGCCCAAGCCCAGCTCCATTCACGCTCCCTGCTCCCGGCAGACCCTGCTCTGCCCCCTCACCACCACCGTCCTTTCTCCCTCATGTATCTCCACACACTGCTCCCCAAAAAGCTCCTGTTCCTGCCCAGCTGGCAGGACCTGGCTGCTGCCGACCCTGGTGACACAAAGCTTTGTGCAACTCACGTCTTTGTGCCCCATCCACAATGGCAAAGCTCATCCCTCCTGCCCGAGGCAGAAGGAAGGTTAATAACTGAAGAATGGAATGCTCTAAGACAGTTTCCAAAGTATGATTAGCAGTTTCTGTCCCTGATGCCTTTTGGGAAAGGTGTGACCAAGTGACAGAAGCGATTCTGGGGATCTCAGAAAAGAGGCAGCGAGTGGGAGAGGAGAGCAGGGAGCACCTGACAGAGCCCCCAGCGTGGGGCAGGGAAACAGAAAAGGAAAGGAGCTCAGGAAGAGGTTTTGCTGCTGGTTCTGGGGAGTCCTGCCCTGCTCTGTTTTCCACTCCCAGCCCCAGCAATCTCGGTTTGAATCACAGACTTTCCCCCTTTCCCCCAGTGCTCCCTGGGGACGACTGAGCCAGGCTGGGGCAACCCCAACTGTCACCCAAACAAGAGCTGTCTCTGCTCACTGCCTGTCTCTGTGTTTTCCTCCCTCACAGGCAGACTCTGTTCAGAGAAACCCCCTGTGCCCTCCCACGCTCTCGCCCGCACCATCTGGTTCTGGTTTGCACCATGACGTGCTTCCTCTGGGGTTTATTTGCTTTTTTTAGCCAAACCCGAGAGAGGCAGAGAAATGCCCTGTTTGCTTTGGGGATGAACCACCCACCCCCTCCAGCACGCTGACTTTATTTATTGGGGAGGTTTTATGTGGCGGGTTAGGCGAAGGTTGAGTTCTCTTTCTGTTTTTGTTTTTTCCCCCGTGAAGTTCACAAACGGGCGTCTCACAGCATCTGCTGGGATGATGAAAAGCTTTATGAGGCTGTTGATTTTGACAGCCACTATCAGGCAATGAGGCAGTGAGGTCTGAGGGTCTGAGTGGGAGGGAGGCCGGTGGGGCACAGCCACAGCTGCCCTGTGCCTCAGTGTCCCTGTGGCAGCAGCAGGGATAACCCAGGGCTGTCTCCAGGGCACCGGGGCCTGGCTGCTGTCACAAAGCGCTCTGGGGATGCTGAACCTCTGCAGTGCCCGCAGCCCTGGAGTGCTCAGCAGGCACAGACAGGCTGCCAGCTCCCCTCGGTGCCGGCCGGGGATGCTCACGGGCTGCAAGGCTGAAGGGCATCCTGGGGTGATCCCTTCTCCCAGTTCTTTGGCACAGAGGTGAAGTGAAGCCCCAGAGCCTGTCCCAGACCCTGGCGCTGAGCAGAGCAGGGAAGGGGTCCCAGACTCCCCATCTCACAGCCCAGCAGAGACTCCTCCCCTCTGCAGAAATCCTTCCACAGCACAGGTGCCTCCACCAGGAGCCATCTCCAGCTGCAGCAGCAGGAGTGGTCCCACAGGATCCATTTCTGCAGAGGGATGCGGGGTTCCTGCAGAGGAGATGCAGGATTCCTGCAGCCTTCCCCACCTGCTGCTTGGCTTCATCATTTCCAGCCAGCTTCCCCAACTTTGCCTGGGTCGCAGCCCCCGTGCCAGAGCTGGGCCTGTGCTGCACAGCCCATTAATCCTCTTTGCTCCAGACTTGATTAAATTTAACATTAGCTTTGGATGAGTAATTTCATCCTGCAACACAATTCAAGGTGATAGATGAGACCACAAGCAGGTGATAACCCAGGCTTGACTCCCTCCTGCTGACAAAGTGGAGTTGGCCAGGCTGCACAAAGAGATTTAGGGCTGCTCCGGAGTGGGGCTTCCACTGGGAAGAGCCAAGGAACAGGGATTTCATCTGTCGTGGCAGGAGGAAGGGGCAGGGGGCTGGGTTCTGGCCGAGCCAAAGCCAGGCAGAATGGCTGGGGCTGCTGTTTGTCCCCGTGGTGTCCCCAGGACCAGCTCTGTGCCCAGCCCTGTGCCCATTCCTTGCCCTGCAGTGCCTCTCATGGACACCTCGGGAAGGAGTCAGCCCGAGGCAGAGCTGCTCAAGCGTCCTGGGTGTTGGAAACACCCTCCAAAAGGGCACATTTCACCCCAAATGACAACTCTGGGGTTACTCTGTGGCTTGCTCTGCTTTCCTGTTGCACAGCTGCAGTGCCCGGGAGGGCTGGCACCTGAGCGGGGTCACATCCACAAAACGCTTTGAAGATAAGATGAAGATGTTCCCCAAAGCTACTGAGAGGCAGAGAAAGGCATCAGCAAAGCCCTGAGGAGACCACCCAGCACGGCAGCAGCCTCTGCAAGGCAGAGCTGGGAGCAGTGGGGAGGCTGCACTTGGAGGAGCAGCCCCCGAAGGCTCACCCTGGCACACTCTGCAAGGGCAGATAAACCTCAGCTTGGCAAAACACAGCCAGATCTGCTGGCCAAGCACAGCTCCTGGCTCTGCTCCCACCTCTATCCTCAGCGCAGGGTGGGACAGCAGGAAAGAGTTTGATGTTGCAAGGGCAGAGATGGCAGAGGCTTGGATGCTGTGAGAGAGGAGAGGCACCAAACAGTTAAAATGCAAGCAACAAGAAGCAGGGAAGACTGGAGGAGAGCCTGGAGAGAAGAGCAGGATCCACATTTTGGGAATTCCAGTTCAGAGAGGCAGAATAATTCCCCCAGCAGCCATGGTGGCTGCAGGGCAGAGCTCTGTGCAGGCTGAGGAGCCGCGCGGGACAAGGGGTTAATGAGAAAGGACGAGAGAGCAGCACAAATAAAATCAGAAATGACATTCTGGCCAACAGAGCATCTCCAGGCTGGGGAAAAACCCAGAGACCTCGCTGGGTTCTATTTTCTGTCCTGCCTGGGGATGAGCTCTGGGCTGAAACTTCACCTTTAATCTCATTGCTGCATCTGAACAGAGCTGCGGTGCCAGGGCGAGGGGTTATCCAAAAGCCTCTGGATGAACCCAGAGTCCTGGAGAGCTGATCACCCCACAGACCCCAAACATGGGGCGGCAGCTCATCCTTGGGATGCAGCTCAGGCACCTGTGCACAGCCCTTCCAAGGAGAACTCACTGACAGGCAGTGCTGGCTTCCATCTCCAGCCCTCCCAAAGAATTCCTGGGTGACCTTGACGGAGTCCCTAATTGCTCTGTGCCTCAGTTCTCCACCCATAACAAAGAGATCATTAAATAGCCATGAAATCACAGTGAAAGTTAATTAATTCAGCATTTGTGAGGTCCTGATACATGAAGGGGGATGGCAGAGCACATTTGAATAGAAATAATCACAGCCAGCCCCACAGGAGCTCGTCCATCCACACATCCCAGAGCTCACAGAGAGCCCAGAAGCAGCAGAGTCGTGTGTGGCCATCCAGCCAGGTTAATTAACCCTAGTCCAGGTAATTAGGTAATTGGACAGAATTCCTTCTGTAGCAGGCACTGTCTCTGTCCCAGGTCAGGATGAGAGGGAGGTGGGAGATCTCTGCTGGGCAGGGCAGACATTCGAGGCACATCCAGACCTGGCTCCATCAGAAATTCCCACTGGAGCTGCCATGGCAGTGCTTGGTTGCTCTTCTCAAAGAGAAATCTGCAGGGGTTTGTGTCCTTAGTTGTTACTGTGTTTGGCACTGGGTATTCACTTATCCCAGTTAACAGAAATTAAAATTGTAGGAGAAGACAAGGGGTGTTGCAGAATGGTTTCAAGGGGCACAACTTGAAGATGCAATAACCATGGGACTCTTTTTTTGTTCTTTTAGGTCCTTTTAGATCCTCACTCACAAGGATCTAAAGAAAAGGGAATGAAGAGAGGGTGATGTTGTGGAATTCAAAACCATCCCATTAATTATTGAGCCACGCTGGACACTGCAACAGGAGGTTGGCATTCCAGGGAGGTAGAATGAAATCAGGGCAGTTCAGAGAGCAAGTACAAAATCCTCTCAGCATCCTTGAGAAAGACAATTGTCCCCTTAAAATGTGGCCGTTTAAATACAACCCGAGTCATTAGCGTTTCAAACAGGAAATTGGAGCAGTTAATAAGAAAACATGAGAAGAAATGCACTTAGCAATAAAGACCCTCTTAAGCCAAAAGGACACCTAAAAAAGCAGCAAGAAGGACGTGTGGAGGATTAGGAGCCCTCGGTCCCTTTAAAAGGGAAACTTAATTGTGTTTCTTGTCTCTTCCTTGGAGGACAATGGAGAGATTTCTATTCTGGAAGCTGCGTTCAGGGGAAATCAGAACGTGGCCTGTGCAGACCCCAGGTCCCCAGGAGGAAGCTCTGGAGCGAGCAGGGAGCTCGTGGGCAGTAAATCAGCGGGGCCAGATGGCTTCACTGCCAGGGCAGGGGGACCCCAGGGCCACCGTGGAGGCTCCACGAGCTGCTGTGGGCAGGGCAGAGCCAGGGCTGAGCCTGGGCTTTGCAGTCCCCCCAACACCAGGAATAAAGCCCCGAGGGCTGACTGGGGCAGCTCGCTCAGACTCTGCCCGAGGGCAAAGCAGCCCCAGAGTTGGATAATCCAGCTCTGCCCCTCCAGAGAGGCTGCCCCAAGGGAAACAGCTCCCTGCTGAACAAGGAACTGCTGAAAATTCAAAATGAACCGTACAAGATCAAGAAATTCACCCTGGCCCTTTTTGAAGTAATGAATTCAGCCCTTGCACACCCAGCCAAAATAAGTGAGGCTGCTGAGGGTTGTGTTTTGGGTTGGCTCACCTGCCTGGGGCTATGGGAACTCGGAATCCCACCGAGGAATCACCCACTGCTCAGGAGCAATGCCACCCGTGAAGGGTGGCAGTCACGATGTGTCCTTTGTATCCCTTCTCATTTTCTTTCAATGGACAGAGTTGTCCAGGTGGAGAAGGATGGTGTGAATTCCACCTTCCCCGAGGGAAAACTCACCGCAGCTGCTGTCAACACTTGTGATTTATACCCAAAGTCTTTGGATATTTAATGGGCTTCTCAAAGCCTGCACTCCTGGAGTCAAGTGCTCATGTCTGAGACCTGCATCCTTCTCACTTTCAAGGAGAATTCCTGACCTCTGAGTTTATAGAAAAATTTGAAAGCGGAACTGTTAGAACGTCAAAGCGAAGGAGTGAAACTGCAGAACAACATAAACAAAGCAGAAGGAAACAGTCCTCCAAATGTCTGTGTTTAATTTTCCTGACTTTCATGCCAACCTCCAGGTTTTGGGTGCCTGACTCCTGAATATTGGAGCACTTCCAGTTGACAGCACAACAGCCTGGCATAGACATCAGTATAACCCAGTCCAGCAGCTGCCAAAAATGACAGGGAATGTTCACATTCCTTTTTTTTTTCTTCTGAAGAGCAGAAGGAAAAGACAACCAAAAAAAATGGACTCCAGGGATGCAGGAAATGCAGGGGTTGAACGGGGAACCTTCTCTCCAGGTGGAGGCTGCACGCTCCATAATTTGATTCTGAAAAGCAACGCTGTCGAGGGTGCATTTGTTGGGGCTTTTTTTCAGAAGGAAATATTGACAGTGCCTGTCAGCAACTTCCCAGAGGGGTGCAGTGTCAGAGCACATTAGCCTATTGGAAATGAAAAACCAGATGCAGAGTCTGAGGCCTGGGAGCAGCAAAGCTTCAGCAGCAGCCCAGGGTCTGTGCATGTTAATTCAGTTTAAAGGAACACTCCCGTGCTCTCTGCTTTTCAGCAAACAGCTGTGGGGGTTTTTGTCCCCCTTTTAGCTCTTTGGAAGAGTAGTTTAGAAATAAATACTTCACACAGAGATTTTTGGGCCAGATTTACCCAGTTCTGTAGATTACAAAGGACTGAGAAACATGCTTAGCAGTTTTTAGAGCAACATGGAAATGAATGAAGTGCCTGACTCCTTTTGGCTTTAGGGGATTGTTCAGCATATAGAAATATTTCTACATTTCTGGCCTATTCTCTCATTTATCAGCTATATAGAGAAGTATCTGGATTTTCTCCAAAAGCAAAATCCACGCTCTAACCCCCATTGCTGTTTATTACACATGACAAAGGAGTGGGAAAAGCACAGGCAGGGCTTTGGAAACCTGGGAGCTACGGTGATTTCACCAGGGAGAGGTCCCACAAGGAGGGAGGACCTGCAGTGTTTGCCATTCACAGACACAGCTGCACACCTGCCTCAGACTGACCAGGACTCATCTTGAAAATAATCTGCATTTCCTACACTGCGCCACCACAGAAAGGTCCCTCTAGAACTTTGTTGCCCTAAAGCCACAGAGGAGCATCTCCTCAGTTCCAGCTGAGCTCCTCCCATCCAGTTTATGCCTGAGCACCTTGGCTGGTGTTTAACCTCGCTCGCACAGAGAAGTCTCCTGGACAGGAGGTGTTGAAGGCAGGCCCTGAGCCCTGGCTCTGCTGCTCGTGCACAGGGGGAGGCAGAGCCCTGACCCAGCTGGGGCTCAGCGGTGCCCTGTCCTTCCTTTCCACCTGCTGGGAGCTCTCACTGCAGCAGCTAGGCCAAACCAGCAGCCAGCCCAGCAGCCCTTCCCCAGGGCTGGGTGACACTGCACCACCACAGAACGTGGTGAGAAAATTCCCAGGAGAAGTCACCCCAGCAGAGCACTCTCCCCTCGGGGAGCAGCTTTCCCTAGGAGTCCCTGTGCCTCCACTGCAGCCCCCAGACTCCAATCCCTCCATCCTTGCAGCAATATTCCACCCATTCCCAGCATTCCATCCCCAATAATTGTGTGTAAAGTCCCATTTCCCCATGACCCAGCGCTGACAAGGAAGGAGGGCAGAGTTGTTTTGCCAGGGTTTGCTTCCTTCCCCTCTGGCTCCCGCTGCTCCCGCCTGTCCCGCAGTGATGGATGGCTATTGGTTCTGGCTTCGTCCCACGGAGAAATCTGTCACCTCATGCCAGGGAGAGGTGACAGCAAATCCATCAGCGTGGAGACAGCGCTCACTGGCAGATTGCTTTCAAGGCCACTGGGGGCTGGATTCTTCTTTGCCTCCCACCCCTCTGGTTCCTCTGCTCCCCTGTTTTACACAAGTCTTAGTAAATCTTCACTTGAACAAACCCATTTGGCCCCTGTGCACAATGTGGGTTGCACATCCAAGCTGGAACAGCCTTGGATTAGTGTGTTACTGTCTTGCCTGAAAGAAAAAGAAACGAGAAGGAAAAGAAGAAGTTTTCCAAAGTCTGGGTTCCAATCCCACCCGAGTCCCCACGGGTCTCTCAAGTCCAATAGCATTGTTTGACCCAGACGGGAACGCTGGGCCAGTGGCAGCTTCTGCTCAAGGATGGAAACGCAGAACGTGCAATAAAGGGGACACTGGGAGATGAAACTACAGCTGATAGAAATGGAGCAGAATGTTTCTCCACCCTGCACAGCACCTGCCTGGTTCAGCCTCTGACGCTGCACGCAGGGTGGGACAGGAGCCCACAGCTGCCGAGTGGGCAGAGCCTGCCAGGATGCCGGGGCTGCAGCCCCGGGGTGTTCCTGCCTCCCCCTCTGCCTCTCTCACCCGATCCCTTCATGCCTCGGCTTCCCCCGGGACAGGAAGATTTATCCTCCTGGAAGTGCAAACCAGGACTTTATCAGCCGATACTCACAAAGCTGTTTGAGACCTTCGCACAAAAGGCCTTAGTGAAGCACCCTGACTACAGCCACACTCACCTCCTTCCCTCCCGAACACGGGAGGTGATTGCTGCCTGGGTGGCAGTGGCACTTAGAGGAGTCAGTGCCAGCCTGGGCTCCCCAAAGCACCTGGTGCTGGGGGACTGAGGCTGCTCAGCCTTCTCCATCCCTGAGGGCAGCCAGCAGCACCAGCATTAATGAAGAGCAGCTTCTCCTGCTCTGCCTGCCTGCAAAGGCACAAAGGGACATCCTGGTGACTTGGAATCGCTGCTGGCACAGAGGTTACACAGAGACAGTGGCAAGGGTGGCAGCTTGGAGCCAGCCATGCCCCGCTTCCCCTGGACACCAGCAAACCCCTCTTCACCTGACACTGCCAGGAAAGCAGTGCTGCAGCCTGCACAGAGCATCCCTGCTGCTCACAGGGCAGGGCAGGCTGCCAGGCTGGCTGCCAAGCTCCTGGCCATGGTCCCCGTGGCCTCCAGGGATGTGGCCAGGGGGAAAGAGCTGGAGGCAGCCCAGAGGAGCTGCAGAAAACGCCCTGCAGGTTCCAGGCCAGGGCCAGCACGCACGGAGAGCCCGCTGGGCTGCAGCCTGCCCTGCAGGGTGATGGATGGAGCTCTGCAGACGGCAGGTCCCAGCCACAGGGCTTGCAGCAGAACCCCAGAGCTCCTGCTCCATTGAAGGGGCAGCTCTGCTGCGGCCCTGCAAACTTACTGTAAAGTCAACTGCTTTGGCATTTTAATATTTTAAGTGCTGACCCCTCATCGATTCTGTTCGGCCTTTTAAATCTTTAATTTACTTACTTCTTTGGGTTTTAAACCTTGCCTGCAATTGCAGCTAATTAAAAAGCTCATTAGTTGGCATCCTGGGCCGATTCCCTGGGCTTTATGTACTGTACAGTTTTCCTCCTGAGAGTCTGAACCACGGCTGGGACTGCTCAGCTTGTTTCCTACCTCCCCAGCTTTACGAGGTGTTCCATATTTTGGAAGACTGTTCCCCTTTTCCCTGATTTTGTTTTAAACCACCACTTGCTGCAGCCCGCAGGAAGCTCAGAGCCATTCTGGCTATACACAGTAGCTGTGTCACAAAATTATTTATAGCTGGTCTTCCCCATCGTGCAGAGCTAAGACCTCCCCAGACCTGCAGCCCCCTTTTGAAAGGGGAATTGTGTGTAGACAACAAAAATCCCAAACAGATTAATTTCCATCACTACATGCAGGGCTTGACTTTAGCTCAAATGTGCTGTTTACATGCTCAGTAGGAAATTCCATCCTCCTCAAAGACAAACACCAAGGGCTAAAGCCAGAGACAGGAAAAGTGGGTCCTGATCTCACACACCCCATTCATAGACCCCACAAGACAATTTCTAGAGCAAAACACCAGAACACATTTCTGAAGTAGACACAGGGTCACGTTCATGTCTCCCATCCATAAGAATTCACTCCCTAAACTCAGTTTAGGGATGGGTGGGTGGGTTCAAAGCCAATAAACATTTTCCTGGTGTAGCACTGGTAAAGTCACAGTCTGGGCCAATTCTGGTGAAAATGCTGCCAGAAGATTTGGGAGAAATCAAATCCGTGCCTTAAACTCTGATGTGTCAGGAAACCTTTCCTCAGAGCCACACTATTGCCTGCTAGCCCCAGTTTTTGTTTGGAAGATACAAGTGTTCTATCAATTCTCATTCCAGTACACGCTGCCGTGGCCACGTCTGTGCCTTCCCCCATTTCCCACATCCCTGCTCCCTTCTTCCCCCAGCTCTCAGCCTGTGCAGCTTGTCACAGACAGCCTCTGTCAGGGCACTCTCATGGCAGCAGGGCCCCAAATGGAAACTGGAATATGGAGCTGCTCCCTCACAAATTCCCCTTCTCCTCCCCTCCCCTTCCTTGTCACCATCTGGCTGCTCTGCCTTCCAACAGATCCAGAGCTCCGCTCCCTGCCTGGGGAAGCTCCCGCTTTTCACTGGAGAGCCCAAAACGTGGTTCCAGAGCCTGTTCAGGGAAGGTTTGCACAGTAAACTTACAGAGGAAGCTGCAGAGCCGAGGTTTGGGAGCATCCGAGACGCCCCCAGCCCCGGCTGCTGCAGGCAAGTGCTAAAGCCCATCTGGGAGGAGCAGGGCTCCTGCCTCCTGCTGCCTCTGCCTGCCAGGAGAGCCAGGAGGGCTGGCAGGACCAGGGCCCAGAGCTGGGCTGGAGCACGGGCGGCTGGGACTGCCTTTGGCAGCAGCTCAGCCCTCGTGTTTTCATTTTCCAAGGCCAGAACCAAACCCACCTGTGGTTTGGGGTTTGCGTTCGTGCCTACAGAAACAGGAGAGGATTTCAGACTTAGCAAACCCCAGCTTCCCCACACACACCCCACACATCCCCTGCCTTCCCAGCTCGCTGGCTGGTGACCAGCAGCAGCTAAAATAGCCACCTTCTCCTTCCCTAATCCCTGCCTCGCTTTTAGGACTGGAAATAGAATAAAGTAAAGCCAAACAGACAAAGTCCATCCTCAGAGCAGCCCAGCAGCTGCTGGGTGCAGCCCCTGACTGGGCTGGCATTGTCCAGCCAAGAAGATGGCAGTGGGAAGGCAAGCCCAGACTGGGGCAACAGGGAGGGGATGCTCAGGTGAGACAACAGCCAGAGAACACAAAACTGCCCTCCAAAGGATGCCAGGATGGAGGTGGGCAGGCAGCCAACAACAGCACCCGGATCACGGTGTAAATACCAGGAGATTTCAGAGTGGGGTCTGGTTCTAGAAAGGATTGTGGTGTCTCCTACCTTGTATGGCCTCCTTACTGACCCTACAACCCCAAAAACCAAATCCTGCATCCTGCACCTTGGAATACTCTGGGAGAGCTCCCCTCACCTTCAAACAAGCCTGGTTTTGGTACCTGTGGGTACCTCCCTCAGCCTGTTACCTCCTCTCTGAGGTCCAAAGCAGGACAGGGCTGTTGCGAAGACCCCCCTGGGGCTCCCTCCCCTTTGCTGTGGTCTGAAGTGCTGCACCAGGCTGAGAACCACGGCAACAGAAGGACTGCAAGGGCTGGGGTGAGAGAGAGGAGGCTGGAGCCACAGAAACCTGAGTGGATTCCCAGCAATGAAATAACAGGATCTGTCTGCAGAGAAGGGAGGAGCAGCAGAAAGCACAGATCAGGGCTGAGCTGGCTGCCTGGCTGAGGGAGCCAGGGTAGCAGAGCAGGCTGGAAGCACATGATGTTTGTCAGAGCCCGGGGCTGGAGCAGCAGAAGATGTTACGGGTCAGGACTGAGGTCTCTGGCAAAGCCCAGCAGCTGACCAGGGACAGAAGTTTATCCAGTGCTTCTTCATGTGTTTTCTGGCCTCAGCCACACTGCTGAGCCTCTTGGTCCCCTCATCACCAAGAGCAGCCCTGTCTCTTGTTTTCCAGGAGAAAAATCCCTGGAAACTCTTTCCTTCTGTTCACATGAACCCCTCCCTGTGCTGGGCAGCAGCTTCTCAGCAGCTGCTTTGCTGAGAACTGTGCACATCTCATCCTCACGTTCTTTGTGGTGTCAGCCGGAGGCGAGGCTGTGCTTGGGGCCGGGGGGTCCCCTCCCCTTCTCCCCTCTGCTGTTCTTCCCTTCCTTTCCTTCTGCAGCAGAGCGAGGGAGCTGTTCCTGTCGGGCTGGCCCAGCTCCTTCTGGCAGCCCCGGGCCTTGGAGCCCAGCCAGGGTCTATCCCAGGGGATGTCGGGAACGCTTTGAAAATTAAATCTCCCCAGAACTCACGAGGCTGCAAACGCCACGACGTGGTCTGACCTTGGGTTAAACCCAGCAGAAGAGGAGCAGGAGTGGCAGCCACGGCCACAGCGCCGGCCTCGGACACCTCCTCTTCTAAATCCTCCAGGACTGGGGGTCCTCTCGGGGATGGAGAATTCTCAAAGGAGCCTTGTCATTGAGGCACCTGGGAGACCCCTTCTTTCACGTGCTTTCCCCGCAGCAGTTATGGTCCAGACAGCTCCAGGCACCACGGAAAGCAGAGGCTCCTGTTCCCTGGGGAGTGAGGCTGCAGGGATGTCTGGGGATGTCTCAGCCTTTGGACACAGCCAGTGCTTTGCCATGGAGATGGAGCAGGTCTTGCAGAGTCTCCCCTGGAGATGCTACAGCCAATGGAAGCTCTTCAGCTTCCCCCCTCGCTGTGGAATTCCTAGGGGAGCTCAGGAGGGGTTGATGGATGGGCCCCTGGAGGTGCATTGGGATCAAGGCCATGAGCCCTGCCCAGCTTGGCCGTGCCAGGCTGGCACCTCGTCCTGCCCTGTCCCTCTGCAGGGCCCCTCTCCAGCACTCTCCCTGTGCCCCTGCAGCTGGAGGAGGATTTTTGGCTCAGCCTGGAGGCTCGGACACTTCTGAGTGTCGTGACATTTGTGCAGCATTTCTGGCACCCTCCCTCCGCTCTCAGTCCCAGGGAGAGGATGCAGGTGGGACTGCCCAGCCACCCTGGGCTCCAGCCGGGTGGATTTGTGATTCGGGCTCCCTGCTGTTACCCCCTGGGCTGAGTGTGGTATCCAGGCAGCCACAGCAGGAATGTCAGGGTTTTAAGGAAGGAGGGAATTCGCCGGTGCTTTTCAGCCGTGCCATGTTGTGCCAGCCCTGGTGGCAGCATCGCCCCTGCCAGGCCCGGTGCCAAGGGCACCGCCGGGGCAGAAGGGTGGTGGAAGAGGAGGAGGAGGAGGATGGGTGGCAGCTCCAAGGGGGTGGGTGTTGGGAGGGGACCTCAGTGACCATCCCAGCAATTCCTGTCGGGACTCAGCTGGCTCTGTCTGCGGGACCAAGAGGGCCGAGGGTCCAATTTCAGACCCTGTCCCACTGTGGGGCCGGGTGGCGCCTTGCAGGCTTCCAGTTCAGATTCCTGCGGGTGACACATGGCCCTGGAGCGCAGCCAGGCTGGGCAGGAGGAGCAGGTGCCACCGTCCCTCCCCAGCCTCCCTCAGCTCTCTGCACACCCAGCCAGCCTCTGAAAACAGAGCCCTCCGAAAACAGAGCCCTCCTGCTTTCAGAAGCGGATGGAGCCAGGGGTGTTTCCAAATCTGTTCTATTTATTGCCAAGCCTTCAGAGAGGTCAGGGAGGAAGATGCTCCCACTCCTCAGCTCCTCTCTCATCGCTCTGCTGCCCTTGCCAGAGCTGAGGTACCTCAGCCTGTCTCTTCTGCTCCAGTAATTCCCAGCCTGCTGGCACAGGGAGGGACAATGCAGAGCCACGGACGCCGGCTGGGTCACAGAGCAGATCTGCAAGGGACAGGCAGCTCGCACCCAGTGCACGCCAGACCCTGGGATTTGGGATCTGGTGTGTCACGACGGGAAAAATCAGGCTGCCCTTCACACAAAGGCAGGACTCTCAATGCCCTGAGACGCTCCAGCCTCGCCGTTCTAGACTTTGCTGCTTCAGAGCATATCAGGCTTTGGAACACACACTAAATCTGTTAGACAAGCAGTAAGGAAAAGCCAAACCCAATCCAGGCCATCACACACAGCCTTTACCATCCACAGGCTGTGCATTGGTCCTGGAAGGCTACAGAAAATCAACAGGGGCCAGGAGGAGATGTGAACGAACAGTAAATAAAACCCCAAACCCAAGATTAGCCATCTCCCCTGCCCTTTTAGCTGCACACACTGAGGGATTCCCAGCCAGTACACACATTCCTGCCTTTCCCATGCAGGTCCCACTGTTGCTGATCCGAGTGTGTTACAGCACACTATTTACTTCTGGCTGGAGACCTTGGAGCCTCCCCTCCTGGCCCCACAGATCAAACAGGGAGGGTCTCTGCCCTCGGAGCAGAACCAGCCACGTTCAGAAGGGGCAGGGGAGAGGGGAGAAGAGGAGGTTTCATGCCCAAAGGGACGTTTCATGCCCAAAGCGTGGTCGGCCCTCCTGCACAGCCCTTCTGCCGGGGCTGGAGGAAGTGAGTCACTGCTGGGGCTGCAGGGGACTCCAGTTTCAGTCACCCCCTGGAATGGCCTGGAGCAGGGACGGGCTCTGCCCAGGGATCAGCCAGCACTCGGTTCCTGTTTGTGTCCCAAATGAATCACTCCAGCAGCTGCAGCCGTGCCTGACTGTGCTCCTCATGTGCTTTCCATTAGCTGGGAGAACAACCCGGGCTGCTCCAGCAGCGGCAGCTTGCCTTGTGGCCGTGGGGAGAGCAGAGGGGAGAGCCCCAGCTGGGCTTTCCCCTGCACACTGGTGCTGGGAGAGGGAGTGGACACCCCTCACAGGCTCGCTGGGGTGCCCTTGACCCCCCTTCCACACCATTTTCTTCTCCATTCAGCTTTCCAAAGGCAGCTCTGGGTGTGTTCTGCAGTCAGATTGGCTCCCACGTGCACACGCAGCGATTCTTCAAAAGCCAAACCCTTTGCCTGGCAGAGCCAGCGTTTCCAGGAGTGTCTTAAGAGGCCACTGAAGGCACAACCCAGAGGAACCTTCCCATTCAACAGGAGTTACCAACAGCACTGAGCAGCCAGGAGGGAGCCACAGCACGGCGGAGGCAGAGCAGGGAACGGGGGCCCTCAGCAGCACGGGAGCAGCCTGAGGAAAAACGCCTCCCAAAACACAAAATTCATGGAAAGTCACAGCCCCTGTGTGACCTCGCGGAGCTGTGCCTCAGTTTCACCCCTCCTGCTAAGCTGAGGTCAGGGACAGAACAACTCTGAAAGCTCTTTGGTGTGCTCAGAGGAAAGGAGCTCCAGACAAGCCAAAGTGTGGCTATTGATTGAAAGAGCACAAAGGGAACAGCCCAGGCTTCACTCCCCTCCTGCCTGGGTCACTCCCTGTCGGGAAAAATGCTAGGGCTGTGCTTTCCACCTCAGCCAAAAATAATCAGCAAGCTGCAGGGGGTAGAGGGCCTGAGGCAGAGAAAATTTCTCTTCTCAGGCTGCCAGAGCGGAGAGGCTGCAGCACATAATGAGAAATGCATTCCTTCCCTCCTCCTGCAGCCACCTCTTCACAGAAAACCGTGTGGGCCTGCTCCAAAAGCCACAGGGGTGTGAAGCCCAGGCCAGTGGTTCTCTGCTTGCCTCTGAGACAAGGAGTCTCCAGCCCAGAATGGGATGTTCAGCTTCACTCCCATCGCTGCTCTTGGGGCAGGCGGGGAACACAAGTTTTGCTGAGGGGTGTGCACACCAGGCCTGACAGACCTGCCTGTGCTGCAGGTAACTTTGGACATACACCAAGGTTCATTCCCAACGTAGCCCCTGTGCTTTCACCGCTGAACAAACCTCGTTTGTGTCAGAAGAGAGCTGAGCTGTGGCCTTAAGCACATCTCAGCTTCCATTTTCCAGGAGATGTTCTGAGGCTGCTCATGTCCTGCAGAGCTGGGCTTGCCTGGACAATTCCACTTTGCTGTCACCAGCCTGCCACTGCTGGCTGTGGCTGCTGTTTCACATCACCACGCTCCTGCCCTTGGCCAGGCCCTGCAGAGGATGCTCAGGAGAGGAGCACAGGTCAGAATTACCGTCCACCTTTCAGCTCCGGCCTCACCACCCCTGTGCTTTGTCATTAGTGTCAGGCTGGAGGGTGCCGAGGCTTCCAGGAGCTCCGGGCTAATTGACAGCGCCTCTGGGGCAGCGGCAGTGCCAGGGATGGAGCTGCTGTCCCCAGGGAGCGGCGGTGCCAGGGATGGAGCTGCTGTCCCCAGGGAGTGGAGCACAGCCCTTCCTCAGCGGCAGACGAGCTTTTCCATTTCCTTGGCTTCCAGTCTTGCTTCTGTTCTCCCCAGCGTCTGCTGCAGCTCCAGCCGCGAGTTCTGGGGAAGCCCAGCTGCCTCAGCAGGTACGGTCTCATTAAAGAGCAATTAGCTCCCAGCCTAATTGGGCAGCAGAATGGCTAATGAGCCCAGCCGCGGCTGTCTGTGCCCTCATTATCCCGGGCTCAGCCAGAGGTAGCACTGAACTTCTGTCCCATTTCCATCACGCCACGACCAGAGCCCGGCTCAAAGCTCCCGTGTGCCGGCGCTCCCTGCCTTGCAGTGCCCCGGAGCCGAGGGTTTGTGTCATCTGTTCCCTCCAGCAGGCCTGGAAAAGCTTCCCTCACCTCTGCACTGCACCATCAGATCCTCCCTGCCTCGTCTGTCTCCTGCTCTTTCACTCACAAAGTTTTCTGATCTCTTTTTTCCCCTTTTTTGGCTTTTTAAAATTATTATTTTGGTTTTGGTTTTTTGGTTTCTGGTTTTTTTTAAAGTGCTATCCAGCTGCTGGGCTCTGGGCAATCCAGGTCATGCTACCAAGATGTGAAATATTCCACAGCTCTACCTGCTGCAGCAGAGAACCGTGTTCCTTCCAGGATTGATTACTCCAGCTTCCTGCTGCTCCTGATAAGCCTTTCCAGTGGCTGCTGATGGTTTTAACCATGGCTTCTTCTGCCTCCAGGGTCCTTTCTTACATTAGATTATCTCAACATATCACACCCGCTTTTTAGTCGCTTCAATGCCTCCCTGTTAAGCACCAAAATGAATTTTTAACTGCTCTTTTGCCCGAGAAGGACTCGTTTGACATTGTTCTGCCCCGGCAGCAGTTCCCCTCCTGGGTGCTCCACGAGGGATCCATCACCTCCAAACTCCTGGCCTTGTGGGACACCTCCAGGTCTGCCCTTTTCACTCAGCATTTTTACTTAAGAGCTGTTCCTTTTTGGAACCTACAGACTGAAAATCAAGACCAAACTTATTAATTTCTCATTTTTTATGCAGATGTTTTATCACTGGCTTTCCTGACAGTCCTGAGACCCTGGGCCAGCCCGATCCCAGCCAGAACAAACCCCTCAGCACAGAGTGAGCAGCTCTGGGAAAGGAGCTGGGGTTCCTGCACCAGAGCTAATGGTGCTGTCAGAGCAGGCACAGCTCCTGGAGGCAGAAACATCCCTTAATGTTTCACACATCTGGACCAAAGGTAGAACGAGTCAAAAGCCCCGTTTTAAATACTGAGGGGTTGGGTTTTTTAGGTCAAAGCCTCTCAACGTTGCTTCATCCTTGCCTAAGCCGCTGGGTGCCAGACTGAAATCCAACACATCTTTCATTGAGGGCACATGGACAAGCTGTTTTCACCGTGGCTTCCCAAAATTGTGTTGAGCCCCCTCAGAACCTTTTCCACTGAAGATCTCGGAGCATTTAACGACCCCTAATGCAAACTTCACACCTCTCTCAGGTCTGCAGAAGAGGAGCTGAAGCACCGAGAAGGGCTGAGGCAGCAGTGGCAGATAAAGCTCCTCACACGAACAGGCTGTGCACTGAACCATCACCAGCCTCCACCAGCGCCTCCACAGGGCTCGTTTAATGAACGGAACGAATGCTGGAACACAAGTCCCTTAGGGAGGCTCCTCACGTCTTCTCCCCAACATGTGCTGCAATCCTTCCTTGCTATTGGGAAAAGAGAAGCACGGTCATGTGCATGGGATTGATTTCCCACAAGTCCAGGACTGCATAATCCCAGGCATTCCACCGGGGCAGGCAGCAAATGGATTATTGTGTGCGGTTTTGACAGCCTTGCCTTTCCTGTGGGCTCCCCACAGCGTTTCTTTTTTTGCACAGCCCTGTTTGTGTCTCCGGGCTCACCCACCTACTCTTGCTGATATTTTATTTATGGCATCCTCACCCTAACGAGGGAACTGCTTCCCCAGTGGCTGCTAATGAGCCTGGGTGTCTCTGCAGAGGCTGTGAGCGCTGGGATCCATCGGAGCAGGGACGTGCTCTGCAGTCCTCGGGAAGCATTCCCTGTCCGTATGGATTGCTCAAAGACCACAGCACCTGAACAGGTGGATTTTACCCAACAGTCCAGGTATCAGCCAGAAGAATTATTGCTGCATTTCACTGAAAGCACAGGATAACGAGAGATTGGCCAAGCCTATGTATTGACAGGGAAAATCCAACACAAAGACCTGAGGGGACTGTTCCTCTTCCTCCCTCTGCTCTGTTTCCAAGCACTGATCACTGGCTCGGGGTTGGACCTTGTTGATCTCAAAGTCATCTCTCTGCCTTTGAAACTGGCAAGAAGTTTACCCAGCTGCAAATGCAGCCTTTGGATTTCCTTTTCAGGGGCAATTCACGGTTGGGTCTCTTTTTTGCGTCTTTGAACAGAAGTGGAGAGGAGGTGAAGCTGAGAATGTCGAAGGGGGAGCTAAAGAGTGGCTGGGGCCTTGCAGGAAAAGTGAATTGAAAGGGCATTTCTGGAAGCAAGAACGATGGAGTGCAGTCCAAGGAAATGTCTCCAGAAAATAAGCAGTAAATCTTGTTCACTGCACATAAGAAATCAATATTGCCATTGGACCGGGGACATCAGAAACGGCAGAAAGGACTTTCATGCTGAAAAAGGTATTTACAGAGCAGGAGAGCTCAGACAAGTGAACAGAGAGCTGCACTTCACCCAGTGAACTCAGTCATGGCACGGGATTAGCAGCAGCCGTTTCTCAGCCATTAAAAAAGACAAGAATGGCTTGGCCATCCCTTCGTGCCAATACAGGCAGGGCAACGCACAGGAGGCCATTCCGTGGAAGTTTTTATCTATGGATACATGAAGGAGGTATTAAAGCAGGTTCATTTCCAGGGCAATAAATAAAATTCAACCAGGAAAAGCTATGTGTAGAAGCTGGGAGCAACTCAGGAGTTGCTCAGAGCAGGATTTACGTTTCTGACCTTCCAGCTCTGGGAGGGCAGTGATGAGGGGAGAGTAAAACAGTGGAGATGGGTGGGAAGTTTTCAAGTTCCAGAATGGAGCCCGTCTAAAAGGAACAAACCCTCCCAGCGCAGCGTTGCTCTGCCCGTGTCCCTACAAGGCATCCCCGGCGAGGGCCAGGGCGGCAGGAGGCAGCCAGAGCATCACACACGGCCACGCAGCCGCCGGCAGCCCCGGCAGGAGTTCCCAGCCCGCATTCCCCCGGGATTTGAGCTGCACACGGGCACCGAGCAGCTCCCTCCGAAGGTCCGGGTCTGCCGGCCCCGAGCGTGGAGCGAGCAGAGTGAAACGGGATTGTGCCTGCCCTGCACGGCCGGGTAAAGCCAGAAGGTGCCCAGCCAGGAGGGGGAAAGAGGAGGCAGCAGCCGGGAAGTTTTGGTACAGAAATTTTATTTTTAATTCTTTACTGCGGCAAGGAAAGGCGCAATCCCGCAGTGCTGGGCGGAGCAGGTGCCCCCGGCCCGCTGGGCTCTGCCCCCGCTGTGGGGACGCCCAAAGTTCCCTGTTCGTGGCACTCTCCGCGGTCTGTCAGCTCCCCAGGCAGGCGGCGGAGGCTCGAGGGCTGAATTCCCTTTTCCCGAGATTCTGCTGCCATCCCGTGGCAAACCCGGCAACGGCACAGGGACAGCCCCGGCCGCCCCTGCGGCTGCCGGGGAGCCGGGCAGTGCCCAGGCCACGGGCAGTGACCCACGGACAGTGCCAGGGTCAGTGCCAGGGTCAGTGTCCATGGCCACGGTCAGTGCCAGGGTCAGTGCCCAGGTCAGTGCCCAGGTCACTCTCCACTCACACCAGGAGCTGCAGTGGGCACAGTTGTTTGGCTCAAGCCCACTCAACCCCCTGGCACTCCTGGGGACGATGTCTCTCTCCTGTCATGTCACTGTCCCTCCCCTGTCATGCCACGGTCCCTCCCCTCCCGCCCCTCGCCCCAGGCCGGACGAGGGAGTTTCCTGCCCAGGGCCAGCACTCAGTAGCCAGAGGCATCTGCTCAGTAGCCAGAGGCATCCTCCGGGAGGCTCTGCCAAGTCCCTGCAGCCCAGCTGGGCACAGGAACCCGCGCCAGGGCCATCAGCCAACAGTTCATGTTTACTTATTTGCACTCTTGTAAATAAAAATCAGCCAGACAAGCCCGGGGGGCCCAGCCAGACACGGAGTGTCTGTTCTGCAGTGCCCGGAGCTGGGGCTGGCACGGGTGGAACTGCAGCGGGCAGCCCGAGGAGCGCTGCCTTGGCAGTGTGTGAGTGCTGATGGAACGGAGCAATCCCCACGCCGGGCTCTGAGGACAGAGCTGGGACGCCTGTTAGCGTCCCTCGGCCAATAAAGGATGTCTGTAAGAGAGAGACCGATCCATTACCAAGGCTCGGGCAGAACAAGCAGTAATGGAAGAAGCACGAGCCCCAATCTTCTCTTTCCAAATACCACAGCACAGGCTGGGCTCGTCCTCTGCGGTGTCCCAGAGAGCAGGACCGTGACCTGGCACAGCCCGGGCACACCAGCTTTGTCTGATGGAGATCTCCCTTCAGGGAGGATGCTGTGAGCGCTGCTCTCTGTCCCTCCAGGTAAATCCAGCTCCAGGTGAATGCAGCGTCTCCTCCTTGGCGGGGCCGCAAGCGCTGCCCGTGAGGGCTCAGTCCAGAGCAGCTCCCTGAGCACTGGCACAGCTCAGGAGCAGCGCAGAACAGCACTGGAGAGGCTCCCGCGTTCTCTCACTGCCTCCTCCAGGGCTCCACAGCACGGAGCTACAGGGCAGAACAGAAGGTGTAAACAACCCCAGCAGCCGAGGCTCAAACCACACTGGAATTCCGGCACCGCAGTTACCAGTCCTGCAGCCATGAGGATTCAAGGCTCTCCAAACCCGTTACCATGTTCTCTTCCAGCTCTACTGCACAAAGTAGTGGAAATCCATCTGTTCAAAGCTCTCTGAAAGAACAAAGCTGTAATTTAGAGCCAGTAAGAACCTTTGCCTCTGTTCTGTGCACGGGAGACCAAGGCACAGCACCAGCAGCCCTGGGAGCAGTGGCAGAACCAAACTGCACCTGGACAGGTTGGCACAGGCATGGCCCAGCCCTGGGGACAGATCTATCCTTCAATGGGCCACTGAGTACTTTGTCAGGAATGCCAGAGTGCCACTGGAGAGAAATAAAAGCCCGGAGTCGCAGGCAGGGCGACACAGCCCAGCTCCTGGGCAGAGCAGCTCAAGCTGCCACCTCCACCTGCCTGTGCCCACCAGCCCCTGGCTGTCAGGACACACACTCAGCTCACCCCGAACCGAAGCCTGAGTCTAAAGGAAATTAAACACAGGGATATAAACCCCACTCATGGGTGTGCTGGCAGGAGATGCCCATACAGAATTCACACTTCAGTGTGGAATAGGAAATATGTATAAAAACGATGTATTTTGGACTTTGGTGTGGCCCCTCTTACCTGCTTTCTTTCCCTTTTCAGCAGACAGGAGGGGTGGGGTTAGAGAGTGTCGAGCTGACTTGGTCCAAGACGTACAAGCAGATGTTCCTGCACTCGGGTGACTCAAAAATCTCTTGATTTGTGTCAGGGACTTGGAATTGAACTCCTTCAGTCAGCCCCAACCCAATGTGAGTCCGGCCCAGGCTCAGGGAGGAGCACCAGGGAGTTCTGTCCTATTTCTTTGTGTATTAAGGCACCTTTGTTCTTTGCACCCCAGATTGTAACTCCCCCCGCTGTAACCAGACCTACACCGTTTCTTTCCCCATTTCGCACTCCATCTGACACACCTGCTTAAAAAACAAATGTGGTCCTATCAGCCCAGAACAATACATTTCAAATAAGCATATAAAAGACCTTTTATTGACATGAATAAATTGATTGGGACCATTACTTTGTAGCTGCTTCCCACTGAAAAAGCCTCTTAAAGGCAGCCCGAAGCAGGGCAGCAACATTTACATTTAGATGAAGGCATTTCTGTCACAACACCTCCCAACAGTTTCTGGCCCCAGGTACTGTCTCCAGAAGAAATCAGTGAAGCCAAGGAGCTTTGCTTTAAATAACATAGAAGGAAAATGGAGAAAATGTTTCTACAATCCTCCTGAACGTTGTAGTCTGGAATCACACTACATGTTTGTGAACGCAGAGGAATGTGAAAGCAGAGTAGTGACAGCACATCGGGGAGAATCTGTCCAGAGCTGGGCTGGAAACCTGTTTTTCCAGCAGAGAGTGTTTTGTGGGCACCGAACAGCCCCGGAGCTTCCAGCCCCAGCTCTGAGGGGCTCCAGCCCCAGCTCTGAGCTCTCCATCCCTCACACACCGACACCGAGCTGGGCTCTGGGCTCTGGGCTGTGAAACACAGGCACCTCCACAGACTGACCCGTGCAGGCTCTGCCTCCAGCCCCTGCTCACTGCAGCACATTCTGAGTCTTTGAGATGTCTGGGGAATGAAAAGCTCGGTCCTTGGCTCCAGTGCTGACCAGGGGACAGTCACACCACGGTCAGTGTCACACTGAGGACTGGGTGAGCCCTCTCAGAGCAAAAAGTAACAGCAGCCAGGGAATTCGTGTGTTTCAAAATGGGCACTTCGGCCATCACATTCCCTCTGTTAAACTCAGCTTCCATGGATTGTCACAGACCCTCCCTCTGTGACAAGCCCTCAGGATTACCAGGTGCTGGAGCTTTGTAGGGAACTGGGTGTTGTGTGTCCCTTCACTCCTGTGCTGCTGACTCCTCTTGCACTTCTTCCAACACTGCTGCTGATGCCCATTTTATCTGCCACTCTATAAAAACCATTAAGCTGTGAAGGAATGAACTAGAGAGAAGGATAAAAGTGACAGCTGGATGACACTAAATCCAACTCAGAGGAAGCAAAAACCCACCAAGGGTATTTTGGAAGCTCAAATTCAGCCACGTTGCCAGGGCAAGAATAGCAGATTCCTTGTGAGTGCCCAGACTTTGTAATTAGGGTTCATTCCAACAAGCTGCAAGGCCAGAGAAATTTCCATCCTCCAGATTTGACTAATAGTCTGTTCCAGCAGAACCAAGACCCCAGGCAAAGTGAAATACAACTCCACTGACACCACACTGAGCTGTTTTCCAAGGCCAGCCCATCAATTTCTCCCATAATTTCTCTCCCAAACACTCATTCCCTGGTCAGGGAGCAGCCTCGCAGCCACAGGAGCGTTCACAAGCAGCACCTCTGCAGAGAATGCTCCTTCCTGCTGACATTGCCACAGGTAAGGACACGGGACAAATATTTAAAGAGCTAACAAATGGTGAAATGGAATTGCAACAGGATTCAGAAACTGGAAAGACACAACAAAGTCACGCAGAGTAAGAGAACAGGCAACAGGACCAATCACTTCCATCTTCCCACAGCTTTGAGAACTGCACTCCTGAGCTACCCCAGGCTGCCCTGGTGCTTGGGAAAGCACAACTGCTGCACTCATATTCACAAACAGCAAAGTTATTTGTGCTTACGGTGAAGCTGGGCTTGGTTTAATGTCCTAAAATTTACATGCTCTGACTTAAAAAACCCAAGATGTGCAAAATAACCATCAAACCCTGTCCTGGATGTGACTCCTTCCTTCCACTCGTTAGGTGCTTTTATGGTGTCTTTTCCCCAGCCTTTGCCACTACTCATCTGACCAGAAAATGGCTATGATCAATATTTACTGTGAAGACTCATTTCTCTCATTGGTGAGGCCCAAGCAAGACGTGCTCACGTTGTGTCAGAAACCTGCACTGCAGCAACGCTCAGGTGCCACAGGTGACCATTCCAGAATTCAGTTTTGTAAAAACATCTGAGAGGTCATGCAGATAAATACTTCTTTGCCAGATTCCTTCGCTGGATATTTCTCTAGGGAGAAAGAGGGAGAGTGGCTGAATGAGCAGGGGCCAAGTTACCACTTCTACAGAGATCAGCATTTGCAAGGAACAAAATCCATCTCCGTGGAATTCATCATTTCAAGTCTGGAAACTTAGAAGCTGTTAAGCAAGATGGGGCAGCCTGAGCCCACTCAAGTTCTGCATGAAGTATAAGGAATTAGAAGAGAAATGTCAAAATAAATAGCACATGTTGAAACCAGGCTCGGAAAAAGCACTTTCAGAAGCTGTTTCCAGCAGACAAGAGCTGACCTTCCCCTCACAAAATGCCACGGGGTATAAATAGAGCAGCCTCTCTCTCTTGCCATTTGTCATGAGGACTTGTCTGCCTGCCCCGAGCTCACTCCAACATCAGGACTCTGCTCTCACTGTGCTCAGAGCAACAATTACCCTGAACTGGAGTCACAGCATCTTTCTGAAAAATCACACAGCACAACCAAAGCAGAACCAGATCACAAAGGAACCTCCCCACCTCCCTCCTGACCACACATTTACTCTGCAGACACCCAGCAGAGCTCTCTGTGCCCTCCCAGCACCTCCCCAAGGTTTGGAGATGCTGATTATCACAAACTGAAGTCCTGAACACTCACCAGTCACACACACACACTGAGCCCCTGCTGGAGCCACCACCGTGGACACAAACACAACTCGATGGAATTCGAAGGCAAATTTGAGCTTTTCAGCAGACAATGAACAGACAATGAGTTGTTGTGCATCTCCCTCTCTGCAATTATCCCTTTGGAAGGCGTCTCTTGCCAGCTCTGGATCAGTTGTGTTCAACATGGTCCTACTGGCACAAAATAACATCTCTTAGGAAAAACAATTCCCAAAAATGCAGCTGCTGGGCTATACCCAGTGTATTACACTGAAAATTCAGCAGCACAGCAGCAATGTGCCTCAAGGACACAGAGCTGGGACTGGACATGACGTTGGTGCTTGTGTGCTGTGTATTAAAAACAAAATTATCTCAAAGAAGGGAAAAATAAAGCCAAGAAAAGGCAGGTTTGAACCAGACCAGGTGGCTGTGCCAGCACCCCACATCATCCCAGGTGAAAGTAACTCCTTTCCCACTAACAACAATCAAGAGACATTTCACTTGCAGGCAAAACCTGGCTGCTGTAGTGTAGCTTGGTTTTATTTATGTCCACAAATATTTCAAAAAAATTACAAAATACTCAAATGGAGAGAACACAGAAGTCACGATTTCTGGGTTTCTACTCTGTTTACACTGTGTTATCCCATGGCAAACTACTCATATATACATTAAGCTTCAAGATATATATAAATGTAGCAGTCAGAATGTACACTCTGCTTTAACGGTGCAGTGAAACAAGCTCAACCATGACGACATAGAACAAGAGAGACGTTTCAAAAACACTAAAGCAAAATTTAAAAATAAACTTTTGGAACAGAGGAAAAATAGAGAGAGATTTCTTGAAAGAAAATCAGAAGGTCTGGGTTGGTTTTTAACAGGGCATCGAACACCGAGATGGCTTCAAAAGCCACTGCAGGTAAAGTTGTAGTTAATCACTGGGCTAAAATGGAAGAATTTCAGTGCTTATTTGCTGAATGATGGAACAAAAGAACTCCCATAAATTAATCAGAATGCTCTTCTGGGAAAAAGAATTTAAAATATCAATGAACAGTTTTTGAACAGACTGCAACTCTAGTAGAAAAAATAAGGAATACAGAGAAGACCACTGGAGGGAATTAGCTTTTCCTTTTTCTGAAGAACTGTGGCTAAAGAACAGCAAGAGAAGGTTCAGAAGAAATGGCTGAACTCTTCCAAACTCCCCAGTTCCACAAGGTAAAAAAAGAAGGCGGGGAGAGATTGAACTGAAATGTGCCTGAAGAGAGCTTTAAAGCAAACTGAGGCACTCTCTGCCGAGCAGGCCCATCCTCCTGGCTGCTCAGCTGTGAGCAAAAATAACCCTGTTCCCATAAGGAAACCTTTTCACCCCATCCCTGCCATGGACAAGGACTTCCCCTCCCTCGATTCTGGACTGACCCAGCTCAGAAACACAACCCTTTCACCCAGAGTTAACCAGGGCTGATTCAACACCACGGCAGGTCTGCAGCACGAGAAATCTGCAATAGAGGGCAGCAAAAAGGGAAGATCAGCTGAAAAATCCCCTGCTCTGCCCTCTACTCTTGCCTTAACGGGCCTAGAACACACATTTTGAAGTGGTGAATTGTCTGACAGCAGCTCTGGGCTGAGCAGCAGGAGGTGGGCGAGCTGTGCCTGGAGCTGATTAACTACAACTTTATCAGACGTGGCTCAGGACAGTCCTAGGACACAACCATCACACTGAACAGGCTACAACAGCAGAGAGAGCACTCGTGAGTGGAGAGAGAGAATGGGGGAAGCTGTGCACCCGCAGAAAAAAATGACCAGCAGATTCAGATGTCCATTGGTAGTGTCACCCTCTGCTCTGGCAAAGAAAAACTGTGGCAAAACTGGGAAAAAAAAATTAAAAATCTGCCTGGTAAGCAAAGCCGTCTCCAATAATGCTCACTGGCCTTGTGTGTGTTCCTCTCCTCTCCCTCCCCACCCTGGTGGGAACCAGCCAGCAGAGTTACCCTGCAGGGGCTGTGGGGCTGGCAGGCAGTGACGTTCCTGCCCCTGGATCCCGCAATCCCAGAGCAGTCAGTTCCTGGGGTACTGAACACTGGTGGCAGTTAAACAGCTTTTGCTTATAAAACCCAAAACTCAAACTGTCAAGGAGAAAAACAGACTGGCCTCTGCAACACAACTTTAAGAACACTGAGCTGCCAAGTCCACTTCTGTTAAGAGCTCATCAAACAGGAGGCCAGAGAAAGCACGTCCTCCACAAGCACGGGCACACAAAATTCTGGCTGCTCTAGTCTGAGCCATGGAACATCTTTAAAAAGAGATTTTTAGAAGGGATCGTTTCTCTGAACTTTCTGCCCAAAGTCTAAACCCAGTGTAGTGAGATTAAGTTTCAGAAGGTCACAGGACAGAAGTGTTTTATGGCCACACTGAGAATGAACCGTTGAAGGGTCAGCGGGGTCCAAGGGACATCTGTGCTGCGGAGAAACCCAACTCAACAAAATCAGCTGCAGAACAGAGAGATGGAACACCAACAAAAAACCCCCAAACAACCAAACCAACCAAAAAACCAAGAACAGAAACAGTCATTTGCAACATTATCCCTGCAAATCCCTTTAATGCTTATTGTTATCAAACCAAATTTCAAGCTTTTACCCATTTGAAATTATTGATACTCATCATTCCCTTTAATTAAAGGGATAATTATATATATATTTTTTATTAAAAAATCAACTCTGTATTCTGTCAATACCAGGTAGGAATTCACAATTTGTGATGTTACTGAAAATCAAGATAAACGTTTCTGGAGTTTGTTTTGTTTTGTTTCTCCCCTCTACCCAAAAAAAGTTATTTACAGACTTAAAAAGCCATGCTGCAGAACTGAGCTCTCTTTAAAATTATGAAGATTTCCTACAATGTATTAAAATAAAAGTAGATTTTTTATTATTATAGCACTTGGATTCAGAGCTTGTTATGTCACCTACTTGCAATCCTTGTTTTTTTTTTTTAATTACCTATAGATGCATTGAGTGTCCCTTCACGCACAGTGACTTGTGTTGTGAACCTGATTCTAGCACCTACTGAAAACAAACTAGTAAGAAAAGAAAAGGAAAAAAAACCCAAGATTGCAGGAAGTTCTCTGAATATTCCACACAGTCCTGTATTTCCAATAGGCTTCTGAATACGTTTTCATGCAGGGAGACCCACACCAGTCTTGAGAAATCTTCTCTACAAATGAACGCTATGCTGATAAGTCTCTACTTGTTGGGTGGTTGCTTCTGTTTTAAATATATAAAGAAATCTTTATAAGATATTCTTTTCCTTTTGTAGCTCTTCTTGTATGTAAAAATGTTCCACTCCTTCCCAAGGACTGGGGTTTCCATAGCCAGCGTTACAAATAAATAATTTATTACAACTGTTTGTCGCCTTCTTTTTTCAGTCGGCTGCAAGAGAAAGAAAACTCATTTTAACACAACAAAGGAGGTGTCAGACACCTGGGAGACAGCTCTGCCTTGCTGCCCACCTCTGCAGGGACAGGGGCTGCAGCCTGTGAGCTCTGAGTCACCAGTGCCAGTCACTGCCAAACTGGAACCACGCTGGTGTCACCAGGGCAGGCCAGAGAACCCCTCCAGCGTCACCACCACAGAGCATTGGGGAGAAACAGCCCCGTGATTCCTCCAGGCATTCTCACCTGGCAGTGCTGGATCCCTGCTATTCACACACTGCAACTTCCCACTGCCCTCAGTCATTCCTTAGGATTTACCGAAGTCCTCCCCTGTTCTCTTCCATAAAGCTTTGCCCACCCTCCTCCACTGTTCTCCAGGCAGAGAAAGGGATGTGGAAGCAGCAATTGCAGCAAATATCCCAATAAAAACCCCAATCAGAGGGGATTCTGCAATAGGAGACTCAACTCCTCTCATCTTGTGCCAGAAATTTGGACCCCAAAAATTCCTCCCATCTGCCCAAATCAGATCTCAGCAGAGCTTCACCTGGAACTGCATCAGGGCTCAGCACACAGCGAGAAAGACAACAATTCAGAGGGAAAAGGAAGGAATGTCAAGAAACATTATCGAATTCCCAGGTCCCAGAAAACCTTCCTGGCAGCCTCACCTGTAATAATCTTCCTGACTGGGTAGGTGCCCGCCGTGCATGTGAGGGTGCCCGTGCAACCACTGCTGCTCCATGGCCAGTCTCTGCAGCTCCGCGGACTGGGCGTGCATGGCCTGCAGCTGGTGGGCTGCTGACATGGGAGGTGGAATGGCACCAGGCAGATCCCGAGGGTAGGGAGTACCTGAGAGACAGACACCACTCTTACACCCTGCTTTGCTGCCCCGTTTATCCCAACAAAGCACCACAACCACCCCAAGTCACAGCTCAACTCCCCCTGCCCCGAAATGCTGAGCCCACGAGGAAAGATGACGATGACATTTCAAATCAAAGCCAGCCCTTGCAAAGGACCACACAATGCTCTCACCAAAGACTGGGTGTCGGAGCATTTCATGCTCGTGAGGTGGCTGCCCTAGCAATGGGTTGGGGATGGTCCCAGGTGGGTAGGGGAAACGTGCCAGGTGGGGTCCAGCTGCTAAAGGATCCACCAGGGGATGAACAGGTCCTGCTGAGCCTTGGAGAGAAGGAGAGAAAGTGTCCATCAGCTGCCTGGGGACTGCAGAGGAACCACCAGAGAAAGGAGCACAAAGCCACAATTCCCTCAGCTGCTGCCCAGCAGGAGTGTGGGCTCATTTCACCCTCTACTCATCCCTATTCTAAGGAGACACAAAGTTGTAACAGCCTTGAGCACCACTGGAGCCACCTGGAGCAAGAACCACCCAAGAGCCCCTCACTGGATTTGAACCTGGCAAAGCACAAAGCCAAATCACTTGTGAAATACACAGAGAGACCTGGCAGTGAATTGACTTGGCTGTGTCTGCACCAGCCTCTCTCTGGACTGGGAGGGACAAGGTACAAGCCATGTTTTCATCCGGAACAACTGGGGAGCATCCAGACTCACCTGCACAGAGGTGCTGAGTGACTGACTCACCTGGCAACAGAATCCCCGTGTCAAACCTCCTCTGCTGTCAGGGGGCTGTAAACCTGCCCCAGCTGAGCCCACCTGTGATTCCTGCAGGAAACCTCAGCCCGTGCAGCCAACAGCTTCAGGAGCGCTGATATCCAGCACTGTCATCTCCTGCCTGCAGCCCCCCAGCCCTTACAAAGCCCACAGCACCCTGCTGATCTCCTTGCTGTAAAACCTGGCTTCTCCTACAGCACTCAAATCCCCTCCAACTCCAAAAGAAGGCATCCCCAGTACATTTAATGCACACTGCTCCAGGGCAAAGTACGCTACATTTGCTTGCACAAACACTGCATTAGTAGCCAGACACCAGAACCTGCATTTTAAGTACTCTTTTTTTCCCCTCTTACTCGGCAGCTGCTGCACCTGGTGCCATGTTCTCTCCAGTCTGTCACCAGAAGATCTGAAAATTTCTGCTAAGTGCCTCATCTCTGGGACGCCAGACCTCCAGAGGAGTAACCATGTATCTTGCTTTAGAAATGAGCAAGTCACAGATTCATTTCTGAGACCATTAACTATTACCACTCTAAGGTGCCACTCTAGGACAGCAGCACTTAAAAAAACCAACCCACAACGAGCCAGCAAACCTTTCAGAGAGCCTGAGTGAAGATCACTGTGGTGTTACCATCCTGCATCACTCCCACAAAAAGCACCTGCATTTCAGTGATCACAACCTGACACAGCACAGAACCACACTCTGGACACGAAGACAGGGATTTTGCCATTTGAGTTCCAGGCTCAGAGTGGGACTGCTGTGGGCAGACTGAAGCTCCTGGAGCCGTTCCCTGGGGAGGTGCCCGGGGCTCACCTTGGTGTAGGGGGTCCTGCTGGTGTAGGTGTAGATGCGAGTGGATGTGCGAGTGCTGGTGGTGGTGGGGGGTGACGTTGAACATCTGCAGCCGCGCCAGGGGGTCGTTGGTGAGCGAGGCCATGCGCTCGGCGTGGATGCGCTCGGCCGCCAGCCTGTCCGGGTAGCTCATCTCCGGCCGCAGCTGCGGCCCCGCCAGCGCCAGTCTCTCCCTCTCCAGCGGGTTCAGCCCCGGGTGGAAGGAGGCGAAGGGGTGAGGCCCCGCCGTGGGTGGGATAGTCAGTGCCCCGTGCCTGGCGAAATGCTCCATGGGGTTGGTGGCCGGGTGCAGCGCGTCCAGCTCCGGGGGCTTCACCTCGAAGCCGGGCTTCATCCTCTCCCTCAGCTCCCGCTCGCGGATCTCGCGCTCGCGGATCTCGCGCTCGCGCAGCTCCCGCTCGCGGATGGTGGGATCCACGTTGTACAGCCCGGGCATGTGGTAGGCCAGCAGCGGATCCGTGGGGTTGAGGGGCACGAAGAAGGGGTGGTTGCGGTTGGTGGGGGACATGACGTGGGGCCGCGCGTACTCGCTCAGCGTCCGTAGCGCCGGCGTGTCCGGCCCGATGTAGGGCGGCACGGCCGCGATGGTGGTCGGGGGCGGCTCGAAGGAAGGCCTCATGTGGGCTGGCCCGCTGAGCTGGGACTCGCCCAGACGGCCCTCGTGGGACGAGCTGGACACCTTCTGCTGCACACAACGGGGAGAGAAGCTGTTAGACACTCTAGGCTTAGAGCACCTCAGACACACACACCCCTCCCCTCTGTCTCCAGCCCCTTTCCCAGGAGACAGCACTCGTGTGCCTGCACAGGACTGAGAGGGACACGAGGGCGTTCATTGTGTCTGCACAGTGTTCTCCTAGTGCAAGGAAATGTCAGCACTCGGCATGGTTCTCCTCAGAACCAGACCAGGGGCAGAAACTCTCCTTTAAGGAGAGGACAGTCCCAGGCAGGTTGGGAGATGCTCAGAACAGGCTGGGTTTCAGTCCTTACACACAGCTGCATGCTCAGAGACCCCTGACTGCACAGGATTAAAATGCTCCTGGGGATCTGCACCCTGCAGTCACCATCCAGGCCAGATCCAGATCCAGCCACTGATTCCCTCACACAGCTCTGAGCCAGAACTGGACCTACCGCAGCTCTTTCTGCTTCTCTCTCACGCTCACGCTCCCTCTCTCTTTCCTTCTCTTTTTCTTTTTCTCTTTCCCTCTCTTCCCTGGCTTTCTGCTCCGCTTCCCTTTTGGCCTTTTCGATGGCCTCTTCTCTCTTCTTGGCCAGTTTGGATCCTGCCAGAGGCATGAAGTACAAGTCTGCCCTGGAGCATGAATTGTAGCCACGGTCTAGGTGCTTATAGAACCTGAAAGGAACAGAGGAGAAAGAGCTCAGCCCTGGGAAGGATGCAAGAGTCTGGGATTTGAGAGCTGTACATCCAAATATCACTCTACACTTAGACCAAACACTACCAGCTTCTCTGAAAGCCACAAGAAAGTTCAGTGGAGTATACTCCACAGAGAGTGGAATATAAAACCAGGGAAAGCACAGCACCAGTGAAAGCTCCATACCTGGCTGACTGACTGGCGTGACTCGGGATATCCACCACGGTGGGCTCTGGGGATGGACTCCGCGGTGGGGGTGGAGGGCTCTCCGGCTCCTCAGCTTCATCTGGGACCTCCTCCTTGATCTGGATGGGTGGCAGCGTGCAGGCTGTCACCACGGGCACCGTCCCACTGGAGGCTGCTGATGTGGAGATGGGAGTCTGGAGAGGGATGCCAGGCACGGCGGGCGGCGTGGACGTGGAGGGGCATGAGGGAGGCGTGATGGAAGGGGGGCCCCCGGGCACAAAGGGGTGCTGAGCAAAGGGGGGCTGCGAGGATACCTGATGGAGGCCAGAGGGGGGGTGGCTAGCAGGAGGGGGAAGGCTCTGGCTCTGGGTCAGAACGGGAGGCTGGGCTTGCGAGGACTGCAGCGGTTGGCTCTGAGGCATCAGCTGCAGGGGAGGAGGGTGTGCAGATGGAGGGTGGTGAGTGGACAGGGAGCTCAGAGGTTTCAGAGCGGGCGGCGGAGGCAAGTTGGAGTTCATGGAGAACGGAGAGGGGCCAGAGAGATGGGGAGGGTGCTTGTGGGCCGGCGCCGTGGGGAGCTGCGGGA
>VZTJ01002926.1:782495-816302 GCA_013397795.1 Orthonyx spaldingii | reverse complement strand
CGGGGTGGGAGCCGCAGCCTGGGCCGAGCCGCTCGGGGCCTGCAGCACCGGGGGCTGTGCCTGCAGCACTTGCTGCTGAGCAGAGGAATCCGAGTCGCTCTCATTGTCCTGGGGGCTGGGGATGCTGGGGGACGTGCTGCGGTTGTCCTGGTCGATGTCCTTGGGGTCGCTGCTCCCCTCGTCGTTGACGCTGCGGCTGTCGGAGCTCTCGCCCTCGCCCTCCGAGGGGGAGTTGGGCCTGCTGATCTCCTGTGGGCAGAGGGACCGGTGACCAGGTGCCCGGGGAAAGGACACCAAGACATCCCCAGTGTGCCACAGGACGGCATCGATCGCAGGTGCTGTGCACACACAGCTGCAGGTACCCCTGGAACCTCACACGGCCCAAACCAATGCGGGAACACAAATACCCAAGGGAGGTGCAAAGACAGCAGAGCCAGGATCCTTTCCACAGTGCCCAGGGGCAAGAGGAACAAACTGCAATACCGGGGGTCCTGCTGAACATAGCAAAACACTTCTTCACTATGAGGGTCACCAGCAATGGAACAGATTTGTCCTGTGACAACTCCAGTCGTGGTCTTCTGACTTGTCACAGAAGACAAAACTCCAAATTTAAATTTAAAAAAAATGGAGGAAAGGAGTGGAAAATAATTCAAGTGTACTCCTATATGGTTGATATTGATAAAAGGAAAAAAAACCAACTTCTGGGTTTACCCTGTATCACTCTGCTGTTTCCAGCAGAAGGAACACATTATAACATTGGTTGCTTTCCAGCCACAGATTACGTTACAATTTGCTGTGGCTTAAACTGATTTCCTGTTTTTGGTTTGTTACCATATTTGCACCCCATCCCCATCTCAAATCATTCTCCTAAGAGGAAATACTCCTCTGTGGGACTCACTTGAGTTTTGGATTTTTTGGCATTGGACCTGTCAGGTTCTTCTGTGTCGGATGCTGCCTTTTCCCGCTGCCTCTTGGAGTTCTTGAGAGGAGAAGACACCTCTTCTTTTATCTTCTGCCACAAAGGAAGCAGAACACAACAGTTACCAGTGGTGCAAATGCAGAAGTAAATTGAATGTATGCCAGTGTCACTGTATTTAACACAAAATAAGGAGCAGGAGAACTCAGGTGTTGAGACAGTCAGTATTTACGAATAATCCAATACACATCAAGCTAGGAGGAAAAAGGAAAAGTGAATAAAGCATTCCTCATTTCCAGGGATATTTTAAACAGAGCTGGGCAGGACCAAAGCCCATCAGGAACTCACAGCACATCAACTGGCCCAGGCTTCCCCTCTAACAGAGACCAACACCAGTTATTAACTGGTGCAAGATGGAGCAAGAATTTCTGCAGGAGACAGGATAAGCCTCTTTCTGCTCCATCGAAGTCTTGCTCTACTCTTGATATTTTGAGAGGAATATTTTTAGATCCCCTCAAATACAGGGCTAACAGTGAATAGCTGTTCTGAGATTACTACCTTCTCCCATGGCCTGAACAGCTCTATGCATCAAATAATTCCCTAACTTCAAATTCTGCCAAGTTTTCAGTTTTATAATGTGAAAACTTGCTTCATACTCATTTTTACCTTTTTTTGGTAATACTTATTTTTAACTTGCTACGTTTCAATTCACACTGCTTAATGGTAAGCTTTCTTGCTTCATGTGGCTTTGTTTCTTTAGAACTCTCTGGGAAAGGCACTTAATTCATTTAAACAGACTCAACTGTCAGCTTGCTCTGAACAATCAAGCAAATACACCTCCAGAAAACAGCAGCAGCAGTAGACTCAATTACTAAATGTTCATACTCCTTTGTAAACAAAGATTAAGTACTACTTAAAAAAATCCCCAAAACTGTCTACTTGTCTCCAACACAGCATTTCTGATCTGCATTACTCCCCTGAGCTTAATGCTTGCATTTGCATCCGAAATGGAGGGATTACTGTATCGGGAGAGCACTAAGGTTATGTGGGGTACTGGAGTGGTTTGATCACTCCCATCCCTCCCTGGCCAGGCACAAAGCAGCTCTCAGCTGCACCACCCCACTTCTGCCTTCCCACACTCACAGGATTTTCCAGGTCACGGAGAGATTCCCCAGCCTCCTGTACCTGCCCCAGAGGCCCCAGGGGTGCAGCCCTGGCCAGGAGAGCCCAGAGGGCAGGGCCTACCTTGGTGGATTTCTTCACGGACTCGGCCTTGCTGTCGTTGCTGGAGGTGCTGGCGGCGCTGGGCGAGTTGCGGCCGCTGGAGCGAACGTCCTCGGCGATGGGCGAGGCGCGGCCATCGGGGCTGGCCGCCTGCTTCTTCCTGCCACTGCGTAGGGTCGACATCTGGGGGAAACACGCACAGGGTCAGCACTGCCCAGCCCCTCAGAGCGCTCTGCCTCGGCAGGGCCACGGCGAACACACCCCTGTGAGAGCCTGGCAGCAAGAACCTGAAGCATTTCACGTTGCTGCACTTCCTCCTTCAAAGCTCAACTGGACTCAGATGTAAAAGGAGGCAAATCCTTAATCTGTCTACTCAAAAACGTTAGGTGCTGATTATTTCATTAGCAGTGTCTGTTAGAAATGGCATGAGGAGGATGCTCCAATGCCCAGCACACACACAGGAGTGCACGAGGCAGGAGGACCCCATGTTCCGTTAAAAACAGTCCATCTGTTGGCAGCCAAGCAGGCAAGGCCAGGGTCTAAATCCCCGGCTCCAGTGTGCTCCTGCTATGCAGTAAGGAACCAGTAGAGTACATTCCAACAATTAATGCTGTTTCCCTGCCATTTTTCAGTTTTTTGGATGACTGGCTACCAAAAAAGCAACGGAGCCAACACTGCCCAAGAGTGGAGCCTCATGAGGTGTTTAGAATCAATGGTTACATCATCATGATGAGAAAGAGTGGGGAGGGCAAGGAAAGAAATCTATCTGCTGCTTTCCATCAGCTAAACCCAGCTCCATGATAAATCACCCAGAGCTGCTGTCAGAGCCCTCAACAAGTGCCATGCTCCCAGTGCCTCACCCCAGTAACAACGCAGTGACAGAGCACAGCAACCACAGATGCAAAACAGAGCTCTCTGTGGGGAAGAGACTTTAACTCCAGTAACATGAGCAGACCACGTGAACAGCATCTAATTTTTTAAAACTCTTCCCAAGGGCTTAACTCTGACAGGATGCAGCTGGAAGGAGGACACGTGCTAGCACAGGATCTGTACTGCACTGTCAGTGCCCCCTTATGATGACAGTCCACTGCCAGGCATTACAAACACAGAAACAACACAGCTTGCAGAGACTTTCCATCTCCTTTTTCCAGAGAAAGCCTCAGCCTCAGCCTCAGCAGAGCTCACCCTGGCACACACAAATGCAGCAGGAGCAGGCACAGCCCAGGGGAAACCAGCCTTTTCAGGGGTAGGGTTAAACCCACCGAGCCTCGACTCCGCCGTGTCCTCATGCTATGCTTCCCACTGAGTCCATCATCTTCCTCTTTCACAGGCTTGAACATAAAGGGAGGGGGGTCCACGGGCTTCTCGATGGGCGGCAGCTCCCCGTATTTCTTGAAGTGAATCCGACAGTCCGTGCACAGCAAAATGTTCTCTCGGCCGCCGTGGTGCCAGTCCTTGGAGGCTTGGGGCAGGAAAGCAACAGCTCAGCAGCACACAGAGTACCCCAGCCCCAGCACAAACACAGGCAATTATTAAAAAAGCTACAGTTACAGAAACAGCTGCTTTTCTGTGGGAAACAAAGTTGGAGAAGTTTCTGGAAAACTTTGTCCTGTCCCAGTGCCCATCCTCAACATTCAGTTTACAAACTATGGTTGTTTGTTTAAGAAACAAGGCACAGAAAGAAGCCTTATCTGCTCTACGTGGGAGCTAACAAGCAGCTGTTATTCTCCAATGCTGTGGTTTCTGCAAGAGAAGTGAGCTCTGAACCTCTTATTTCCTTCCCCTTTCTGGGGCTGCCACTTCCATCTGTGCACATGCCCAAACACCAGACAACCTTCAGGAACAGCCACAGGAATGGGACTGATGCACAGGAGGTTTGGTGCAGCACAAGGAAGTTTTGTGTGTGACAGTCACAGCCCAACATTGATTCATTATGTCACAAATTGATTATATAGATTATGGATTATGCAGATTTATTCCTGTAGAAATGTCTACCTCAGGGTTCTCCTTTGTCACTGCAGTATTAATTTGCAATGGCAAAGCCTGATTAACTCTGTTAGGAACGCTGCATATTTTAGCTGATTCACCCCCACAGTGCTGTGAGCAGCTGTGCCAGCACAGGAGCTGCTCCTGCTGCCTGCACCCACCCCCCAGGCTGCAGCAGAGGGGACAGGCCAGCAGGGACTGGGACATACTGGTGGTGAAGCAGTGGCGGCAGGCGTAGCCCTTCAGCTCCTGCTCGCTGTCCTCGCTGTCAAAGTCATCTTCACTGGCTGAGCTCAGGTCCACTGAGGGTGGGAAGGACAACGGAGAAAGGAAAACGGAAAATAAACACTCAGCAGGATTTTCTATTTCCTCCTACTTGGCTAAAATAACTCTTAAGTAAAATAGATCGTGGCTCCCTACGCCCAGCCTGCCTTGCATGGCCATTATTTCTGATTTCTCAAACTGAGCAAGACCAGACCTCATCAGGCTGCAGGTTAAAGGAGGATTCCAGGAATGTGCCAAGGAATACAACTCCTGGAACCTCTGATTCAGCAACAGTGCATTTCCAGGTAAGCTGTCATTCAAATACCATCCATGGTGAGCTCAGGAGGCTGTGTTCCAAACCCACCATTTTCAAAAGAAAAGAGGTTTACTTCTAGAACCTGGTCAAATTTAAAATCAAATATTCTACATTTAAACCCTACTCTACAAGATTCCATGAACAGGTCCTGCAGTGGCTTTTCTGGTTTTTGTTACCCAGTAGAGGTGTTTGTGGGTGGAGGAATCAACGCTTACATACAATGGACCTGTTTGAAAAACATGTTGTGATTCTTCTGGATGAGAGGCACTAAAGGATAACACCAGCTTTCCAATCCTTACTGCAGGGCTCCAAGTTTTAACCTGTGGCAAACTCACACTGCAGAAATGCCATGTTTTGAAGAAGAAGAGGATATGCAAAGGGTCCCTTTCCTTTGTGGCAAATTAGCTGATTACACATTTGTGAGCTCAAAAGCAGCATCTAAACCACTGAAAACATGCAGACATCACAAAAACTGTATCTTATCTCCTAAACACCTCAGGAGTAAATACTTCCCTCTTGAGAGTGCTGTATTTTTCTAGTCCCACCACTATAAATTCACAACATAACAGGGCTATAATTTGTCACAAGCAGGAAGCCCTCTGGCTTCTTCTGTTGGAATCTTTAATTAGAAGAGAAGTCCTTGATGCAGGAATACTGTTTTTCTAAAGGCTCCAAGAGGATGTTTTGTGCATGCAGGTTACAGTTTATGGATTAAAGCTTACAGATTCTGCAGTACTTGCCATCAGCATTTGTCAGCAACTTGTTACCCTTCAAATTAACACGGGGTTACATTTAATAGCTACCACTACCATAATTCCTACACTAATACTTACAGGTGTTCAAACCCTGACTGCAGAACTGACCCCAGGCTAGCACTTGCTTTCTTTTGCTAAGTGGATTTTTATTCTCATCCTGCAGTCAGATCCGTAAGGATGGGTCCTCCCAGCCACAAGCTCTCACATGCTGACTATCTTGGATTGAGCTGTGGAGTCCAGATCCTCACTCCTTGTGCACACAGAGATCAGCAATAAGTGCTACCTGTGCAGTTCGGCAGGGAAAAGCTCCCAGCCCTTTCCTACCACCCCCCTCCTACCCTGGCCACAATTCTGTGTCCTGCTTGCTCACCACATCCTCCACTTGCCCACGTTCATTTTTAAATCTGCCAATCTCTGCCTTCCACAGCCCCTTTTCTTTATGAGGCACGTGGGTTTAGAAAGACTTAAACCTCACAGGGTAACATACCTTTCTCACATGGACAAAGGTTTCTATCCCCACGTGGACCCTGTGCAATGCAGCACATCACTGGTTTGGGGGATTACTCTTGGTTTAGACACTTCTGCTCCAGGCAAGGCCAATGTTCTTCCTAGACTGCCTAAGACACAGTGCTTGGGTGCACAAGGCAGGGTCACCCCAAAGGATGGAAGGGAATTCCTTCCAAAAGGATGGAGGACTTCCAAGGGATGGATGGACTCCTTCTTTCTATGTTTTCTAATTCCCGTTACTGTAACAAGCCTGGAGAAAATACAACCCCAAGAGAAGAGTAGGGAAATCCAATCCCAGGGCAGTATTTCTATCCTTACAGGATGCTTTTAAGTTTAAGGACTGCACAAAGCCCTGGGTGATCAAAGCCACCTTCCACATTCCAGCAGAAGGGTGCAGGAACAGCGAGGGCAATGCCCGACCTCCACCTCCTCACTCTCCCCTCGGAGGCGCAGCGCCGTTCCATCGCTGCCTCTCCCTGCCCGTGAACACAGACCAATGCCCAGCTCCCAGCCTGCACTCACAGAACTCGCTGGAGGGGGGCCTGGAGGGGGTGTTGACGGGCGTGGAGGCCGTGCGGGTTTTGATCCTGCGGAACACGGCCTGGCGCCGGTGCCGCCGGTGCGCGCGCGAGCTCGCCGCCTCGGGAGTCTTCTTCCAGTAGTAGTAGAAGGTGATCAGCTCTCCCTGCAAGCACAGGAGGAGGGTGTTAGAGGGACATGCAAATCTCACTCATCAGCATTCTGCCTCCCCCGTCTCTCTGGATGCACACATGGATTTTTCTAAGAAGAATCGTGACGTATTTCAGCCAGAAAAAAAGAATTATTTAGGTAAGACACACAAAAAAACCCCCTCATTATTTTTTCCTTGCTTTTGCAGAGGAGGGAAAGAAGTAAATAAATGCTTTTTCACTCCTCCCCTAGGAAAGGAAAGAAGTTGGGAAGCACTGGTAGCCAGCCTCCACCTGGATGCTGCTGGTGCCAGTGCTTCAGAAGAGGGTGCCCTTGTGCCACTGTCAGCACCCCGTGCCACCTCTGCTCCTCAGCTCTGCCGAGCTCTGACAACCACCCCAGACCTGCCACAGCTCCTGCTGCTCACACAGAGAACGGGCTCAACCCAAACACACTCTGCCATTTTGTCAACCTACATTCTACAGACAGGTATTTTTCAATATTCCTGTGTGAAGAGCTGAAAGTTTGAGTAAAAACATGTTCAACAACAAGTCTATAGCCATAACACAACCCCACCACACTAAATCGTGTTTTAATTTGAATATATATATCCACATCTAAATTAATTAAGCAGTTAAAAGAGCACACCTAGAGAAATGAGGGATAATTTCACAGCGTAATGAATCTGGCTTACGTTCAAGAAGTGGAGCAGCTGCCATTCAAACCTGCGGATGCAGTGCTGAACCAAAGAACAGCATGTGGTTTTAATCTCTTTTCTCTTACTTTGAAACCCCATCATTTCCTGGCGACTTGTCTGCCTCTAAGGTAAAAGGTGTTGTTGCTTTCAAGTTGCAAGAGAAAAACGGAGAAGTTCTAACCAGCCCCTTGAAAAAATCAACATCAGAACAAACATACCTGAATTGCCCACAAAAAGGGTTTCTTTGAACTGTGTTTTATGTGATCAAATAACCTCAGCCTGCTGCCTCCGTGGAGAAATCCTGCAGCCCCTGCTCCGGGCAGAGCAGGAGTTAACTCCAATAACGACCCTGCCTGAATCCAAACCCTCCCCAGGGCCCCAAACAAGCAATTACAGCCACAACCAATACCTGCACCACTGAAACACTCCAAAGACAAAGGGAGGATGTTGTTCTAGACATTAACTGCTGACATTTAAGACACTTAAGAATTTTACCAGTGCCTGATTTTAAAATAGAAACCCCAGAAGAAAGAACACAACCACAACGGTGATTTCTGGCAACAGGCAGAACAGATAATTTTTAATCTGTGCTGCGATGGACTGGGATGATGCTACTGATCCCCACCATGGACCTGAACTGTGTTTGTGTATTTTATGTTAAAATAACACATGTTCAGAGTGATGGTTGGTGAGGAGGAGCAAGTGGGCAAAACGTTACCCACAATTCTTAATTCTGAAGGACAAAAGCCCTACTAAAAATATTAAAAAAATTTGTTTCCTGAAGAGAATCTGAAACTTGCTGGTGATGAGTGGCCAAGCCCTGGCAGAACAAGAGTTTTGAGCCCAGCAGCCTGCTCTGCTCCTGCCTGTTCCCTGCACGTGTTTGCTTTAGAAATACCATTTCCCTGAGCCCATTAAGTGGGCTCAAAGTCCATCCAGCCCAGCTGTTTGTCCACTTGGGGATCTGCCCGTGCCACGAGCCAGGCTGGGCTCTGCAGGGAGGCTTTTGCAATGCTCTGCACAGGCAAAAAAGTCTCTTGCAAATGAAAACCAGTCATTTTTTACCTATAAATTCATTTGTATCAAATCTGAGGTGTCAGCACAAAGGAGCAAGTCAGTAAATCCCATGTCTTTATGTCAGTGAATTAATGTGTCCTCTGACACACGGCAACAGCAGAGTACAAACCAATCTGTTCTCCTCCCATCATAAAATAGGGAATGGGAACCTATTAGAGCTCCATTTACACTCTGCAAAGCCATCAGGTCCCAAGGGAAGTTTAACAACTTATACATGCAGTATATCATAAAGCAAACTTTAAAAAAGAAGTGCTGTATATTTATAGAAAATGCCAGTTTCATGACCATAATGCTTTTCCCCCCTGAGACTTGCTCTGAAGTGCAGTCACAACTGCACACGGATAGAGATGAAGTCAAAGTCTATTTATTCAACAAGCAGTTTTAGCCAAGCTACAAAATCTGGACAGATTAAAGGACTAAAGAATATTCTGTACTCCCAATTCATGATCAGACTGCACAAGTGCAGCACTCAGTAAAGGACTCTGGGGGAAAGAGAGAAATCAGGGGGAGCAGACACAGAATGCTGAGTTACACACAGGTACCCCACTGAAAGAATTCCATGCGAGATCTCATCAGCCACCTGGCTCTCCAGGATGCCAGTGTCTGCCCGAGGGATTAACTGCTGGATGGGTTCAGCCTGGCAGGATCAGCCCCACCATGCTGGTGGCTGCATGGGTGGCACAGGCTGGAGCACAAAGGACCAAGTCAGGCAAGCTTTGGTTCTCCAAACAGGGAGCAAAAACAGCTTCCAGCCTCACTGCAAGGAAGTCAAATGAGCTTTAATCAAACATGCACAGTGTGTGCTGCTGAAAGCCAGGGCACATAAATTCAGGAACAAAAGCTGCTGCAGAAATCAATAGCCTCCTGAAACATTAACACAGGCCAGCATTGATCAAAGGCCCTGGGACAAAAGGCTGCCTTGCAAATTAGCTGCTGGTTTTGCTTGCAAGCAAACAGAGAAGCATGAACGCTGTGACATGAATGGCCTGTAATGATCACTCTGTTCCCGGTGATCTCACCTCAGCTCACCACAAGGTCTCGCAGTCAGCACATCCCAGAGCCCGAACTGTGCCTGCTCCAAGGCTCTTTCTGTGGGTACCAGATCATCATCCAGCGCAGCCCTGCCCTGCCAGCCTGCAAACACAGAGCCCTTCTCCTCTGAGTGCTCTGTGCAGGCTGGGCACTGCCACAACACACACCAAAGCCCAGGTCAGAGCAGCCTGAGCCGTCCCTCGTGTCGCCCTCACACTGGCTCAGCTTAGGAGGGAGTGACACCCCTAATGAGACAAATTAAGGAAGGGTGAGACCTCTGAGGTGACTGTGCTGTGCCACATCCATGGAAGATGCTGTGATGCCCTCCCAGATCAACTCCACCAAGGCCCAGCTTTTTCTTTTCCATCACCGTGGGGAGAAGATTCCTTTCCCTTCCAAGATCCATGGCTCCCTTCCTGTTCATAGCAGCCTCTCCTTCACTTGATACACCACCACCTCTTTTTTCCTGCACACACAACTCCATTTTTCCATGTTAACATCTGATTAACTGTCCCAAACACATAGAAAGCAAAATGAGAAGCATTATTCAGGCTTTTAACGCCACATTTCCTTGAGAACACCTACATTCCCAGGTTTCACAAGGCAGAGGGGATTATGTTCCTCACTAAAAACACCAGTTCAGCTTTCACCAATTCTGAAATACATTCAGAGCTCATGACTCAAATCTCCTGCCTCCTCCTGCCAAGGCCATTTCACCCCATGTTGTAGGTGCATATAAAAAAGTCACACTTCATCTCCTTTTAGCTCAGTTCTGGGGATTGTTTTTGCAGAGGAAGATGTGGCTCAGATCCCTCTTGCAGGAGCTCACAGTGGGGAGGTTTCTATGCCATCCTGAGCTGATACCTGAAGTGTTCGCAGCCCTCACCCTGCCTAAGCCAGCCCTGCAGCACGAGCAGGGACTGTCCCTGGCATGGGGCACCACTCCCTCGCCTCTCCCATTAAAATTTCACCCACCACTCTCACCTGGGGGTTCTTCCAGGCTCCCCCAGCCACATCACCCCCACCAGAGCAGCCCCTCTGCCTCCATAACCTCAGCACGCCCTGTTTCCCACTGCTTATCAGCAGTTTTCAAATGTAAAAGACACAGCCCGAGCTGTGCCCCGTGTTTGTGTTTAGTCTTGCCTTGGGTAAACAAAGGATTAGGGCTGGGTGTGCATCCCTGGCTGGGAGGTTCTGACAGCCCTGCAGCAGCACAGCTCCTGGGGAAGCCAATCACACACTCACATCAACTTCCCTTCCAGTATCTGTTAGGGTATAACACAGTGAGCAAACACAATAATTGCTGTTTAATTTCCCCAGAGCCGAGCTCTGCCAGGGAAAAAAAAATCATGGGGGAGGGGAATAGCTTTACAATAATGAAAGAGAAAAGGTAAATGCCAGCGCTCCTCAACGGCTGTAACCAGCCATGGCAGAGCAGAGGGGAACAGATTGTCCAGCTGTGGCCTTAATGAATTCACAATCTTTCTGGAATGCTTCAAGATTTTATTAAGTCAACTCAATTTAGCTCATGCTCCTGTAAAATCCTGCAGTAAAAACAGTCTCCAGCACTTCCCTGCTCCACTGGTACAGGCTGGGTCACAGCATCTGCTCCAGGGCAGGGTCAGGAACAGGGGTTTGGATAATGGGAGTGTGGGGAACACAGCACCAGTACAGACCAGTGGGTCAGTCTGGCTCCTAAAGCTCCACAGAATAATCCAGGATACTGCCAGGCACTGTTAGGAGACAAAACTGAAAATACCCATCCATTCCTTCACACCTCTCACACCCCAGAGCTGCACAGAGCAGAGGCTGCCCAGGGCAGTGCTGGGATCTCCATCCCTGCAGTGTTCCCAAAACTGCTGCATGTGGCACCTGGGGACACAGGTCAGTGCTGACCATGGCAGAGCTGGACTGGATGACCTGGAGGGCTTTTCCAGCCTTAATGATTCTGTGGCTGGTTCTTCTTAGGAATCCATGCCCAGAGAGAGAAAATGGGGAGCTCTTGCCTTGGTCTGAACAAGTGGAAGGACTGAAAAAACACAGCAGGGCAGAGAGGAGCAGCTGTGAGCAGCTCCAGGAGTTGAACTTGGCTGTTTTTACAGTGGGAAGCTCGGGCCTGGTGCCTCTGCCAACCATGACAAATAGGTTTGCACATGCTCTAATTAAGCAGTAAGTCTCAGCAGCTTGTTCAGTAGCACTGATTAATGTCCACCTTGGGTGCACAGGAATCCTGCATATTCTAATACATTACTGATTTTAAGAGAGGCTTTTAAAAATCAAGCAATATTTTACTTTCCACTACAAAAAACCCCATTAAAAATCATGGGATGCTCTCTAAGGAATCCCCTGCAGGTCTCAGTTCTCTGGCAGATTTTAGAAGTACAGGCATTCTACCTTGCAGCTCCTCTGGCCATTTGTTATCTCCTGGATGGCAGCACAGCCCTGGCTCCATGGCCCCTGCTAAGAACTCTACCTGCAGTTTGGGAAGATTGGCTGCCCCCCACTGTTTCCTTGCTCTGCACACAGCAAGGTTAAGCTCCCTGGTTTCATTTTTTCATTTGAAACTCCTGGCAAAGAGGCTGGGCAAGTGGGAATCCAAAGAGGAGACAGGTGTACAACAAACCCAGGCTGACTCCTTGGGTTTTATGCTGTCAATTTACTCCCAACACAGAAACAGTCACAGAATTTCCTGGGAACCCAGCCGAGGCTCCATCTGCATCTTCTGGATTTCATTTTGTTGTGGAAAAAACCTGCAATCAGATAGAGCTTTATGCTTTCTAATTGCTTCTGCTAAATGAGTACTGGTACCCTGCTTAGTCCTCCACTCACCGGGGGAAGAGGGAGCTTCTCTCTCCTGCAAAGGAAGATTTTGTCTGAAGAGCTGCCACAGCTCCTGAGGGAACTGGGGCACTCCTGAGAGTGCTGAAATAAGCTTGGAACCTGAAGATTTTATTCCCAAGGCAGTGAAGAGACTATAATAATTTCATTGTGCATGTTACGTGAACACACAGGTCACTGCTGTAACTGCCCCAGGAGAATATATTTGCCCTTCTCAACTCCTACTAATTCCTCCACATAATGGGTGAGCAATGGAATCACTATTAGACAAGAGAGTCAGTGCAGGGACTGCAAAGTCAGGAGGAAAAAAGGAAAGGAATACATGAGCTGGATGTAAATAATCTCTGCTTCAAAACAAACATTATCTGCAGTAACACAGCAACACTCAACCACTGTACAGCATCTTCCACTTGATGACAAAGTCAATGAAGTTTTACAAATTAAGCCTCAGCACATCCTTTTGAAGTTTTATGGTGTGGGGAAACAAAGAGACAGAAGATTTATAAATTGGCTGAGATCAATCCTGAGTGGGAAGGACAATTGTGCCGATTAACCTCTAACTCTGTGAGCAGCTCCAACCCTGACAGCCTCTGAAATTCCTTCGTAATTCCAGCCCAGGCCTACTGGACAGGCTTATCCATCCTTAACAAGCACAGGACTGGCTGAGTGTCCAACATTCACTTTCTTTTTGCCCCCCACACAAGCTGCTCTTACAGCTGGATTTCCCTGTTTCACTCCTACCTCTTGAGATGGCTTTAGCAAACCACAGAGAAATCTAAATTATCCTCAAAAAACCACCAGTAACATCTCTCTGTGCCACATCTAACTCACCATTTTCATGTAGTTCATTTGTTCATCTTTTCCAGTGTTGGTAATTAAGGTTGCACAAACTGGCAACAAATAAGATAATTAACATTTTATGGAACTTACCCTCGCTATCGGCTCTATGCAAACAATTCTTTTTTCCCCATTTTTAGGGATTTAAGCACCAGCTTTAACAGTTCTGCAAAACAAATGCACAGCACACTGGGGCATTGTTTTGAGGCTGAGCCCCAGTTAAAAGCTGCCGCCCCTCTCTGCAGCTGTACGTCGGGCCAGAATGAAAAGAAAGCTTTTGTAATTAAGGCTTCTTCCTCCAGAGACTCCTCTTTGTTAATCAACAGAGTTCCCAATCCCCACTGGAACTCACACACTGTTGGCTGCATCCATTATTAATTATTAGAGCCTGTCGTTAGCAGTGGCAGCGGTGGCTGCCCAGGCCTGTGTCAGCACTGCCAGGGTCACCAGGGTGTCCCAGGGGCACCTCTGGGGCCGCAGCAACCACGGGGTTATCAAAGCAGGGACAGTGAAGGACCCCAGTGCCTTACACACATTTACTGAGCATTTATTTTCTACTCAGCTCCCCCTGTGCAACTTGCATTATCAACACTTCTGGAGTCAGAAATCCTGATTTGCTCAACCACCATTACCTCCAATAATTTAACTTTACCGTGCACCTCTCATGCTGCACACACCTCCCCAGCCTCTGCCCAGCTGCAGCACTGCTGGGCTGTCCTCACCCCTGAGCACACACAGGGCCAGGTGAACGAAGCACAGTGTGGTTCTGAGGCACAGAGCTGAAATGCCTCTGCAAAGATGGCCCAAGTCGCTGCTTTCCTGAGGCACCAGTTCTTCTGTTCCGTTTTACAGCCCACATCAAAGTCCTGGGGGTCACAGCTGGCCCATGCAGCATCTCCCTGCCAGCCTCTTGTTCAGGGCAAGTTCTCAATATCTGAACTCACACACCAGGACAAAAAGGAGAGTGGGATAAATACCCAGATAAATTAATGCCAGTTATTGAGGAAAGCTTTCAGGGCATTGTTTGCACTGGATCCCTCTTTCCCACTCCACTTACACCTCTCCATCAATACTGTGACAGTGAGAATTTAGCAGCACAATACCCAGAACAGGATTTTCTCAATGGAGGTGCCAATTATCCCTTTAACTGCACTTTCTTTTTGCACCAGCTCAATAATTAAGTTTCCTGATTGGGTATTGCTGGAGTTCAGGCTGTGGAACAAAACCCCATTTCCCTGTTGCTGGCTACATCCCGAGGACACCTCTCCCAGAGCCTAAAACACGTCCCATTTTCACTCTTTAAAGCCAAGGTATCCGTGGGGGTGTGTCAGGGAGAAGCGAGCCATGAAGCCATAAAGCACTTCCAACCACCACACTCCATCCTGTAAACATTTTTCTATTTATCTGCCCTTCATTACATGCACAATCTTATTATCTCTGCACATCCTCAAAGCGACAGCCGTCAGGGTCACCCTATAAAATATACATGGGCAATGTTACATCTAATGACTGGAGCAGGCAGGGAAATGAAGGATGGGAGGAGTGGAAAACCGCAGGATGTTTGAAAGGGATCATCAGTTATATCTGTGCATTTCCTGAGGTGATAATTGAATGACAGTGGCTGGGAGGAAAATCCATTTTTGAGGCTCAGAAAGGACTGTTAAGAAAGAACTGTTTTTGTGCTGGCAGTGTGTAATGGCTGCCAGGAAATGGCATCAGCTCCTTCAGCCACAGCAGCTCCTCTGCTCCACGGATCTCACGCAGGGCTGAGAACCAGACCGAGTACCATCAGCTACTCAAGCCAATAAAAAAATATCGACAGATTTTGGTCATTTCATCTGCCACCCAGGCTGCCTGTTGTTGTGGTTTCCATGTCAGCTTTAATTAATTTAAGTGAAAGGCCAATTTGTGTATGTGCATAAGAAAGGGACACTCCAAACACAAGGACAGAGCATTGTCTACTTTCATAATTTCTGTTTAAACAAAGTATTAAAAATTTAATTCTGCTATTCAGCAGGGAACTTAATCCCCCTGCATCTCAGGAAGGTGGACAGATGCTCATTTGTTTCCCAACAACTGAAATTAAACTTGTAATTATTAAGAAAGTTTTACTACTTCAAGAATATTTTCATTATTTCATCATGCCAGTTTTACAAATAGAATCAAGCTATATTTACCAAAACCCTTCCTGAGCTATAACTAAGAGACTACTTCACAGTAATAATTCCAGTTGTTATTTCAACCAAACCATTCCCTGGGAATTGTCCCTTGGGATCAATATCCTCATCACTGCAGCCCTGCCCTGGGCTCACAGACACTGGAGGGCTGATGGAAAACACTGACCTGGAGCTCAGAATCACGGTGGGTTTCTCTCACAACAGAATAACCCCCACACTCCCAGACCCCAGTAGCTACACCAGCATTCCAAAGCTCAGGGAGTTCCCCTCCTGTCCAGTGGGAATTCCCCCAGATGAGAGGATGACATTTGGCTGATGTGACAAGAGGATTTCCTGTGGTGAAGTGTTCTCACTTTGCAGAGCACCCTCCTGGCCCCGCTCACCTGCGCAGCCACGGCGCCTCTGACACTGAACACAGGAGTTTCCAGTTGTCTGTCAAGCCCCAGTTTAAGTCACCAACTGGTCCCTGTGTGGGCAAAGCAGGCTGAACACCCAGCACCACTCGGCACTTCTGGGGCACCTTGGGTGGGCTGGGGAAACGTTCCCATGCCCAGGCTGCTGCAGCCTGTCTGTAACAGCCAAATGTAAACCCCACAGCACTTCATGGGCCACCAAGGACTGTCTGCCTGCTAATCAGAGCTGGTGCTTCTGTTTGTGTCCTTGTGTGAAGCTGTCTCCTGGCTCCCCCAGGTTAAGTTAAATACATTACATTAGCAGGTTTTATATTACCAGGTACTGGACACTGAGAAAGCAACACAGTACAGCACCAAGGAAACAAACCCACTCAAACAAACAAACAAATACAGATTCTGAATTTTTGATCCGATTTTCCATTATCAGTGGGGCAAGGAGAGCTGAAAGGTGAGGAAGAATTAGCCACTTGTTTCTCAAATGTCACATTCTGTAACTGCTTTTATTTAAATAAAATAATTGAAGGTCCACTTTGTCCTGTGACAACCAGCAGCAATGCAACTGTGCCAGCAGCAGCACTGCTTGAACTCCTGATGTGTCTGACCACTGACCTGCATTCCACACTCCCGTGGACCAGATGTTTTAAGTTTTCCAAACACATCTGTGCTGAATCACACAAAGCCTGGCTTGTCAAATGTACACACTCCCCTCCCTGACACAGCTTCCTCCTTCCGAGCTCGTGACCTGTGGGGGAGCTGCTGGGGCTTAAGAGTTTGTTACAAAACCAGCAGCAATCAGAAAATACTGAAAATTATACAGGAGACAAACTGTAAAATCATTCTCATTGATAATGAGGAATGGGAAGATGTAATCCCCCGGAAACAACAATTTTAGAAGTCCTCACACCTGGTTATTTCATGATGAAAACTGTCAACCCCCTGATTCCGTGCTGAAGACAGACAGAACGTGACCTCTTAATAAGAATCACAAGCACAGGATGTCCAACATCTGAACAGGCCAGATGGAGCAAGAATCCCATCCACTTTACACCTGGAAAGTATCAACTGAACCCAGCCAAACCACCAGCTTATCACTGGAAACCCACCCACGCCACAAACAGAGGGCTCCTGCCCTGAGTTACGGACAAAGCAAACAAAACCTCTCAGCAGAGTCCTTGCCATTAAACCCTGATTTTAAACAGACTCTGTTCCTCTCAGATCTGGTCCCCGAACAGCTGTTTTCCTTTTACTGCTCTCCAAGAACAGCTTCCTAAACCAGTAGATTTTCTAGATTAAGTGTGGAAGGTTGAGGGGTATTTAAGTGTTTTCCTGTTTATCAGAGCAATGGATGAAAAGAGGAATATTGAAGCAGGACATCAAGCAACCCCCCACCCCCAAACCACAAAGAACTGCCACGTAAGCTGCTTATCCCTCAGTTATTGTTGCTTCCCTCCAGTCTCAAATTCTTTCTGTCAGGAAAAATCCTTAGCAAGCAAAATTTAACCAGAAGACAAAGCTAAGAGTTGTAAAGCAGCATTAGAAAGAGCAATTCATTGTAGGTCACTGTAATACCTATACAGTGGGCTCAGAAGTGAAAGAAATTACCAATTCTTTCCAGTTCTGTTCCGCCCTGGTGTCTCCAGCAAACATTAATCTGGGCTGCTCCCTCAGAACGTGAATTTGATCCCTACAATCAGGGGTAAGGAAAAAAGGCAGCAGTAATTTGGGGCAGGACGTAGGGCTCTGACTCCTGAGGGCTTGCAAATCAAACTGCAGCGAGTTCAGAGATGAAATGAGCTGCTGCCACCAATCCTTGCCCCTGCTCCTGTCCCACAGCCACTGCAGGGTGTGGGGACAGGTGGCAGGGCTGGCACAGCTCAGAGTACTACGTGTACTAAATTAAAACACACCACTGATCTCGGTTCAGGCTGTAAATTGCAATCAACAGTGGGTTCAGTTTTACCTTTCTGCCACGTCCACACAGGGACACTGCCCTGAGAGGAGCTGTGTGAGCAGGGAAGGAAAGGAGTGTGATGAAGAAGGAAATGAAGGCAAGAGTGCTGTTCATCCACCCAAAAATCACCTGGCACCAGAACCAGAGATCAGTGTGAGCTCAGGAATTCTCTCCTCACACAAACACACAGAGTCCCATCCAGCTGCAGCAGTGTGAGCTCAGGAATTCTCTCCTGTGCCAGCCAGGCGGTGCCAGCGGCCCTTGGGGACAGGGACAGTGACAGCTCCGGGGTTCCAGAGGCAGGAGGGTGACACCACTGATCCCCTGCCCCCTGTGGCGGTGCCACCCAGCAGGCAGGGAGGGATCACTTTAATTAGAGCTTGAATTCAACACAGCACCGAGGTGTCAGAAACCACGGGAGAAGCCCTTAGAACGGGGAACTTCAAAACAACACAAAGGAGATGTTACATCAATACTTGTTGGCCTCCTCTGGGAGAAAGCAAAGCTGCCTGGTTGATATTTCTACTTGTGTGGCTCTTGGAAGGACAAACTGTTATTAACTGATAAGCTGCAGCCACAGAGTTTCTGAAAGTGTTGAAATATTAATCTCAACCCATGCACTGCGCTGTCTGCAAACAAAACTACACACAGAAACATCCTGCTCTTTGCTTCATCCCTGACAACCAAAATTCCCCACTGCATTTTTCTCTTTAAACTTTGTTTTTCTGAAACAGGTCTACTTTCCCTGCAAACAAACCAGCCACGCTGTGGTTCTAGACAAAGCACAACAGCTTTCATCTATTAGAAAGTTTCATTTCATTCTGGATTTCACTGATTACAGCAAAATATCACACCCTAAATAAATTCTTCAGAAAGATGCAGAGACCCAGAAGCACAACTCAGCGCTGGAAAAAAGCCTGACATGGATGTTCAGGGTGCTGATTTGGCTGCCATGTGTATGGATGGAAACTAGAGTGTATTTGGGGGGACACGTTCTGATTTTTCCTTCTGACTGTGGAAGATTTCCATTTGTGAAACAAGAGCAGTGTTTGACATGGTGCTTGGGCTCATGGCCAAGCTCAGCAAACAACCACAGGCAGGGCACAGGGAACATTTCCTGCAGACATGGAACACTTGTAACTTCTGTGAAGGGCTTCTCTGCTGCTGCCCCATCACATCCATCCTGGAGAAACAGCCTCGAAAGGCCACGGGGACACTGCATGACAAACCTTCCTGGGAATCCCCAGCTCCTGTCTCCTGCCTTTCCCCATCCATCCTGGTCCTTACAAAGCTTCTCCTAAGCTTTGGAGCACCTCTCTAAAGCTCAAGAGGTTTGATCCCCACGTTTGCAGAACAGGCTGAGATGTTATCCCACTTCACAGAACTCAGAGAGTTCCCCAATCCTTCTCTGCAGGGCTGCTCTGAGCCAGCTCATGCCTGGCTCTGCCCTGATCCCCGGGATTGCCCCAGCCCAGGGCAGCACTGGGCACTGGCCCTGGAGCCCCAGGAGGCTCCCCAGGTGCTCCCCAGAGCACTCTGCTGCAGCCAGGTCACGGTGCATGGCTGGGCCTGGCTCCCTCTAAAGCTCAGTGCTGGCAGAAGGGTTTGGGGCTGGTACCTCCCAGCCTGTGGAGATGCACAATCCCCGTGTTTTCCACATGAAATATTCACCAACCTGTGAAGGCTCCCAGCTCTGTGTGCACATCTCCATCAGCTGGGAGCCACCCTGGCAGTGACAGCCCCTCAGCCTCCCGGGCTCTGCTGCTTCACACAATCCATCAACAGCCACATCTGAACATCACCACAGCCCCTCTCTTCTGCTTAACTCTTCCCTGTCTGCCTGCCTGCTCTGTGAGCTGCCAGCACCTGGTTCTGCCCTCCACAAACCCCAAATTTCACAGCCTTAGGAAAAGCCAGACTCCAGACACGAGTTCGTGTCTAATTGCAAACACATCCAATGACCCAACCAGCTGACACAACCAAGGCACACATCCTGCAGCAACAGGGATTGGAGACATTACACAACTCTGGAAAAGAAACCCTGTGCCATGTGAGAGACACACCACAAAAGCTATTTTCTCCACAAAAAAGCCACTTTACTATGCTGGATCTGCCCACATGTAAGCACAGGGGATGTTCTGAGTGTCTCATGCATCATTCCATAGGTAATTCCAACTCTGCTGCTTTTCCCCCTCATTAAACTCTTCAGAGTGACACTGCTAAGACATCGAATCTATTTTTGGTCCACCCTTGCAGGTGTTGTTTGTAAGGTAAATAAGTAATTTCTCTAATTATTTCTATTGCTCAGGCCTCACATGTGAAATCAGTGTGGAATTCAGCCCATTCCCACAGGATGTGAGGATAAACCAGGATTCCCCTGTCTATACACTGCTGTCAGCAACTGCTACCAAGCAAACAGGACAGAAAGTGGCATCTTTGGGTGGGAATAAAGCAAAAGCAGCAAATTTAAACAGATATTTTCATGAAAATGGTGCTAACGATAAACCAAAAGGCAAAACACAGAAAATGATGCACTAAAACCCCGGAATCTGAATGGAATTTTTCCACAGTGCTATTCCTCACAGCAGCACTGCCACCTCTTTAAAATGTTCCATGAATCTTTCATACACAAACACACTCAGGAGGCTCAACAAACACCTGACAGTCAGCTCAGGCATGTGAGATTTTTGCAGTGCTTATTTTACAGCGTGTAAAATTCCCTCCACAGGCTGTGCCTGGGAGCTCCGGGCCTCTCGCAGCCAGGGCGAGGCAGGAACGGGACTTTGCAGGGATGGGGAATTCTTCATTTCCAGCTCCCTGCTTCACATGTGCTGTGAAGCATCAGAGACAGCAGAGCTGAGAGCATCCCAAGGAGCAAACAGGATCTTGGGGGAGCAGAATCATCCAGGAGTCTGAACCCACTCCCACCTATCCATACACAAGACTCGGAGAGAAAAGCAGGGAGCAACTCCTGTGCAGTTTGTGTGAATCCTAATGAAGCTGAGCTGCCTCAGGGATCCAGGAGGGCAACACTGCAAACCCTCAAATGTCAGTGAAATGGGTATGCTGTGATCTACACCTGAGGCTAGACAAATACTAAATCATTAAGAGTAGGAGATGAGGGAGCAGAAGAAAGAAACACCCCTTGCAAATAAAAAACAAACAAAACCAAACCAAACACCCCAACAAAGCTGCAACTAATACCAATTATTCCCTTACAATCACAGCAGTTACCCTGAGCAGAGAAACACCCAGTAACCAGAGCTCAAACAGGCAGAAGTTCCCACAGCACACACGAAAACTCAAATTTTCAAAACCACATTAGAAGTGGATAAAGGTCTAGAAGTGACTATCACACATAACTGAATTAGAACAGCTAAGCTCTTTGAGTGGTTTTATTTATTTTGGTCCATTTTACACCTCAAAGCCCGGAGTCCTCGCTGGGCTGCCACCCCTGCTCAGCAGGGTCCCCTGACCCACACACGCTTCCCCTCCAGGAGCAGGACAACTCTGCTGTTACCCCTGTTCCCTAATCCCTCACACACAGGCTGCTGCAGAGTGGGCTCACAACTGGAACCACTCCAGCTGTCAAACACACCAACAAAGCCCTGGTTGTGGTTCACTGGCCGGGTTTGGCTGTGGTCTGGTCACTCACCAGGCTCAGAGAAACCTGCAGCCCATGAGGCTGGAGGGGCAGCGGGGCCCAGGGCTGGTGTGGGGCTCCGAGGGGAGCACAGCCCACACAGCCCCTCCTGCAGCAGGGCTCTGGACCTGTTACAGGAACTCATGACTGGGTGCACGTCGGTTCTGGTCAAAGGTGCAGGTACCTGCAACTTCTCTTCCCTGCATCTCCAAGGGCAGATATCCCACGGCCAAGAGACCCCTGGGGAGCAGGGAGCAGAGCTGCTGGGAGCCACGGCAACATTCACTGGGATGGAGACAGGGAGAACAGGACAGAGGCAACAAAGCCTTGGCAGCAGCTCACTTACCTCGTTCCTTACTTCCCTGCTGCCCTTTCCCAGCTCTGCTCATGACATAAAGTGGAAATGCCCACTGTCCTGCAGAGGAAGGTGACCTTGGGGAGCTGGGGGGAATGACCTCAGGGAGCTGCCTGTCCCAGGTGTCCCCAGCCCTGTCCTAGCTGGGGACACCCATTCACACCCTGCAGGTCTCATTAAGAGTCAGGCAAAGCAGATCCATCAGTGTCCATCCACTGATTTCCACGAGCTGTGCTTCCCTGCTCCACCTGCAAAGAGCCAACTGAAGAATTATCCCCATTACAGAAACTGCCCCTCCTCGGGGGCTGTCCTGAGGCCAACAGAGCAACCTTACAACTGCAGCTGGAGACTGATCCCACAGAGGGTTTGGGGAGTAAGTGACACTCCGGGCTCTTCTCATCACTGAAGGAGAGAGGGTGCATTGCTGGAGAGACACTGAAGCAGAAATCTCAGAAAAATCAAAACTTCTAATTCCTAAAATATGAAGTTCCTGCTAGTCTGGGTTTGGGGTTTTTTGTTGGTGTTGTTTTGTTTTGGGGTTTTCCCCTCATTTTGACATGGCCTTTATGGAATGACAACCCCGACTGAGCAGTGCACCAGAAATGCTGTTTATCCACAGCCTGCAGGATTCCGTCCCCAATTTCAGCTCAGAGATGACAACTAAAGCAGTCAAACATAATGGAAACTCAGTTTTAAACATTACCCATATCTCTCCTACGTAAGTTTCCTTGAAAAGGTCAAAGCAGAACTTCAGCAACTCCAAGAAATCCCAACCCCTAATGCTGGCTCGGCACAGACATAAAGACCTGAACCCAGCTATCCAGAGGTGATTCACGGGGATTTGTCAGGTGTAATTGCAGCAGCAATGAAAAGCTGTGCAGTTGCAATCTGTAGATGCCAGTGAGTCAGGACTGTGTAAACACGGGGTGAGGGCTGTGGAGCAGCGACTGCATGAGGCGGGAGCCAGGGGGGGATTTCAGTGACACACGGAACAGCCCAGCCCCGTGCGTTTGTTTCAGCAGCTCTGTTAACGTGCTCCACGGAAAAACAGTCAGAAGAGAGGGGCAAGTGGGGTCACTCACAACCACAAACTGCAGCTCACAATATCCATGTTTCTCTACAGTAGCTGCACTCCTGTTAAATAAAACCTTCTCGAAGTAAATGCATGATTTCCAAATTTCTCCAAGCAGTGTTGGGTTACAACTCTCTGGTTGTTCAAACCCAACAAGACTTCCCTTCTCTTCATCCTTTAGCTGAAAATAATTTGCATCATTTTTAAAGTCTTACAAGTTTAACACACACAGATTTGTCTGAAACAAAACCACTCTGAACCTTAATGTAGAATAACCAAGTGGCAGATAGGGAGTTTTATGCCCACAGTGAGCAGACAATTTCTTTTCAGAAGCTCTTATGCTCACAAAAAGCAATGTTTTTCTAAAGCCAGGCAACAAGAAGAAGGAAAAAAATCTACCCCATCAAATGGCACAGAGTAAGAACATGAGCTGGAATTGTTAAATCAATACAACTTCAGCACAGCACTGAGGGAGGGAGGCCTTTGTCCCTGTCACTTCTCCACTCAAGGTGAAGGTCCAGTTACACAACCCAGAGCTGTTCTACAGCCTGGATCTCCTCTGGCAGTGCCAATCAGGAGAAATGCATTTCTCCATATGCTCTTTTAGAGCCCAGGCTGAGCAAGGTTTATGGCACATATTTTCAATCACATCTCAACAGGCAAGAACAAAGCCAGGGCCCAAACCAAACCCTCCCATTTCTGTACATTCTGTACTCCCAGTCTGAAGGCATTTTCCATCCCAGCTGTACTCCTGCAATGCACTGAAGGAATCCAACGCAGGAAGTGTTGTCTGTGTGACAGCAAAACTGAGGAGCCAGACAAGCTCCAGGGAAGCACAACAAGCACAGGTGAAGGACCCTGCCCAGGCAAAACAACAACTTACTGCATGAAGTAAATTCACCCTCAGCCCTAAAAGCCTAAAAGAAACTTCCTGGAAGGGAAAATAACAGATGGAAAGTAACAGGCTGCAGGAACAGGGCAAGGAGGGAGAAAAGGGTTGGGTTTACAGCTTAGTGGGCTTTCTTTTGGTTTTACTTTGGCTTGTTTGTTGGGGAGGTGTCATGATTTATTTCTCCAGTTCCCTCTCATTGCAGTTGACGTAATGAAAGACTTGAGCTTTGGCAAAGATCCCCTCCTTAGCCATAAAAATAAAAAAGAACTGTAATTAAACTTACCAGAAACAAAGCTAATCAAACTCAACAGTAACAAAGGGCAACAGAAACACAGTCACTGTATCAGATCTTCCTTGCTGGCCCAAAGCCCAGAGTTTTCTTTACATTTTTTTCCTTCCCCCCAGTTTCACAACAGCATTAACCAGCCCTGGCCCAGGATGCCTCAGCTTTACAAACACTATTAGTAGCAGATCAGCTTTTTGTGATCCAAAAACCCAGCATGTGAAAAGTGTTAAGTCTTTCATGTAGTAGAGGAGGTTCTTAAAACTTCTACTGTTCAACTCCGAAATCTTGGAGCTTCACAGCCCATTAGAGGTTTGTGAACCACGGAGAAGGGCAGAGTTAGCAAAATAAATCAAGAGTTCCTGTGGGATGTCCTGGTGCTTTACACAAGAGGCACAAAGCAGGCTCGGGTTAAACAACAGGGAGGACTTCTCAGATTGCAGAGGAGAGAGCTGCTTTATAACCTGGAATGTGCTCTCCTCTCTTTGAAGGGTCTGGAGGCATCCTACAAAACAACTCCGGTTGTGTCAGGGGCACCGCAAGGGAAAAGGGAGCCCAGAGAGTGTCTGGGGGAGGGGGAGGATCAGCTCAACTGTTCCACCCAAGAACAAACTATTTCACCATGGCAATAAAAGCACTTATCAGCACCTTTTCCATGCCAGATCTCTCCCTGCTGCACAGGAGTTTGGTAGTGTAAAACAAACAATATTCCCTGCCAATGTTCCTGGTCCCAGATGACCAGAGTCAGGAAGGATTTCCCAACCACCAGGACCTGAGCAGTTGGGATTTTATCATCATTCTTGTAACACTCTGTCTGTTTCTTAAGACTCCAAGTTCTTAAATACAGCGATTACTCTGAAAGCAGCTCCTTCACTTACATCTCCCCAGGAGTGGGAAAGCCTGAGCATTTCACAGCTTCAGGAGTTCTGTTTTCCACATACCAGGAGCCATTAATGCATCTCTTGGCAGGGAAAGGAACCCCTCCACATCCCACATTTCCATAAATCCACCACGGTGCAGGTGTGCAGGGCTGTGGCTGGGACTCACAGCCCCCTGGAACAGGAATCCTCCCTTCCCTGCTGCTGGCAGAAAACAGAAGTTCACCCAAAACGACACCACCCTCACCTAGAAGCAAACACCAGCATTTTGATGTCCTGACAATCTGAATTCTATCACACTCCTAAGCATTTCTCCTTCAGATACAGAATGGAGAGGGGAAACAAAACAAAAGCAAACAGAGCAGATTTCAGAGTGTGACGCTCAATGTTTCCTATGCTTACAGAGCCAGTTCCATCCACAAACTGCCTCACCTCCCCCTATGGCACAGCCTCTATTCTAACTCCCCATTCTCACTTTATTCCACCATCTCTGTAATTCCTGGGAGTCTTCCTTGGCATGAAAAAAAACAAGCAGCAAAAATCCCAGTAATCAAGCACTGCTTCTTTTTTACAGCTGGCTGGAAACAAAACTGACAAAATGAGTGCATCTGTCTCCTGGAGTCGTTATTGTCTTTTCTCCCAGTGCAGTTCCAGCAGCACATTACAGGACATTTAGGAGTGACTGATGTGTTTGGGGGCTGGTTTGAAGCCAGGGGAAGGCAGTGGGTGCTGTTCTCACGGGGCCATCTGGGGTAGGAGGTGATGACTGAGCCCGGTGATCTCCTGTGGAAGAATAAAGCTCAGCCCATGCTCTGTGGCAGGCAAGACACACTCCAAGTACACTTTATTCTCTGCCAACAGAGGATTTTTTTCCCTAGTGCACAATCCTTTGCCCCAGCTGGCTGCTCTGTGAACCCCCCACAAGCCAGGCACAATTCCTGCCTGTGTGTTAAGGAACCAAACCCTGCCTGCAGAACTCTTCTGACTCCCCTGGAACACGGCTCACAACAAGTCCAAGCTGTTTGTATTTATTTACTCCTTGAACTTGAAAATTCAAAGCAAACTGCTGCAGTAGCTTTTGAGACCGTAATCTCTGTCTCACACACAGTGAGTAGCACAGAGAGGATTACCTGGACAGTATTTCTCTATTAAGCCATTTCAAAAGCCAGTGCCCAGGCAGGATAATACAGATTCATTTCTTCAAGGAGTTACCCATATTTTATAACATTAGCACTGTTCTAGGCCAGGATGTCCCACAAACAGCACTGCTGCTTGTGCGCCCTGTTTATTCTTGCCCTTCTGAAAGCCATTTTCAAGTTTTAAAGCACATCTTCAGTCACTGCCTGGATGGGGAACGAACAACAGGAAGGGTTTGATGCATGGCAGCCGTGGAGAAGAGTCTTGCCAGGCTGGGACACTCAACCATGAAAATAAACTGCACAAATCCTTTAGCAGACACCTATTTTATGTACCTGCAATTCACAGGACCTCAGGGTTGATGTCTGAGTATTTGATACAATCTGACAACTGCCAGGGAAGAAGAAAAGCTGCTGGTTTTCTCACAGGGAAGGAAAATACAGAATAAATATACAGCTGTTGATGAACAAAAGCATTTTAACCGGAGTCACACATACCCTTCAGCACAGATGCAAAGGAGAATTCACAATAGGAAAATAAACAAACCGAAATTCCTTAGGATGGTGAATTACAAACAGAAAGTACGGAAAACGCAGTGGAACAGAACTCTGAGGAGCAGCATTGTGTTCTCTCAGTTGTTGAGGAAGACTGAGACAATATTGTATCAATTACCCAAATAATCTTGGCTTGTATCTTTGACTACAGACTTTTCCCTACAAAGCAGAAATTGTCCTTTCTGGCTCCCTGACAGAACTCAATGCAATTGCCTAATGGCCCTCTTTTACTTGCAACAATATTTTACTCCTACCTACCTCTAAACCTTTAGAGAAAAATAAACAATGAGATCCAATCTTGTAATGTAAAATAATAAAAAAAAAAGCCACTCGAGTGCAGAGCTGATTTATTGCCCATGCTAAACTCAATTCTGGAGTCCAGCTGGCACAGGGAACACACCTTCTGCTTTTATGCTCTTCATCTATGAGGGTTTCTTAGGAAGAAAGTCAAGTAAGCAGCTCATTTTTTGAGCTGATGATGCTGTAAATTACCTTTGGAATACAAAAGTAAAACGACACAATTGAAAATTAATCCTCTTATTCTCTTACGAGAATGTTTAAGAGCTTTGAAACAAATTTTAAAAAAGTGCATTAGGTACTTTCTTTCTTTGGTTTTACTTGCTTCAGCTGGAACCAAGACAGGCAGGTTTGGGAAGGGGTATTTTGGTCTTTGGAAGCTGGAGCCAGTCATTAATCAATGAGCACACCCACGTGGCACAGGCCAGGTAAAAGGGCTGCTCAGAGCCAGGCAAGCAGCACCTCCAGGACATGGAAATCCACAGGACACACTCAGGGAAAGGAAACAAAAGGAACACACGTCTGTAAACCATGGAGCTGTGCCCCAAGCCTTCCAGGAGTTGCACTCACCTGAACACCTGGGATCAGTTTTAGAGATGAAGAAAGACAGCATGGTATAGGTGAGTTAAACCTTTATGTCTCTTTAAAGACCTTTCCAAACGTCCTGGTTTATTATCCAATAAAGTTATGACATTTGCAATGGGTTTAACAGTTAAACTTTTGAAAACAAACCAGATCACAGTGAACAGAGACACTGAACATCCCTGTGCAAACAGCTTTCAGCTCAGAGCCACTTAAATTCAGGAATATCTCCATCTGAGCTCAGCTCCTATGAGCTCAGCATTTCATTACATTCCTTGGCTTTCCTTACCCGGCTCCTGGTGAGCAGCATGAGCTGCCTGGCTGGGAGCTGCCTCAGCACACTGCCTTACCTTGGAGTCAAACATTAATGCAGTGCTCTTCCTCCATCAGCTAAGACAGCCACGCTCACAAAAACAGGAAAAAAAAAAAAAAAAGCACTGTTCCCTCCAGAAGAGTTTGTTATGCAAATGATTCAGTGGTTTCACTTACACAGGAAAAGCAACTGCTGCCTCTGCCCCTTCTTCTAACTGGACTGAAGCCCAGTGGGATATTTGCTATGACTAAAGAAAAAAGTCTCAGCCCATCATTTGAAATCATTTCAGAAATGTGAAGCCCATGAGCCCCTGTTTGAACACGACCAAACCCCTCTGCCTGCAATGGCCACGCTCTGGAAGCAGCAGCAGCAGCGAGCAGGATGAAATGAAAAGAAGCAGTGGCTGTTTATGTTGGCAGTCGCTTCAAACTCTAATGGAAAATTTCAGCTCTGACTGCATCCAGGCTAGAACAAGTTATTAAAGAAAAAGGTTCAGCTTTCAAACAGAAAAGGCTCCCATAGCTTGTCCCTCTCTGAACGCTCCCGCAGCAAAGATGAGGCATGAAATAATATGCCTTGGCTGCACTGTATTAATATTCCATCATTAGGGGAATATGGCCTCAAATAAAGCAGATTTCCTTGGGGAAGGCAGAGCAGTGATAAAGCCCACGCCACACCAGAAGCGCAGCTCCCGCTCCAAACACGGCTCACCACTAAATGCAAATATTAAAAAGCCAATGTAGGGCTAAGTAATCACTTTATACCAACAGACCAAGAGATATTCATCTAATTATCCCCCTCCTTTGATCAAAGGCAAACTGCTATTTGAACAATTGTGTCGAGGGAGAAGCTGTACCTTTCAGATGCTCGGGAGAGCCTTGCACAAACATTCCTGGGGCTGCTGGCTGCCATGAGGAGTGACATGAGGAGGGCTCCGTCTGTCCTCGGAGGGGACACACACCTTGCCAGCCTGCCCAGATGGAAACTGCACTGACCTTTCAGCTACTACACATTTGCACTATATTTAAGAGCTACTCAGGAAGCCAATATTGTGTATTATGTAACACAAGATTAAGCATTAATGAGGCAAGAATAAAATTGTTTATCTAAACCCCAATCTAAAATTAAACAGAAGTTTATGCTGAAAGCTCACGCTGCACTCATTTTGTCTCCTAACATTAACAGAGCACAGCTTATTTAGTCTCTGAGGTAAGTCCCAGCAGCATTTAATTTGGAGAGGAAGGTTTTACTATCAGAAGAGAGATCATTTTTCCTAAAGAAATGATGCATATTTAGTTCTTATGTGCATAAATACAGCACATTGCAGGTATTTCAATCTCAGGAAACAGCCAATATTCATAACTCCTGTTTACACTGTGTTTTAGAGCTAAATAAAGGAGCATCCACCCAGAGGCAAGATCTTTCGACTGCACTCTGTCATGTCTTGCTCAGCAGCCAAACCAAAAATCACACACCCCACAGATACCTGTGTGCTCAATGGGGAAACTCAAACCAGAACTAGCCCGGAGTCTGTGAGCCTGCACAAAGATCCACTGTCCTCCCCCTGGGCTCCCTGCTCAGCGAGAGGGACACACAGGAGCTGGGCCTGCAGGAGGAGGGATGGGCACAGACACCCTGCCCCCTGCCCACAGACCCTGCCCAGGGGCACAGAGACCCTGCCCCCTGCCCACAGACTCTGCCCAGGGGCACAGACACCCTGCCCAGGGGCACAGACACCCTGCCCCCTGCCCACAGACCCTGCCCAGGGGCACAGAGACCCTGCCCAGGGGCNGGCACAGAGACCCTGCCCCCTGCCCACAGACTCTGCCCAGGGGCACAGACACCCTGCCCAGGGGCACAGACACCCTGCCCCCTGCCCACAGACCCTGCCCAGGGGCACAGAGACCCTGCCCAGGGGCACAGAGACCCTGCCCAGGGGCACTGTGGCAGGAACAGTCCTTGGAGAGCACAGGAGACTCTGGAGAACCCCGGAACACCCACAGTGGTGTCACCCCAGCTCTCAGAAGGTGAAGAAGGGTCCAAAGTGCTCAGGCCCATTCCCATGAAGGACAAGGTGGTTCCAAAATCTCAACTCAGCTGCAGCAAGGCCATGATAGCCTGGCAGTATAACAGATGTCACTCTTGTCCCCAGGTGAGGCTGTCAAAGGGACAATCACACACATCCCCCCCATTTCTGGGGTTCCACTGGCCAGACAACACCCCTGCCCCACAGCAGGCTGCAGGAACCCCAGGCACAGGGAAACAACTCTGTTTCTGCTGGGACTGTGGCCTTGAACAGCTCAAAGAAACTGGAAGGGCACCCTGAGGCTTCCAGAAGCGTTTCTGAGAGAGCAGCATGAGGCCAGGCTGAGGAGCAGGACCCAGCTCTGGATCCCAACAAGGTGACACCAGGACTTGGCACCTCCTGCTCTGCTGGAGTTCCTGCTCTGCTCAAGCTCCATTCCATGTTTCTATTTACTCCTGCACGTAGCCAACACAGAGTTAAGCTGTTTCCATGAACACAGAAAGGCAATCCCCAACCTTGGAGGCATTTAAGTACCTTTATCTCAGGCCTATCACAATGCTGGTGCTTCTAAAACTCTCAAATTCAAGTAGCTCAGTGTAATCATCTAAAGAATTCAGAGCAGAATGTTAAATACTCAGAAAATCCTGTATTATCACAAAGTTTTAGCAAATCACCCCAAAACGGGTGGGTGGGAGGGGAATAAAACCACATTTAAAGCCAAACCAGATAGTTAAGAAAACTGTTGCCAGCTGTGCACCTTCCATTCTCACAACATGGGAATTTAAATGAAAGTAATTATTGAGAACTGTTCATGTCACAGAAAAGCCTCCAAAATTTCCTCCTTCCCATGAAGAGGAATCAGAAGTGCTGCTAAGCAGGAACCAAAGGAGAGCAGCACAGTTCATCAACCACAGCTGCAGTTCAGGGGAAACCACCCAGGGGAAGGCAAAAGGGAGAAAGACAGATGGAAATAGAGGAGAAGGTGCATTTCAGACAGTTCAGTGGAAACCCAAGGAAGTTTCAGAAGTTTCATTTAAAAGTCTCATGGCTCATCTACATGCAGGCACCTTTTCCCCAGAGAAGGTTAACACTGACCCAACATTAAAGCACCACCTTCCTTAATCCATTGCAGTTATTTGCTCCCATGTCCACTGGGAACCCCTCCTGGACATAAACATGGAAATAAACTGGGAATCTGAAATAAACCAGCAGAGCGAAGACCCAAACAAACACACCTTTGATGTGGAATAAACATTCTCTTTCACAAAGCTTTTTTCTTGAGGATTACTCATTTAGAAGAAAACCTTTTTAAAACGTTGGAAAACTGTGTTAAACTAGTTAAAACACACACTGACAAATACAGGGATTTCTTAAAAGGCATTGCACTATGGAGGGAAAAAAAAGCCAAGGCACAACTGAAATAGGACATTCCTTAACACACTTGTGAAAGCTCAGGACAGGCTGGCCTAATTCTCATCTCTCACCACTGCCACTTTACACCTTCCCAAAGTAGAAAAGAAATACAATGTCATGGTCACCTCTAGATCCTGACTTCCTGCACGGCAGCCTCAGCCTGACTCAACATAAAACAGGCCTGCTCCCTCCAAGAATTCTGTATTTCTATTGCACTCCTTATCTTCCACTGCTTCCATGTTCCAGTCACAGGGTTTAGGGTGATATTAGGGAGAATTTTTCCCCAGTGAAGGGTCTAGGAAAGGACACATTTTACCAAAATCATGATAATGAGGAAATTGAACTTTCAGTGGGGTTTGCAGAGGCAAAAACCCCTGGCTCCCGTCCCCACAGCCTTCAGTGGCACGAAGGAAAACTGTTAATAAATCAGATGTACTGAGCCATTGGGGCAAGTCACTCCAAGAGTGCCCCGACACATTTTTAAGAACCTGGAAGCTGCTTTAGTATCCATACAATAACTTTTCAGAGTTTCACTGATGTTAATATGAGGCTGAATAGGGGAATAAGGCCTTTTCCTGGTGTTTCTGGAATGGCTACAGGGTTACTTTCCACTGCAACAGAAAAATGGCAGGCAAAGTACCTGAAATTATTCTGGTGATGAAAAAATGCAGACAAATTAACCCCACAGCCTTGTCATTTCCATTGTTCATTATTCCACTTTAAGGAACAGAAGCAAAACTGGACAGTCAAATATTTACTGCAGCCTTTCTTCTGCAATGTCTTTCCATAGCACAACTGCTGGAAATTTTGGCTGAAAAGGATTGGGAATTAAAGAAAGCAGAAGTGAGGCCTGTGGGCAAAAATAGGAAGCAGAGATTATAAACAACCCGTGGTAGGTCAAAGGTTATTTGTAGATCAGTTACCACAGGAGCTAAAAAAATCCCTGAGCCCAAACCCATCAACATGATACTTCCCACAGCTCAGACTTAATATTTAGTCTTCTCTGTAGTAAAAAATTAGACCTAATGAAACAAAAATATAACACTTGAAAAATGAGAGCTTGTGTGAGGTTTAACACCATTTGCACAACTTTTACAAAAACCCTAAGCCTGATATCCAAAGCAAGAAGTAGCACAAACAGGGGCAGGCACCTGCCCTCAACTCTCCATTTTTCAGTTTTTCTTTTCCCTCCCCCTGTAAAATGTTTTTCTCCATCACAGAAACCCCCCACATTTCATATTTAAAATATAAATTTAAATTTACAAAAGCACAATATACTTCATAGTTGCTGTAATTTAAACTTAGAAGAGGACTTTTGCCCCTCAGTAACTTTACCATCAGCAGAATTCATTGCTAAAAGCAAACACTGATTTGTTCTAAATCCATTCTGGGAGATATTCTGAAGAGAAGAGGAAAGGCATGATGTGTGCTGGGTTTGTCAGATCCACACTATTTCAGCATTCCCTCCCAGCTGCCACCTTTCCAGCACTGGGCCTCCATGCCTCAAAACCCAACAGAATGCTGAAGTTCACCAACACTTGATCAGTAATTTAAGTTTTCTTTCTCACCAGAATGAGCGAACATGTAATTGTCTCATCCTCCCCTTCCTTTGTAACTGACACAGTGTTACTATTTACCACCCAAAGATTTGTGCTATCACAGCACTGTCTCACAAGAACCTCCCAGGGGAGAATGGAATCATCCTACAGAAACTGGGAGGTTTTTAAATATTTTTACAGCAATGCTCTTCCCCAGTGCACATCCAGACTCCACACCTACAAAAGCCTAAACCATCAGTAATGCTTCAAATCAATGTTTTCCAGATTGCTAATGCACTGCTAGAAAACAGTCCAACTCCATTTCCATGGAGTTACCTCCCTTCTAAATTCAGAACAAAAACGAAACCACTTTCCCAAACCCTCCCCGCAGTTAAAGGACACCTGCAGGACAGAAACCGAAGCTGTTTTAGGACAAATGGAAAAGTGACTGGAATCCCAAGGCTTCCCAAACCCTGTCCCCCTTGCAAGAGTCCCCCAGGGGTCCCTGTCCGTGTCCCCGGAGCCCTGCCGGGATTTTGGGAGGAATGACAGGGTTACATAACCCCGAGAAGCTCGGGAGAGGCACGGATCCAGCCCCGAACACAAGTTCCAGGGCACGGGAAGAGTTAAAGAGCCCGGAATGGTGCGGGTCACAGCGGAGCGCAGACCTCGGGCTGCCCGAGCCCATCACATGTTGTTTTTGTTTAGGTTTTCTTTAATTACCCGATGCCATTCGAGCCCGACCGGGTGACACAAAATGTATTATCTCGTCATAATGTCAGAATTTAAAATTAGATTTGGTCTCCATAAATACACTTCAGCCAGGCTCAGTGGCTCCGTCCAGCCATGACGATTATTTTATGTAACATCTTTCATACCCCAAGACCTAAAAACTGCACTAAAAACCAGCAGCTGCCTTGGCTGGCCGTGGATTTCTCTTCCGTTTATCTGAGGAGAATTCGGGGTGAAAGAGTTTCACAAGATCAAACAGCGAAGCGAAGAGAGAAAAAGCGAATTACATAAAGTCCAAATGTACTTACGGTCTCCTTATTGGGAAGCAACTCCTTTCGGATCCTGAAGAAGTTCTTGCCGTACTGCCTCAACCCCTTAATAAACCGTTTCTGTGATAAAAGATAACAAAAACAGCGTGTCAGCAGCAGCAGCA
>VZTJ01002926.1:747221-781534 GCA_013397795.1 Orthonyx spaldingii | reverse complement strand
CCCTCCCCTAAAAAAAAGGCTTTTCTCTTTCCTATAATCACTGTTCACAGGTATGAACAACAAGCAAATAACAAATTCTGCCCGCAAAACTGGTAAGGGATGTTGAGTATGTGGGACCTAGTATTCCAGGGAAAAGAGGGAAATGAGAATTCATAATTCCCTAAAAAGAAACAAGCAAAAAAAATAAAAGCCCTTTTCCTTTCCTATAAGCAATGAGTAAATAAATTCTGCCTGCAAAAAAGATAGGGGATGTTGAGTACGTGGGCCCTACTATTCCAGGGAAGGGAGAGAGATGAGATTTTATAATTCCCTAAAGAGAAACGAGCCTCAAGTTGGCTTAATGTCTTTTGGATCGCATCTTTTTGCAAGCATCTGCTTGAAGGAGGTGGGCAGCGATCAGAGGCTCCCATGTTGTGAAGGGCATCAGGAATCCCAGGAAGGTTAATTCAGAATCAGGAATCCCAGGAAGGTTCATTCACTGCTCAAGCAGCGCTCTCAGCACCTCAGCAGCCCCCAGCACAACCCTGGATGCCAGTGAAGAGGCTCTTTGGGAGCTCCTGCTCAGGATTCTGCAGGTTTGCTCCCACAGGGATCTCTCCTCACCTAACCCTGACCCTCAAAACCAGCAAGACTGCAGAGTTCGCCAAGAACGTGCCCGGGGGCACGGAGACGAGAATTAACCACCACTTGTAAAGGCTTGGAGATTACAGTCCCTTCCAGTGTGATTTACTCATCCCCACCTGCTCCTTCCAAACCAGCCCACACAGCACCCGGGATTTAAGTGTTTAAGGGGTGCCTGAGCTCCCAAACACAAAATATTTTACTGAGAGCAAGGTACCAGCCCCCAGACACGGGCAGAAGTCACACAAGTAGCTACAGAGCAGGATATCCAGTGCCCACAGAGTACAGCTGGTCTCTCCTGCACTCATAGACTCATTTTTACCATGTGAATTTTCCCAAGGAATTCTCTTTATGCTGGGGCAGGTGGATCACTGCCCTGGCACCACCAACCTCTGGCTGGTGCTCTGGGCAAGGGAAGGGGGCAGCAGCAGTGACCAACACACCCCAACACCACTCTCAACTTCCCAAAGAGCAATGCAATTCCTGGCTGCAGGAATTCACAAAGATTGGAAACCAACTAAATGGAGAAACATCTCAAGGCAGGCACTGCAAAGGGAACTGCAGGATGCTCTTAATATACAAATAACAACAAAGCACACAAAAAATAATTTCAGAAACTCAGACATTCTAAAGCTTAACAGTATGTCTTTTTAAAGCATGTTCAGATTTTCCTTCCTATTCTAGTCTTCCATTATTTCAGTGTTGTGTTCTCCCTTGGCCTGCAGCAAAACCAGCTACTCCTCCAAGTCAAGCCCAACAGAGACCTCAAAATGGCTTTAAATATAAAAGAACTGAATAGCTGCACACCAAATCAGAGGTGACCTGTTGCTCTCCAGTGTCTCACAAAGCAGACTGCCTGACACTGATTGAATTTGCTCTCCTCTGCACAAATGACATGCACCAAATTCCACGTCCGTGTGCTAATGCTGCAGGAGATGCTGCACTGCTCACAGGAGGCATCTGGGAGCGACAGCTGCCAAGCTAAAATAGCCTCACAACCCAGGGCTGGGGGAACAGCGAGGCTCAGACCTATGGGTAAGTTTGGATAAGAAGTGGAAGTGGCTCTGGAGCACAATGGTTTAATTTTTACAAGTACATAATTTGGATTTTTAGGACAAACATTTCAATTTTACCACTTCTGTTTAACTTTAAAAGATTGCTTATGACAGGATTCTGTCAGCGTTATTGTTTGTGCTGCTCACTGAAGACAAACTGTGCCACAATTAAAGAAGTGCTGTGGATAATGAGTGCTGTGCAGCAGCTTTAGGAAATCCCACAGCTTGTGGGGCGGGAGGGTGGTGCTGACAGACACAGTTCTGTTTTATGAGTGGTTTCCATGGCTATTGCCCAGCCCCAGCACGAGGCCCCCTAATGCCATCTGATAATTTGATGAAATGCATTGGATGCTGCAGCATCCTGCGTGTAAACAGGGAGCTATAAATAACCCCGGAGGAAGGAGGAACAAGCACGTTAATGTTTGCCCGTGTGTTACTTGCAGGTCCCGTATTTTATCCCGAGGAACAAATCTTCTGACAAGACACACAAAGCCACTCTGCTGTGGCTGACAGAGCTCAGCTGGCACGTTTGTCACGGGGCTGGCAGTGCCAGGGCTGAGCTCATGCGTCAGGGTTTCCATTATCCCGAGATTACAGCCTGGCAGGAGGCACTGGCTGCTGCAAATCCTGCACCCCGGGCTGCCGCTGCCAACTGAGCTCCCACCTCAGAAACCCCAAACAGAGCTGGTGCTGGAAGCGTGCACCCATAACACCCACTGCAAAAACAACCTGGTTAATCAACGGCAGCACTTCCAACTGAAACCTTCAGAAGGGCAGCACAGCTCTGATGAATCTGAACAGCAAATTCATCACTGCTACTAACGTGTCTCTCCTGAGGTGGGGCTTCAATCGAGTTCAGATCAAATGTATTTTCTCTAAGAAATTCCATGTTTCATTCCCTTCCTGTGATTTCCACTTGGTTAATGAGTGAAGAACATTGTGTAATGCAGAACATTTACAAACACACAGGGCCTTTTCTGATCTTTCTCAATACAGGAAATAAGGATTTTATTTCTCAACATTTCTAGAAAAAAATTAAAATAAAATCACCTCTTTAGCCTATGTCTAAGAATAGCAAGTTCTTCTCTCAACCCTTCCTGAATTCTAAGCAAATAAAATGGAAGATTTTGCTATTATGAAAGCAATAGGTTTAGTGCATGTTTGCAAAGGCCTGAGGTTTTCTAGGCAGATGCCAATGGAAATTGTCAACAGCTTCCATATTTAATATGCATTTTTAAGTTTTATAATAAGTATGGTAGAAAAATTTATGGGGTTTTCATAGGTAACAGCAAATAATGCATGAAAGCATCTTTATTTCTTAATTTCAAAAGCTGCAGAGCTTCTGTAAAAATTAAAACACACTGAGAGTAGGCCCCACATGGTTTTTCAGGGTGCAGGTGCTGCGTGCACAGAGGCTGAGTTTCAGTGCAGGGCACATTTCATTAAAAGCTTGGCTGAGTTAACTTTGTATTTCTCTTGCGTGTGCAGTGCAAATAAAGGCATTTGCTGCTAAGAGCAGTGATGGACTCTGGAAACAGAGGCACCCTGAGAGTTTCCCTATGAAGACCCAACCTAAAGTTGTCAAGTGTCTCCTACACAAACCTGTGTCAGATCTTCACTCAGCCCCTGCCCTGTCCTTTCCAGGCCCTGCTGCTCTCAACTGCAGACTCTGACCTTAGTGCAAAATACATCCTAACCCCAAATTCAACTTTCTTTTAGCAGAATCACAGAATGGTTTGGGTTGGAAGGGTCCTTAGAGCTCATGTAGAAACAACCCCCTGCCATGGGCAGGGACACCTTCCACTAGAGCAGATAGGTCAGAGATACTGCTCTGGTTATTTTTCTTGACAATTTTTTAAAATAAAATAATTCTGTTATGTCAAGACAAAATTATCCTTTAACCTTTGTGGTATTTTGAAAATAAAATTATGTTTTCACCAAGTTCTCCCACTCAAAGACACGGAAAACCAAAATATTTTGGTGGTATTCATTAGCTGCCACTCTGTATTACAAGGCATGAATGTTCCCACTGGAAATTCAAAGCCCCTCTGCAGAGTGCACCCGTGTCACACGTGACAAAAACCCTACACTCCCCAGGCCATCTGCCTGTGAGATCAAGTGTCCTCTATAAACAAACTGACAAGGAATAGATCAGCTGAAAGCCTTCAAGGTGCCCAACAATTTGCTCTCTCCCTCCCAACTGGATCGCTTTGTCTTCCTGAAAAATTAGACTGAAAAACGAGAGGCTGCCTCCAAGTGTGGGGGATTCAACCCAAAGCTTTGGGGAGAGGCACCTCCGGCCTGTGCTCTGCGTGCCCACAACAGCCACAGACGGAGAGTCATTAACAGCCTCCCTCCAGGGAATGCCAAAAGATCCTGCGATGATAACGACCCCCCTTCCATGGAGCTGCTTTTGTTGGGAACAATGGAGCTCCCATGGTACCTCTCGCTGGCTGGAAATATTGGTATTAAGTGAGCGTGAGCACAGCTGTGTGTAAATGACATATATAAACAGATTAGATTTGTGTATTTATACTGGATGCAAACACATTAATAGCACATTTGCATACCCAGTTGGCTAAATGAGATTGCATGCAGAGCAGGATTACTGGTTACAAACACATTTATTTAGAATTTTCAATAAAGTATTTATATTGCCATTCAGGAGGTCAGAGTGGATTCATCATCCTTTTTCTCCTCTTTGCCTTCTCAGACACACACAAACGCTCTTGTCAACACGCTCTGCAGGGATGGCCCAACCCTCTTCACAACCAGGCTGGGAAAAGGACCCGAGCCAGCACAAGGAGCTGAACTGAGGTGCTCAACCTAAAGGCTGCCCCAGTCTCCTCCCATTTACTTTCCTGCTGGTGATGTTTCAGGGGGGTGAGAGTTCTCCACGTGACCACAGCATGAACCACTACCTAAATGCCAGTTTACAAAACTCCTCTTTCCCTCCTCTGTTTAATGCCAGGGATCAATGCAAGAGTCTGTATGAAAGGCAACATGATATTGAAGGTGACACAACAGCTCTCAGACATTTCCAGAGCTGCAGGAGAATTCAGCTCTTCCTTCACCCCAGGCCTGGAGCTGTCAGGGTGTTGCTAACCTTTTGTGCTGACCCCAGCTGTATTTTCCCATCAGGATTTTACCAGAGCTATTTTTATAAAGAGAAGGATTTCAGGTTCACCCGCTGCACCAGTCAAAGCCTTGATTCCTGTTCTGCACTGTACCTGTGTCTGTGGGGGAGTCTCGATGGGAAAGAGAAAACAAAACAGCAAAAAGAATAAAATAATAACAAAAAAAATCGATTATGTCTAAACGAGGAGCCTCTCTGTTTGCTCTAATTGCTCCCTGATTATCGGCTCTCCCTGCACATCCCAGATAAAACGCTCCCGAGCCCTCAGTTCCAGGCAGCTCCCGTTAAAAGCTCCAGGTCCCTGCCCGGCCCTGCCGATAAATCATCCCTGACCTGCTGGGGATGCACCAGCCCCGCAGCCCGGGTTGCCAGGCAACCTGTGCAGGAGGGATGCAGGGAGGGATGGGGATGGATGGACGGACGGACAGACGGATGGAGGGATGGGAGCTGCTGCCAAATGGCCAAGTGGCTGCACCGACACACTGGTCCCTGTCAGAAGCGTGTTTGGGAGAGGCACCACTGTAAAATCCAGCTCCAAAGGCTTTTGGGAGGAACACACGCTCCCTGCTCCATTCCCAAGCTTTCCACTCCGTCCCGATCCCTGCCTAGCTAGGGAGGCAGCAATCACACACCCAGCGATCACCCAGCGATCACCCAGAGAACACCCAGAGATCACCCAGAGAACACCCAGAGAACACCCAGAGAACACCCAGAGAACACCCAGAGATCACCCAGAGAACACCCAGTGATCACCCAGAGATCACCCAGCGATCACCCAGAGAACACCCAGAGAACACCCAGCGATCACTCAGTGATCACCCAGAGATCACCCCATATGGCGACAGAAATGTGATCCCCTAAATGAGATAAAGTCAGAAACCCGACCCGAGCCCAGCCCGCAGAGCCATGGCAGCAGCTGATGCTCACATCAAACCCTGCCTGGGCAGTAAAGCAGCAGCAGGGAAAAAGGAAACCTGGCTTTCCTTTTCCGGAGCCCTGGAAGGGGTGCTGGATAAACAGCCTCGACTCTTGAAGAACAATTCCTGGATTGCTCCAGGCATTATCAGCCATGGGAACATCACTGCTAATGGTCCCACATTTCAGCCAGGGGATGAAGAGGCAGCCAGAGATGAACCTTCTTGTTTGAGGCCTCCTCAGTTTGGAATTTCCTCCTCTCTGCTAAAAGAAGAATGGGAAGAGGAGGCACTCCCTTGTCCAAACCAGTGGCACTGCACAGAGGGACGAGTGGCAGGAGGACTTTGCAAGGGGAGCAGCGAGTGCTGGGCCTGCAGCAGGCTGGGACCGCTCATTCCCTCGGGACCGTCCTCCAGCAGCAGCACAGAGAGGCAGCTCCTCATTCCACTGAACAAAGCCATTTCCACCAGCAAGAAATCCAGTTGGCCAAGCCAGGCTCACATTTAAATGCCCAGGCCAGGATTTGTGCTGACAGACAGATCCACCTGTGCAGGTGGGGCAGGCAGATCCAGGTCTGGTAGCACCCAGCTGCTCTCCCCTGATCCTCAGGAACCTGTGGCACATAAATCACGTTTCACACAGTGAGTCCCAGGCTCACCAAACTTAAACCCCCCCAAACTGGAGACTGCCCTCACTGATAAAAAAGAGCTTTCTGTTTATCAAACATTCTCTGTCTCCTGCAATCAACAGTTTTTCAGTGTTGCAAACAAAGCTAAAATGACTTGAGTGTGTTTTTTATAAAAATGATTTTTAAAGGTGCCTTTTAAGAGTTAAGCAGAACAAAGGTCTGGCACATCTGTGACCCAGAAAAGTAAAACAATGTGCTGCTGACACGAGACAACAGAAAGCTTTTGATTGTACTTCAGATTGCCTTTTCTGTACACAAAGAGATTCATTTCTGATTGTTATTTTAAACTGCTGTTAAAATGCTAATATACAAAAAGCCTTCTTGTACATCAAACCCAAGCAGTAAGTAGAAAGAAAGAGTTGGACACGTTCCTTTTCAAGGACATGCCTCCTTTCCCCCATGGCATCTCAGAGTACCTCCTTTTAAAATAGCTAAGTAGAAGAAATTCAGCACTTAACCTGCAAATTTCAAGCTAAATAGATTTTTTAAAAAGCTGTTTGTTTTCATTTCTCAAACTCATGTTCACCCAGACTCGGTACAAATCCATTTTCTAAAAAAATAATTCATAGTTCCAATTGCTGCTGGATTTTTTGAACATGATGGAACCAGTCAAGGTGTAGGATCCAAAAGCAGAGATAAAGATACATCCAAGCAGTGAGAAAGCGAACACAGCCCTGTCCTCCCAGACCCTCTCTCCTCCCGAGGAAAGGTTCTCATCCATCAGTTGGGAATATTAACCTTTTTCTTTCCTCACATACTCTGAATCCCAAAACCACTCTGAATCCCAAACTCCCACTCAGGCTCTCTACCTGAAATATCCTGTGTGATCCTTCAAGGCTCAAACACAGCACTTCCAGTGGAAGTTCCCTACTGCAGAAATGTTGTTCCCTTGGGATTTCAACCATTATTGTCAATTATTCTGGAGACAATTTCTGCTGTCAAACAGGGATTTTTATGCAGATGGCAGAAGGAAACAAATAAAAGCACTTCAAGAGCTCCCAGACTTTGGAGCAATGAACAAATCCAAGAATAATGAGACAAAATGGAAATGATCCCTCTAGAGAGGCAGGTATTTCCCTAGGTGCCTCCCCAGGTAAATCATTAACAGAGGGGCTGTGGCTGCAGAGATGCCCAGGATGGAATTCAGGCACTCGGATACAAATTCCAGTTTTCGACCCTTGCCAAAATGACACCAGGCAACCTCTGGAAACTCCCTAAATTCCTCTCAGAGTACGCCTGCCACTGGCTGCAGAGGAGTGAAGAGACACCTGAGCCTGCAGACAAGAAATACTGGTGATGGCAAAATCAAATCCCAGCCTGAGGGACACATCCTCAGTGAGGGGGGGAATGGAGCCAATCGTGAAAAAGGGACCACAATTGAGAGAGGAAATGGATAAAGATTTGAAAATGAAGGACCAGAAATGCAGCTGCAACAAAGGTGAACACTGGAAAGGAAATCCTGAAGGTGGATATTAGGGGAGGGAGGCGAGGGGGAAGCGGGGCTGAGACTGTGGAATTACCTCCCCAGACACGTAGAACTGGACAATACCTCCCATAACAGATAAATGAAATATGCACCCTAATAAACCAGAGGTGCCCTCTTTGCCTTCCCCAATTTGTGGCAAATGGGATGTTTGATTTGAGCGCTGAAGTTATTCCAGAGCAGTGGAGGGGAATGTGCTGCCGTGTCATTTATCAGCTCCTCTAAATGCATAAGGCCTAGCTGATCAATCTGCCCACGCAGCCTAAAAGCCATATAAATCTGAGGGATGCTGAGAGAGGGCTGGGGGAGGAGGAAAGAACAAAAGGATAGGGAAACCCATGGTGGAACAAGCACAGGGGAGGTATCAAGAGGCCATAAAAGCTGAAGCACAACCACAAAGCTAGAAGCTCTGCGAGCCCTCACCACAAAAGAGTGAAAACCACAAAGTACAAAACCAGCACAGGGCAGGGAGCAGCAGGTTTGAACTGCAGCCTCCCGGGCAGTGACCAGCACATGCGACACACCCTGGACACGGGGAGAGGAGAGGGAAGCTCCCCAGGAGCCAAGAGGAGCTGGCACAGCACACACGGAGCATCCCCGGCTCTCGGGGCTCAGCTGGGCCACCCACGGTTCAGGGCGCAGCTCCCCAGTGCCAGGGGAGGGACCCCAGCTTCCTTCCAGGGGGCATCTCCACACCCAAGCCTGAGTTGCCTTGCAGATCACACCAAACCCCTCATGTTGGTTCTGGGAGCAGCACGGGGCCAGGCTCAGAAACAAGGCTTTTCCAGCTCCAGCAGAATTCACAGAATCCTGGAATATCCCAGGCTGGAAGGGACCCACAGGAGCACTGATCCAGCTCTCATCCCTGCCCAGAACACCCCAGCAATCCCACCCTGTGCCTCCTGGAGCCCTGGCAGCCTCAGGCTGTGCCCATTCCCTGGGCAGTGCCCCCCACCCTCTGGGGGAGAGCCTTTCCCCCTGGATTGAGTCCTTCTTGCTGTCAAATTCCTTTCATGGCACAATCATCATTAGCTCTACTGGCACTGCTATCCTTGTAACTCATTAGAGATCTGGGATGGATGCAGAAAATGATGAATATTTAGTCCCTATTCATCTACTACAGAAGCAGCCTATTATCAAACAAGTGACACCTTTACAAACTTAAATTAAATAATGGCTCCCATGGAGGATTCCGAGCCCCTGACAGGATGGCAAGTGATTTAAGTAACATAAAGCTGAGCAACTGGTGATGGATCATGGTTTTCCACTCTCTCTGTTACAGCCTGTAATAGAACAAATGATCATTTTTCAGCCTAATTGAATGTGGCCGCCCCGCTCGTACACAGAAGAGACAAAGCTTGATAATTTGCTTCATTAAAATGCATTTTTATGTCATCGGAAAGATTAAAAAAAAAAAATTGGTTCTGTTGATAGGGAAGATTAGAAAAATAAAATTTATCATGCAAACAGCACTTGCAAATGAGGTGTATTTTGGCATTCATACTGCTTATGTTGTGCAAGAAAGATAAGCCCTGAGCACTAAAGCACACAGAGCATCCACATTGTGACAGTAATCAACACTTCTTCAATAGGAATTATGTCACTACACCCATTTGAAGAGCATTTTGTCATTTGCTGCTGCAATGGCCACTGGGCCAGATTAAATAATTCTCAGCTAAGCTGTTGGGCAGAACAGAGAATGCAGTGACAGTCAGAAAGTTTGGGGGTTTGGGGCTGCCAGCCTCTGTGTTCAAACAAAGAATCAAAGTCAAGACTCAGACAGAGACCCAAACTACCGGGGAAAAAACATTCAAAAATCAAATATCATCTTGTCAAGTTGCAGACAACGCTGTCATCTGTCTGCACTTGCTTTGTTTTAGGGGTTGGGGTTTTTGTGTTTGTAAAGCAATCTTGTTAGGAACAGCAAATTGCCATTTAGACAGAAAACAACTCCTTCAAAATGAAACAGACACTTGCCATGTCAGATAATCCATTCCCGGGCTCTGGGAGTTTAATAAAGTGTAATTCCAACATAAGCATTTGAAAAGGAAGCACTTTTACCTTTATCAACTTGGACTAAGCCAAAATCACTTGGAAAGAAGCTGCAGATTTCTGTCATACACTTAACACAGAAAAATACCAAAGCACTTCATTATTTATTACTATTTTCCAATTGCACTTTGAGGTATTGAGGAGGTGAGGATCCTGTAGATAAATTAAATTTTCTTAACACCTGCAAGACAGATAAACTCAACCAAACTACTGAAATGGCAGCACTAAAATAACCTTAAATCAACCCAAGAGCTTTGGATAGTGCCATTAATAAAAGCCAACAAACCAGTCACCCCTCATTAACTATTAGAAATGGTGAACTTAAATTTAAATCACATTATTTACAGCATTTCCAAAACACCACCAACAAAAAATACCTGAAAACAGACAGGCATCCAGCATTTCTTTTATTTAAATTATAAAACCATTTTCAAAAGCATGAAGGTACTCATACAGTCCTAGAAGTTGGGGTATTGCACATCAATGGGCATCAGGCAGAAATCCCTTTCAGGTAATTTACTGTATTTGATTCAGAGTGGGCAGCAAACTGTGAAATGTATCTTATGGATACTATCAGCCTTCTAAAAGTCAATCATAGCATTAATGAGTGCAGATTGTCTTAATAAATTCAATTTAGAATTTGGGAATTAGGTTATGTACAAAGAAATGGAGAGTAAATAAGTCAGTTTTGCAATTAAATCAAGATGTAACCCCCCACCCCCAAAACTCAGACCCAGGGCAAAGAGATTTCACCACAACCACAGAGGAGAATCACAATCCCTCCCTTGGTTCTCTTGCTATGGCAAAAGCATCAAGGTCAGACAATCCCGAATTTTGATGATCCCTGCACTCTCCAGCTGCTCTCTATCATGTCATGACTCAGTTTCCTTTTGGAGAAGGACAGGATATAGCAGGAGGTTATATTTAACCCAGATTCCGGATCCCTGGGCAGATAAAATCTGGATAAAAGGTCAGGGAGCTGCAGGCAGGAGCTGTGGCAGGGGCAGAGATCCCCCCGAGGGTCCGGGCAGGAACGTGGGGCTGTTCTGTGCCAGCCCAGGGCACGGCTCTGTCCCACTGCACAGCTCCTCCCTGCCCACGGGGCGGGACAGACACACGGACACCAAGGGGACAGACACAGGGACGCCAAAGGGACAGACCCACAGGGCTGGGACAGATCCACGGACACTGAGGGAACAAACCCACGGACACCGAGGGGACAGACCCACGGACACCGCGGGGACAGACTCACGGGGCTGGGACAGACCCACGGACCCCAGGCTGACTCCAGCCCCAGGAACACCGGGGACAGCCCCTTCGGCCCTGTCCCCTTCCGAAAGCCCTGCTCTGCCCTGGGGCAGCACAAGCACAACCCCTCACATCCCGCAGCTCCTGGCTTTAAGCGGACACAGAGATGATGGAGAGCATCAGGGAGTGCCAGTGAGCTCCGTTTTTAAGATGCCCTTGAAAATGAGATGAAAACCAGGGTTTTGACAATCAAGCGCTGTCGTATTTATTAATCTTCCAAGCAGCAGATTCCTTCCCCTTGGCAACAGGGAGCTGAGGGGCTGCAGACCCTGCTCTGCACAACAGAACTGCAGCTCCTCAAGGCACCCAAGGATGGTTTGGTTTGTGCTGGAGCTGGAGTTGGGAGTTTTGCTTCCGTCCCCACACAGAAATAGCTCCTGAGCCGTGGCTTCCGGCCAGGGCAAAGAGTTTTCTGTTATTTTTTGGGATCAGCAGCATGGCAAGTGCTTAACAGATAAAAATATTCCACATGAAGGCAGAGAGAGGGCGAATCAAGAAGCATATGGCAGTTCAACAAACCCAAAAATGATATTGGTAAGGAAACAGCAGCTTCTCTGGCAGCTGGGCAGAGATCGAGATCAGGGAAAGCAGTGAAATCACCCATTCTGAAGCCAAGGTCACTGACAGGATTTATGGATTTATCCCTGAAGAGCCTTTGCTGAACATGAAACGCTGAAATAAAATTTTTTTAATCTCCCCTCCCCCCCATTTGGGCCCCCTCATTTGCTGGAGGCTTTTAAAATTCATTCCTTTTCACAGCTGGTTAAACAATGGAATCTTTTGGCAAACCAAAAGGACAGAATTGATTGCCCTACACAAACTTTTCTGCACGTATAATTGATTTTTAATTCACTGCCTTATTTCCAAAAGGACTTGACAATAAACTTGGTGCTGTATGTGCAGTATTGATCCCTTTCAACCAGGGCTTGGATCAAAGACTGATGCAAGTTAATCACAAACAAAAGATTGTTATCTTTCATCTAGGAACCTGTGTTTAAACTAAACTCCCCTTTCCGAGCTGTAATACACCTTGTATTTTCTGGCTGTACTGCACCTTAGCCTTTTGTAAACCTGCCAGCTACTCAGTAACTATAATTTTATGCAACCTTTAAATAACAACTTTTTCCCCCAAGCAGAATAATTTCATCCTTCATTGGTCACTTTTGACTGTGAGGGCTGATGGTTCTTTTCCACTCTGAGTTCTTAGAATAAGACACAGACAAGACCTTCCCACACGTGCTTAAACTAAAATCTTATTTATTCTTAAAGCACAGGTCCTGCAAGGCCACCACAATTTGAGTTGGTGGTTTTTTATCTCAATGCTCAGCTGAGTTTCAACTGTTACTGGTTAACACACTTGCAAATGTGGCTGGATTGCTAAATTCCAGAAAACATTCGTTTAGTGGGACTCTCACTCCACCGGGAAAGTGCAATGTTTATTTTCTGTGGGTAAAACAATAAAACCAAGCAGTAACTGGTGTCTTAACCTTCTAAGCCCACTCCAGGAGGCAGCCCTGCAATGCTGCTCAGCTTTTCCAATATCCCTTGATGATTTTTTTCCACTCGACTATTCCAGAGGCTCTGTTTCAATCTGGCTCTGAATTCCATTTTCTATAGCTGCCACATAAACAGTAAATAAAATTCATGGTATTTTTGCCCCAGTAAGCAGCTCTGTCTCCCAGCATATCTGAAGAGCCCTGGCTTCAAAGGAGGGAGCCATGAAAACAATGTTTTCATGAGCACACTCCAAAAAGGGTGGATGAGAGACATTTGAGAACGATTCCAGGCAAAGAAGCCAAGCAAATAAGTCTGTGGGTTTTGCATAAGTAATTCCTTGACCTGCCACGCTGGATTACAAACACTTTCACACTTGCAAACGTATTAGGAAAGTAGTTTGCTGTATCTTGTCCTTTTTTGGCAGAAGGATCTCCACTTGTATTTTATGATAAATGAGTTTAAGCTGAAGCCAGGTGTGGATATTTTAAAATTTATGAACTTGTAAATCGATGTACACGGCCAATTAAGATTTAGCACCAGCAAGGATTAACCACCCCTGCACATAAATTGAAGAGGTTGTTTGAATGGAGGTTGTTTACCTCAACTACTCGACATCAAGAGCGATGTAAAATATTTAAAAGGTAGAATATTTCAAGATAAAAGGCAGATATCAGGGGTGTCACGGGGTGGCATTGACAGTTCTGCACAGAGAGGCACATGGTGAAAAAAACCTTCCTAAGGAACAGCTGGCAACTTCCTTTAGAGAATTTAATGTGGATGGAACAAAGTGCAGAGGAAAAAGGTGGAATTGCCCAGTAAAGAATGTTCAAGTGCTGCTTCACCCAGATCTCCTTTCACTTTGGAAGACACAGCCCCGAGTTCCAAAGGTGCTTCAATTAAGCCTCACCAGCGTTCTTCATAATCAACATCTGAATGCTAATCAGGAGCACAGCTCCATGCAGGAGAGCATCCCTGTGCAATAAACTGCAGCAGAGCAGCAGCAAACCCTGCCTGCAGCAAGCATGCATAAGTAAACAGAATTAATAACTACCCAAGTGTGGACGGGTGACTTAATCTGTTTCGATTAGATGCAGCTCAGCCCCAGGCCTTTGTGGTATTTAAAATGTGTTCATCATGTTTAATTAAAAACCTAATAAACTGGAGGTTCCTTTAGTTCTGATTCGTATTTCTCTCTCCTGTAAGCCCTATTGATTTGTTAGAACTTCTGATAAAGAGAGAGAAAAACGCACATTCTGAATGAAGAGATAAAAAGGTGAGGTGGAGTCGGGGCTGTTGGGTGAGGAACAGTCAGGACCAGCTCCTCTCCTTCCACATTCCCAGTACATGAAGCACTCCAGAACTGAAAACCTTCCCATCAGGTTACCAAACTGAAGATGACCACTGTACCCTGGATAAGTTACAGCTCTTTGATAGGTTATTGATCTGAAATGGGAGCTCACTTTTGGACCTGGAGCACGTGCAGGGTCAGAATTGTGCTGAGCATCACTGAAGTACAAAAGCAGTTTTGTAGACAAGATTTTGTCCCAAGACACGTGGAAATTTTATAAGGACAACTTGTCTGGGGAGATGTTCCCACTGAAGCCACAGCAGGGAACGTGGATGTTCAGTTTAACCTCAGCTGAAGAAGTTCCTGATCCTGGTTCCAGATCTGGGATCTGTGGAAACGACCCCAATTCTATCACCAGGGCAAGCACCAGAGGAAGCAGAGGCACTGTCAAATTCCTCTCGTGGTTCCAAACTCCATTCCCACAGCAGTTCTGAAGCATTTCCAAGTGCAGAGGAACAGACCAGCACCATTCCCTCCCTCGGGGGGGATTTCTGACTGCCTGCATCCAAAATCCCACCCCTGGCACAGACTAAAGGGACATTTTTTGAGGTGAGCACGAGGTGCAGAGCAGAACTCACTGCACTGACATCCTGTGCTGGGTTGGAGTGGAGCATTTTGATGTCTCTGTGCTGTCAGACACACCCTGGTGACAGCCTGTGCCCCTTTCCCAGCTACCTGGCCCTGCTCCAGCAGTGACCCCGTGCCAGATTTGAACCTAAGAGGCACCAGTTGTATCAAAACAAGACAACTTTGCTCCTGGCTTCTCCCCAGATAATCCCTCTCCTCCACCCTGCTTCCCATGGAAACTCAGCCCCTCAGCACTGGGATTCACCAGGTGATGCTGCTGGAGGTTGGTGTGTGCTCAGAATGGGCCTCAATCAGGCATTAAATGTGACAATTGCTCCAGCTTCCCCCAGGAGTGGATTCATGAGCATTACAAGGGAAACCAAGCCCTGCCCATCAAGTCTCTGCTGGAAATTGATGTTGTCAGGTGGGGAAGGAGCCTTCACAAACAGGAAACAGCTGCTCAGAGCTGCCTGTGCACACACCAGGGCAGGAGGTTCTTCAGCCACTCTCACAGGCAGTGAGCAAGGCTGGGCCTCACTCTGTGCCTCTGAATTTACATACTGGGAGAGAAAAAGGTTTAAAAATAGCCACAGGTTCAGATACACGAGGGAGACAACAAACCTCCATCTTCTTATTTACACAGCCCTCATGTAATTCAATCAGTGGCCAATTTTATACTCTGTTTAATTCCATCTAAACATCTGCAACCACATCAGCAGCAGTAAAAATAACACAGCTCCCATCCTTTGTTTTAATCAGGTCTGATACTGCCAAGCAGCTCCTACCTCACAGTTTGGTCATGGGCAGAAGAGCTGTTCTAATGAAAAACAAAGGCTTTGTCTTTGGGCAGCTGAGAGTCCACAAAAAAAGTTTAAAACATGGTGCTACTACTATTATTATTATTGTTATTATTGTTGTTATTCAAATTAACTAACCAAAGCTCTGTATCTGGTGTGGGATCTGCTTATTCATCCAGCTGCAAAACTTAAATCTAAGTAGACATTTGCTGGGCTGCAAGAAGAGATTAATTGCAAGTATAGCCCAAATAAGGACAGGGATTGGACCTGGCTCTTCATTCCCCTCAGAACTGTCTCTCTGGGAGTATCAGCCCACCACAGCACTGGAGGCTCCATCACTTGCCACCCTGAGATGAAGGGGACACACTCAGTTAAGGCTGTCACCAGAATTTAATTGTTTTGGCCAGACTTAGGGTTTGACATCTCAGTATTTTCTGACAAATACTTCATTGTAGAATTCCTATGGCAGCTTTAGCACCCTGCGGATCCAGCAGAGTTCCCCTCAGTCTCACAGAGCCAGCAGCAAGGAAAGTTCCCTTGCAAGTCTCCAGAATGCTCCAAAATGCAGCACAGCTGCTTCAGGCTGCAGGGACCAAGAGGCTCTGAGGCTGTGCAGGTGGAGCTTTGCTGTCTATAAATAAGAGCACAGTTTGATCTTTGGCTCTGCCCAGGCTGGAGGGCTGCCAAATGTTTCTGGAAACTTGGATGGAGCAGAACAAGAACAAATATGATAAAATGAGCTGGGGCTGACAATGATTTATAGAGGCAGTGATCATTACTCTGGGCTCACAGGCTGCACTGTTGCAGTAATGCTTCACTTTCCAATAAACTTTGTTTTTTCCACTGGTAAGGCTCGATTCTCTCTCATTGAACAGGGGCTGATCATCAAACCCCCCGAGTGCAGCAGCTTCAGCACGCACAGCCCAGGGCAGGTGATGGAAAAAAATGAGAGGGGAAAAAAGCTACACAGGGGAAAAAAGAGAGGTGCTGGCACAATTTACCCCTGATGTGTGCAGAGAGCACAGGCTGAGGCAACCCCAACCCAAACTTACCAACACAGGCCAGAGCACTCCAGGGATTTGTTCCAGCAGTCAGTTCCCCACACAAACCTCCTTTTATGACAAGATAAGTGCAGAACTTATCAGAGAGCGTGGCCCAGCTCTCTGCTCGCGCCCTGGCGTCGCTGCCAGCACCAGCACATGATCCTCCCTCCCTCCTCCTCCTCCTCCTCCTCCTCCCTGGCTCCAGGCAGCCACAAAGGGGCTTTGTTGGGCCTGGAACCAGCCCTGGATCCAGGCTCTGGGGCTGGCCCAGCCCTCCCCCAGCTCCTGCAGGGAGGTTTAAATCAGGAGAGACCAGAGCACACGTAACTCGCTGCAAGAGCTCCCTGAGAGCCCTGCAGAGAACCCACAGCTTAGAAAATCTCTCCAGTCACTGCCTGAATAATTAAAACCACTAAGAGACCATTGAAGTTTCCTCCATTAATCAGTTCTATTTTCTAACACCAAGGCCAGCTTTATTAGTAGCTTAACAAGATCAAATTTTTAGTTTTGTTTACTTCTTTAAACACTTCACCAATTACCCAGCTTAAAAATTGACCCACTCAAGGCAAAAAAAAATTAACAACCACCAAACTTTTCTCCTGTCACTTTTCCATGAGCAATTCCGTCCTGCACTGGATTAGACTTTTTTATTTACACACCCCTGTATTTTCATTTATATACCCATGTATATGTATTTTTATTTACACACCCGCACTCTTCTTGCTCATAAAGATAACCTCTTTAGGAAAACAAAACAAAACAAAACAAAACCAAAAAAAACCCCAAAACAAACAAACAAAAAAAACCCCAAAAAACAAACACATAAAAAAAGCAAGAGAAACAACATGAACTCTAAAGGCTGGAGGAGATAAATCATTTCCTACCACTTCATCTTCAGTCCAACACTTCTCAATCAGCTTTGGCACAGGTTTCTTCACCAAGCGCTGCAGGGCTTTTCCAGCATCGTAGTTACTTTCATGTAGCTAAAAAATAAAGAAGACAAATAGATCATTCAAAGGAATTAGCAGGGATCTGATACTGGAGAAAAAAAAACCACTATAGGGAGCCACAAGAGATGTTCTCTGCCTAATTATTTTTAACTGTTGATATATGAAGTGAAATTTAAACAACCTGAAGGGTAATTGAGGTTTTATCAGTAGAAGAAGCAGCATTAAACCAAGCAGGCATTCCCCTTCCTTCCCAAACCTCTCCCAGGTAATGTTTAAGCCAAAGTCACACTGCTCCTTTCTACTCACAGGGCTCAATGTGATGTCAGCCATGATAAAATAAAAATTAATACATTATGGGCTATACTTCACACAAATTGGCTCAGATCTCCTGTCGTCAGCAGGAACAGATGTGAACTGCTGAAGGTGCTCTTCCACCTCCACCAAGTTACTGGGGCATTCATTAGTTTGGAATACTTAGGGGAATTTTAAAGGAAAAAAAAATACTACTAAAAATAGAAGGTCACTCCTGGGCACAGACCTCTGCTGTTACCTGCAGTGTGTTTTCAGAACAAACAGAAATGTTCCTTAACTGGCAGCCTGAACATTTTTTTTCCTCACCAACAACTAAAACAACAACACAGACAGGGTGTTTCTGCAGTGAAATGAGTGCTTGAATAACAGAACGTGGACAAGAAAGAAAACGAAGCCAGAGTGGTTTTCTATTAATTTTCAGCTTTTATTTGGCACCCGGGGGGAGGTTCCAGGCACTGGGTGCAGTGATACCAAAGACAACAATGTTCCAACTTCCAAAAATTCATTTCCTCCTGGTTCCCCCTTCCAGCCCCAGCTCTGGGAGGTGCCAGCACAGCAGAGCCACAGCAGAGCCAGCAGCAGCCCTGGCTGTCCCTCGTGGCAGGGGGAGCATTCCCTGGGCACAGCTCCTGCTGCAGCCCCGGCCCAGCAGGAATTCCCTGGGCACACCAAGGAAAAGCTGCAAACCTGGGCTGAAGGGGAACAGGGAGCTGAGCCCTGCTCAGAGCTCAGCCAGCCCTCACTGGCTCTGCTCAAACACCAAAACTGCCTGAAAATAAAATCAACTTAAAAAAATGAGTTCTAAGGCTCCTGTGGTATGCAATGCCTACTTACAGGCATGGGAGTAAGATGTTGCCTTTTCTGCTGGGTACACATTAATTTTCGTCCTTGTTTGCACTCCAGCACTGGGAACAAATCCATCTCAAAGAAAAAAGCTCTGTTTGTTTTGCCAGCTCACCTTGCAAATGCTTTTCTGTGCATGCCACTACCTGGAAGATTTTTCACTTAGGAAATGTGACAGTGCTGCAGAGAATGGTGCTTCTGTTTCCCTCCCCTCTCTGCTCCCTCCCAAACACCAGCAATGCCAAAGCCTCTCTGTAACTTGGAGGGCATCTTTATTTTGCCTCAAGGACAACACGAGTTTTTCCCTGGCAGCCCCATTGCCCAAGCAGCTCAATCTGCAAAAAATAACCCAAAAAACCAGACAAGCCCAGAAAGAACAGCCTGGTCTGACAGGCAACTACTCCAGAAAAATAAAAGTTTACAGGCCAGCAAGGCTGTCCCAGATCAGCAACAGAAAATATGAGCATTAACTTCTGACCAAGTAATTCCATTAATAACAATCCCAAACCCCATCAGCACAGACGTGACAGAGGAGTCACAGAACAGGGCAGATCCATGTGAGAACAGACCTGATACAGGCTCAGAGTCTCCTGAAAGCAGGTGGGAGGGAATTTTATAAATGTCAGGAGTAGGATAATGCAGCAAAAAGGAAAAATATTTTCTCTAAGTGCTGGAGTTAAATTTATGTGTTCCAGTCTGGCTCATTCTGTGCTTTTTACTTTCAGTCATTTAATACATCTGAGCACTTTATTGGCAAGATTGAAACATATAATAACAGCTAATGATGGCTGCCTCTGGTTTCATTAACTTCTGCTTGAACTTCTCCAGGTATTTCTATAAACAATGCATCATTGTCCAGTCAGTCAGAGAATCTCCATTTTCAGCATTAACTCTGCCATCCAAATTGGCACCACCATGACATTTTATCTGTGATCAACTGCAACAAAGGGAACCACCACAAATGTGCTGTAAGACAGAAAATACAGCAACTTCTGCATCACCAGACAGGATTAAAGAAAAATTCTGAATGCGCACATGTCCAAACCCCTCCTTTACATTGCTATTAAAGAAAGCAAGAGCCCAGGGAAAGGATTTTACCATCAGGTCTGCACATTCCCCCAAGGTTCCCAGTTCCTACTCCAGCCTCTCAGCAGAGCTGCCATTTCTGTCTGGGTGATGCTGCAAATAAATTCTCCTCTGGCATGGCTCAGCTGTCAGGCACCTCCAGTCTGTAATGAACCCATGAATTACATCTTGCAGCTCTGACATCTCTGGGCTTGCTCATCAAAATATTGTTCTTCAATTGTAATTTATAACTTAATTTAAATGTCCCTTTCCTGTGACCTTTTTAGAGCAGAATGCCATTGCATCTGGCAGCTCCTGCTCCAGCAAGGCGTCCTTTGGCAATTACAGCCATTATGAGCTGCCTTGAACAGCCCAGCTCAGGGAGGCTGCATTCAGGCCACAGGATTAAATAATTGCAGTCCATTAAGGACAGTGAGATCCCAGAGCCTTTTCCTCCAAGGCAAAATTGCTGCTATGTCAGGAGAGTTTTACTGAACTGCTTCAAAATCACTGAATCCCAGCCTGGTTTGGGTTGGACCTCAAAGCAGAGGGGATTGTTCAGCCAAACCCACTTTTATGGGGCTGCACCCTGTCCAGCATTGGTAGGACAGCACTGGAATTCCAGAGTTCTCCAGGTTCCAGTGCTGGCTCTTCCATGGGAGGAGGACTTGTCCTGGACAAATCACATCCCAGGAACAAACCAAGGAAAATGAGAGGCAGGATGGGGATTACTTGCTTGAGCAGCTCCATCTTTGGGTGCAATAACTCTAACCCAACACCCAATTTAATACAAAATGTAATTCAGGCCACTTCTTCCAGTAGCAGAGCTGACAAGTTTCAGTGGGTTGTGGATATTCTTTATAGCCATGGACATCTTGCCCTACTATGAAAATGGAAAATGCTCATTTTAATTTTTATCAACCATTCCTAAAACCCAGCAAGACAAGAGCCCCGAGTGGCCTTTAGGGTATTATTTGGGTATCAGACAAAATCAAACAAAAAACCTCCAAACTTCCATCTCTTCCCCCCGTTCTAATCTGTTTTAAGCTTCTAAATAGCTGATGCTGATGATGAAGATTAAAAAACCTGATCTTTGTGATGCAGCCACTTGGCACACACTGGCACTGCCAAACAGCCCAAAATGCAGCTGCAGAACATCTGTGGGGCAATACAGGCATGGCCAGTGCCCCACACACAGCCAGGGCAAGAACTTGCCAATTACCTGCAAAACTTACACCAGCACTTAAATAAAACCTTCAAAAATAGGAGTATTTTGCATATTCCCCCAAAACTTTAAAAGCAACCACGGCAGTGGTTTTTGGCCCTTTTTTATCTGCTTGTTTCAACAATTTCTGTAAAAAGACTTCCTGACTCATCTCAGAAATAAAGTGCTGAAGTTCCTCCCCTAAGAGCAAGGCTGAGGATGAATGAAAGCTCCAAGTGGCAGAATTGTCTCCTGCACGGGGTGGCTGGGACAGGCCCGGGCAGGGAGCGCTGGCCCTGCCCCGTGTGAAGCAGAGAGCAGCTGCTCATTAACGCTCATCCCAAGGAAAACCAGTCATAAGGAGAAATGCTAACATATATTTAAATAATTTTTTTGTGCTTTCAACCTTGTCTGTAGTTAATGAACAAGAAAATCTGGTCTAAGGGCAAGTTAAAACAGGGAGTAATTTGTCTGGGTGACATCTTAGTTAGAAGTGAATTTGCTGGTGCTGAGATTACGCTGTCATGTTTGTCACTCATAATGACACGTTCCCATGCAGCAGAGTTATGAGAAGGCAGAACAGCACTATTAGTAAAGAGAGATTTACACAATATTAGCATATCATTGTTTGCTCTCTCCTCCATGTAGCACTACACCAGCTTAAGTGGTGCTATTTTTTCACCATATGAGGATAAATAGGAGTGGCTGGCTCTGATCTCCCCAGCAAAAACAGGACCAAAACCTCAGAGATTCCGTGTTCCACGCTGAGTTCGCACCCTGCACAGAACACCAGGCAAGGCTGAACACTGGGAATGAATTATTCCTCTGCAACTCTGTCCAATCTGAGCACAAAGCAGTAAATTAATTCCTGCTTGACCTGGGAGCTCTGGGAACAGGAGTGCAGAACCCCTGACCAGCAGGCACAGGTCAAAAGGATAAAAGAGGTCATGAGTTTCTGGCTTTGCACTGGTATGGACACAGAAAGGATCTTAAACCACACCTGATGCTACATCAGAGTCTGGAGGGCAAAGAGGAGGAAGGGGAGGGAAGGAACTACTCCAGGGTTTCCCCCAGCTCTCCCTCCTCAGCACTGCCAGCAGCAGCTGCCAGGTTTGTGCTCAATATTCACCACGTTCCATCTCTCCCTGGATTGTCAGATCTGGCATCACCTTCCCCCCACAGAGCAGGATGAGCTTTCTGGGATAATTTTTTCACCATTATTATGGTGAATACACAGGAGCTGCTGTGTCCTCCTCCAGCCCTCCCAGTCCAACACCAGCACCCATCAGGAGGGCAGCAAACTCCAAATGAAAACCTTATTTCCTTCCTAAGGGTTACAGTGACAAATGTGGCAGCAAACCCCAACAGCCAAACAAAGGGACAGGAGCTGGAATTCACCTGGAATGTTGAGTGGATAATCATTTCAATGAGTTGAGGTATAAATACATATATGTGATATCTGCATGTTGCATTGTGCCTTGCATGATCTCCATTTCTATCTGGCATAATTAACAATAAATCATTCTGGGGGCTTACAGCACCTGTTCTTACATAAATAAAACAGCAGCAAAGGAGCTTGTCAAGACTGATTTATGTGAAGAGCTGCTCCAAAGTTTATTGGATTTCCATAATAAGAAATCATACCACACCATTTTCTTTTACATCAATCTTCTGGGTTGCATATGATAATTTCTAAACAAAGACACAACTTAGTGCAGGTTAGGAGGCTCACAAATCATTTATCAAATAAATCTGATTGCTTTTAAATAGGTGGTGAACTGAAAGATAAGAAAGGTACCATTTTGTCAGGACAACAAGTGACCTATCTAAGCTGTTTAAAGTCAGAAGAGCAGGGTCTCAGAAATAAGTCAAAGTTTCTTAAAATATCCCTGACAGAACTATTATTTATAAGGAAACTCTTTTCTAGAAAAATTCAAAGTGGACAAGGAAAGCGTTTTCTAAAATAGACATGCACTAGAAACACAAAGAGAAAAGAATCAGAAGAACAAAACCAAAATATTTTGGGACTAATCTAATTTCAGAAGCAAGAACTCTACAAGTGCAACTGCAGATTCCTCGGGCTGCCAAGCGATTAAAGGGAGTAATTAAAGTAGATAGAGAAGCAGTGAAGTTAAATGAATTTTCTGCATTAGGCTTTTATTATAGATAAGGGGAAAGAAATTCCAATTCCAAAACCTCTTTAATGATTATTGACCTTAACAGAAATGTGAGTCTCTGAGAAGGATGTTGGGGAACAACTCAGCCAACTACAGAGTGGTGAGGCACCAGAGTCAGGTGGCTCCATCCCAAGGGAAAGGAACACAAGGAACATTTTCCCTGTGAAGAATGCAGGCATTTTAACTCCAGTTGGAACTCCAGATTGGCTGGGCTGGATGCAAGGCCCAAGATCCAGCTCAGGGTGCAGCTAAGTCACAATTCCAGCTGGTGGCCCTGGCCTGAGCAGCTTCCCACACCAACCCTCACTGGGGTCACCCTCAAGGCACCAACCACCCACGAGTTCATCACTGACCCTCAGCAGCTCAGGGCTTTGAAAATCAGCTGCTGTTTGAAAGGAAGTTACCACCAAAAGACGTGATCCCAAAACCTGCTCCACCTGCTGAATATCCTCTGCAGTCCCTGCTCTGGGCAGCCCAGGCCTGGCAGGAAGGCTGTCCCTGCCCACGGCATCACTTACGGTGTTGAGGGCGTTGAGGGTGGTGTCGTCCCGGGAGGCAGCCACGCATCCATCCTCGGTGGATCCCCCGTCACACATCCCTGCAAAGGCTGCCATGCTCCTGCAGAACCACAGACAGGCTCAGTTCCCCAGCTGCTGCTGGGTGCACACACCGTGCCACACACAAAACCTGCACTGACACCTCAAAGCAGACATTTGAGGGCCTTGCAACACTACAGAACAAGGACAGCGAAGCACCACGAAACTGCTAAGCTGAGTCACCTCAGCACAAGGAATAAATCCAGAATTAAAACCCAATCTAATCTGCTTTCATCAGTTAAAAGTCTGCACTGCCATAGGAGCAGAGCCTGATCAGGATTACAGAAGCTGAAACCTGCAGACAGGAGAACAGAGTCTCAGCAGAGACAGCAAACTTTGTGCTGTCATCTTGGTTTTATTATGTCAGGAAAATGACTGAAACTGCAGATTCCCCAGTCTCTGAATTCTTGCAAGCTACAAGTAATTTACTGAGACTCTGAATTACTGTGAAGCCCACCAGTGGGTTTGCTGAAGAAATGAAATGCAAATTGGAGCTCCCAAGGGGATTCTCTGCTGTCCCAGAGCAGCCCCTCCCTCGTCCCCCACCCCAGGCCAGCACACACTGCTGGCTTGGCATGGTAACTCCAGCTGATGGGAAGGTGCTGTGCTGGCCCAAATCTGAGCGTTCTCGTCCCAAACTGAACATCTCAGCTGCTGCCACTGGCACCCACAGCAGCCCAGAGTGAAGGGGGGGCTGCAGCCAACACAACACTGCCCACTCCCACCCCAGCAGGCCACAGGCACAGCAGGAGGGTGCCTGAGCTCACCTGGCTGCCCTGAGGTACATCAGCAGGTCACAGTCGTTGACTCCTGGCATCCACACCAGCTCCTCGTGCTGTGTCACCGTGTCCCCATCCGGGGAGGGGAACGGCTGCAGGTCAGGGAGCTTGGCCTGCAAAACGAGTTCATACAGACATGACAGTTGTTCCCAGTGTCAGGAGGACATGCAGGTTTGTAAATTCTCTGGAATATTATGATCTGGTAGATGGAAGATGTTCAGACAACAGGTGGTGAAGGGATTTGTTCCAAGTTTCAGAACTCTGAGGACACTGAGGCATCAAGTCCCAACCCATTCCCTTTATCCAGCATTCCTTCTCAGAAGGGCAGCGATTTTCTTGATGATTATTGAGGGCTGACACCACCTCAGCCCACTGCCAGTGAAGCCCTTCTGTGCCCAGAAGCAGCAGAGCTTCAAAGAAAGCATTTTGCACTGCACAGCCCCCATGGTTTGGAGGACAGAGCTGATGGACAATCCCTCCTCAGACACAGCAGCCGGCCTTTGTCACAAGGATGCTGATCCAGCTGCTGCCTGCCGGGCTGGAACACTCACACAACACACTCACATGAAGGAAGGCAAGAAGGTAGCTACCATATGTGTCCCATTTCAAATCAGCAAGAAACCCTACACATTTGACACTAAGTTTAAAATTAAATGCTCAGTAAATCATTAGGACTCTAAAGAGAAACAAAGACATTTCCTGAAAGGGAGATAGCTCAGCGAAATGAACACTGCCTCTAAATAAGTATTACACTCTATCCAGAGACCCAATTAGCATCTTTAGTCATCTACTGCTCTGAGATGAGATAGCTGAGAGCCTCTTCAGAAACAGCTTTTAAGCCCTATAATTACCTCCTATACTTACAACGCTAAACGTATTTGAGAGGCAACATTTATACATAACCAGTAATTACAAGTCACAGGTTCAGATGTCTTTCATGTTCTGCTCTTTAATCTGTACTTTATTTTACTTCTTGCCTGGGAAAATGGATATGTCATTGAACTTCTCTTCTGCAAAGGGAAAAGCCAGCATTACAGCCACCGGGATTTCTGTGAGAGCGAGGCACTGCAGCAACCAGGGGCTGCACAAAGCCATGGTCAGTCTCCTGTACCCTTGGAAAATGCTTCATCCCTGCAGTTACTCCCAGGAGCAGCTTCCTCTTCATCACAGCATCACTGAGGCTGGAGAAGATCTCCAAGATGATCAAGTCCAAGCTGTGTCTGATCCCCACCCTGTCTCCAGCCCAGAGCACTGAGTGCCACATCCAGGCCTCCCCTGGACACCTCCAGGGCTGGGGACTCCAAACCTCCCTGGTTGTTCTTTGAGCCAGAGGTTGTCCCAGGAGAACATTCAGCAGAGACCCGCTCTGTCCCCCTGGGAGGTGAATTCTGAGAATTCTGCAATCCTACAGAACTTTTGTCTCTCTCCTGTCCCTGCCTGCAGTGATGGCACAGGCAGGAGTGGGGGGATCTGTGCACTGAGGGAAACCCAACCCCACAGCCTCTGGCACCTGGAATGTGCACAGCTGAAGGGAAATGGAGGCACCAGGGTCACCAGAAACCATCAGAAACCCTCAGGGCTCTGGATTCTGCTGCTTTCCCCTCGTGCTCCCTGAGGGGGGTGAGGAGAGCGCCCACATCCATTCCCTGAGCAGCACAGCCCAGGCAGAGACCCCCTGACACCTTCCCCAGGCTGGATCAGACAGAACAGGGAGCAGCAAACACCCCCCCAGTCTGACTTCTGCCACAGTTACAACCAACCACGGCTCCTGTGCCCAGAGACACCACCTCACACTACTTAACAGGCTGGGAAAACCCTCCCAGCGATGACATTTGTCAGAAACAAGGATGAGTGAGAGAACAGTGGAAGTCTAAAACATGAAGCAAGCAAGAATTAACAGTATTCTAAATCAATGGACCTTCTTCCTGCTTTTTTTTCCCCCATCCATAAATGCATGTGGTAATTATACCTTACAGCAGGGTGACTAATGCCTGCCAAAATATTAGATGACAATTTGAGATGAAAGTTGTTTTGAAGGTATCATTTACAGTACTCTTGTTATGACTACTGAAAAGAACACTACAGGTTTAATTGCCAAGGACTTTTTTCCTCTGAAGGCAAAACATCCTTAAGAATGTGACATCAGGTTCCATAAATATTTACTTTCACTAGTTCTTAAACAAGATTTTTAAGAGGGTCTGAATGAATATTCATCACTTGGATGCAAAAATCCAGCACTTGGACACTACCAAGTCAATTCCTCAGGAAAAGGAGAGGCCTCAGTTCCCAGAGACAGACCTGGCCCCATGAACCAGAGCAAGTTGTATTTTAATACTCTTTAAGAACAGATTATTTCCAATGCTTATGAAGGATTTCTCTCAAATTAGAATTAACATACCAGGAACATCTAGAGTCTTAACCTTATTCTGCTTCCCAGTGTGTGAACACACTCAGCAGCTTTCTCCATTTCTATTTTAACAATCCAAATGACTTAAAGCACTCCTTTAACTTCCAGCAGTTACTCATATTCCCTCAAACTTGTTCAAGAATTAACCCAACAGCACTTCTGCTACTAAAAATCATTAACATATTAACATCTGACACAGAGAAATCTCAGTAAGTGAGCTAAGAAATTCTAAAGAACTCACTAAAGTGAGTCATCTAAAGATGATTCTGAAAAACTGTATTTGAACACATGCAATTTGAAACAACTGTCATCTGAACAGATCGAGAGGCAAAAGCATCTCTGGATATTGGAATACAAACAAAACCCCTTACCTGGTGGCTGGGTCCAACTCTGATTTCACCTTGGGTACTGTTTAGCCTCCTAAGAGATAAAGAAAAAACAGCAATAAAACAATTAATGAAATCCAGGGTCATAGTCTGTCTTTTCTGTCACAGCATTTCCAGTGCAAATGGAACAGAAGCAGAAATAACACATTATTTAGAAAACGAGAGGGGATGTGCTCAGGGGTGTTGAGTAACCTGGTCTGCGGAAGGTGTCCCCTGGCAGGGGTTGGGACAGTGCTGCTCTCCTAGGAAAAAATCCACTCCAAACATGAGCCAAAACCTCCAGAAAACAATGAGAACGTGTCAAAATGTTTTCCCCCAATGCATATTTTTGCAAGACAACCTGACATCGTTCCCTTGTTTTCACGTTATGCAAGGAAATGCCTGAACCAGGAAATCAATTTTCTATTTACAAAGTTATACATTAAACACCAGGTTGTGTTTTCTCAGCTACAAGGTGTCAGAACTCCTCCCTGTGAGGAGCAAAGGGGAAGCTGACAACAGAAAATGCTGATGCTCTTCCTTTCCTCCCAGAATTCATTTTAGGGCCATGCACATCCCTGCTCATCAGTGCAAGTGAAGCTCCCGACGTCCCTGTGCAGGGTCTGCCCCACACTGAACACGGGGCTGCTTCCAGCTCCGACAGGGAGAACCAAACATCCCCCAGCTCCCAATTCCTGCAGCTGCACCACACTGAATATGGTAAATAAAGCATTTAAGAGTCAAAGCTGGGGCATCCTGGAATTGCAAAGTTAAAAGCAAAGTTTGGGATGGGACTTTGCACCCAACTCTTTCTGTGGGAACTCAGTGGGGCTCTCCAGCCGTTCCTCATGAAGCGTGGACAGAAATATTTCTGTGTCTGTGCATCACCCAAACACCATTTCCTGAGCACATTCGCACCTCAAGGTGCTCCTTGCCCAGGAGGGGAGGGCTGGGCTGAGTGGAGCAGGAAGCTCTGGCAGGCTGCTGCACATCCCACTCGGATTTTAAAAGGGCACACAGCCCCTGGCTCCTGGAGGGCACACGATCTGCTCCATCATTTTTACTGTTTCCATATCCCCAGGAATGGGTTTCAAATGGAAAGAAAAATTCTTGCCATGGAAACTAAAATGCACTGCAGATTTGAAGCTAAATCATATTGGTGGGAGCAATTACAATGAGAATGGAATGGCATCCTGTGTTTATTCGATGGGAAAGGGAAAAAAGGAGCCAACACTGTATATGAAATGTGACACAAAAGAAACTGCTGTAACAAAGCAGTATCCATAGCAACAACAACTTAATATTTCAGTCCTCCTCAGCTGCAGTGGATTAAATATAATGACAAGATGTTCCCTTTGAAAAGTAACCTGTTGCCATGGCAACGTTGTGTTCTGCAAAGTAAACAGGGGCTGGTCAGAACGGAGCCGGGAGCCAGCGCCGGAATATCAAAAAGGCAGGAGGCTCCTGTGGCAGAGCAGGGCAAAGCAGCATGCTCTGATCCACTGAGCCTTGTTCCACACAGCTCCAGCGGAGGAGAGAGGATGTTCAGCTCCCTCCAGCTTTGTCCTCTCCGCTCGGAGGCAACAGGGGAGGTTGGAGGTTCAAGGCCAAAGGCAGCACCGCTGAGACAGAACAGCTCAGAGGGGAGGATGAGAAGGGGCTGAGGCAGCACAGGCTGGTGCAGAGCTCTCACTTCCCAGCCCTAGGAAGGAGAGGGAGGAAATCCGGCACAGCAGCTCCTGCACAATTTCCAATACAGACACGAGCTTCACCCTCTCAGTTTGTCACCTGCCTTCTTGGTCACACCACTCACCCAATTACACCCAGGCTGGCACCACTGGCAGCTCTGTCCCTGAACACAGGGCCAGGAAGGACTGGCACAACCAGAGCTGCCCCAAAGCACAGCAGCTTTGGGATACCCTAGGCTCAGGACTCAGTGTCACAGAGTGCCCAGAGCCAGGCAGGACCCCGGTGGCCCTCCAGGATCAGGGCTGGTGACCAGGTGCCATCTCAGAAACGGTGCCACTGCTTCTTTCACGTCTCCCTTTTTACTGCCAGAGTTCAGCAAGAGACCTGCTCTGCAGAAATTGCACACTTTTCACACTGGCTGGCACGGGGCTGAGGGATGGCACTGCTGCAGCACCAGCTCTGCTCCTGTGCAGCTCCTTCCACCAGCAACAGGCAGGGTTTATTTGTTCTGCTGCGGTCGCCCTGCACTCAGTGCTGTCCCCACATGCTGCACTCCCACTGGCTCTCAGACATCTTCTGCCCGCCAGCAATAGCTCAAACCCCATGGAAATAACTCAGTGCTGCCATTAAGTTGAGAAAAAACAACCCACAACAAAACCCCAAAACAAAACCAGAACCCAAAGGTCACACACAGGACAGCATTCTGTGCTGCCCACACTTAACCACCCCGGGCATCATTGTCCCTGATTCTGCAGATTGAGGTGATCTCTTATTAAATTAGAGGGATGCTTCAACAGAAGAAGGTTTTTAAACCAGCCAGCTCACTCAGCCACAAACCTCCTCTCAGACAGTGTTTCTGGTTCTCTCTGGAGCTCTCCAAAAAGGGTTTTCAAAGCCAGCTTGCTAAAACCCACAGCCTGGTGCGACACGGGCACATCAGGGACACAAAGTTCACGTGCAGGAAAGACACATCTTAAAGCCAGGATATGGAGAGGTTTGGGTTGTATGTTTGTTTTAATGAGCAGTAACAAGCTGTAGCACTGAACAATGAATCTTACGAGATTTGGGGTTATTTATGAAGCTTGGTATCAACCTCAGTGGCTTTACTGAATAAAACCAAGCCCATGTTAGATATATGTGTTACAGGCAGAATAGATTATAAACTGCAATCACACACTTAACACTGATTAACCAGGCACTATTAATGGCCAGATAATCAGTTACATCCCCTGAGAGTGTGACACAGTAAAGTAATTCCTAGATACCTGTGATTTCCGTAAAATTAATACAAACTCTCAAGAAAGTCCCGAGAAAATATTTTTTTAAAAAATCCTTTAATTCAAATAGTCCAATACCCAAGATGAAAGACCCCTGCTCTTCAGAGGCAGTTCTAAAAACATCTGGCAAGGATCATTTTGTTCCATCTCTAGAGGGACAAAAAGGGAGAGAACAAAATTCCTCCACCCCAACTTCAGCAGATTAAAAACCAGTTTATCAGAGCCTGAAAGTGGCTGGCACTGCAGCCAAGAGCATCTGTTTATGGTCACTGTTGGGAGGCAGGATACTGAGCCAAGTGGATTCTTAATTTTAACCCAAAGTTATCTTATGCATTTCATGTTCATACACTGCACACTTCAAAATACAAAAGGGACAAACACAGTCAGGCCACTCAACCTTTAACTAAAAAACTCCCACAACTCCCACAAACCTGAGTCAAATACCTCAGAAGAACAGGTTCCCTGATTTCACCTGTGTCTGAAACCTTCGTTCTTTAAGCAAGATTTTAAAACTCATTTTATAGAAACAGTATCCTAATGCTCAGAAAATATTCTTGCCTCTTGTAAGTTTAAGTTTCATTTAAAACCCATTGTAACTGTGTGTTATAATAATAATAATTTTAAAAAAGCAATTTTGTGTTCTGGGTGAAAAATCCAACCTGTATTTCAGGCAAATGAACTTATAAGGGAACATTCTCAGTGCTGGCTCAATCCAAAGCAGGAATGAATAAACTTGTACCAACACCTGTACCTCCAGAGCAAGCTCCAGCCTGCACAGGCAGCACGGGGAGGACGTGGAGGCTGCTCTGCACCCTGCAGAAGGAAGCACTCGTGCAAGTTGGAGTCAGACAGGAAAAGCTTTTTCAAGATAATGATATTTCTTCATCATGTTTACAAAGAAAAGCCTGTGAAGAGTCCTCAGTGTTGTCCCCTACTCAAAAGCTGGGATGGAGGTGACAGTAATTCAGCCAAGTCACTGCAAAGGAAGCAAGTGTTCTCTCCACACAGGAATTACCTGTGTGGGGAATACTCTGCTGCCAGATTCCACACAGCACCTCTCTAACACCTGTTTACCTCTAGACAGGGAAGACGCCAGCATTTTGATCATAAGTTCAAAAAAATTAATTCCTGGGAACCGTTGCATAATGCAAAGGTTTTTATCTGGTTACATGTGATTTTACAGAACCAGAATGTTGTTTACAAGCAGCATTTACACTGGTGAGTAAATGTGTACATGAACCCAGCATGGAATGATGCAGTTTGTTTGTCCAGTACAGTTTCTAAAACGGCCAGGCAGTACCTCTGCACTTCCCAGAGCAAATACTCACTGTTAAACCATTGTGAACAGCACAGCAGCACCACTGCTCCAGCACAGCCCCAGCTCCTGTGCAGGACAGCAGAGCTGGGCACAGCAGGGAACTCTCCCTAAAGCTCCATCAGATCAGGTGCAATGATCACCCTCTGGGGCTCTGAACTCGCTTGACAACACAAATCTCCAGCTCCCCTGAACAGCAAACACGGGGAGAAGCATCAGCTCCTGTCAGAGGTGATCAGCATGAAGAATGGGGAGCATGAAAGGAGCTGGAAGGTATCCCTACTTCCACCACACACCTGGAAACACAAAGCTCTAATTAAAACAAATTACATCCTAAAGAATTGGGAGGAAGGGGAAAGAGGTAATCTTACTGATTTATGCCTAGAAAAAAAGCTGAAATGAAGGCAGAACAAAGGGAAGAGACCATTCTTCATCCAAAGGACAATATTCAAGCACTTCCCATGATATATCTGCAATTTCTAACAGCTGTCTGGAGTGGCATTAACTCACCAGACCACCTACCAGCAGCCCCTGAACGGGGAGAACCTGCTGGGCATCCAGCCAGGACAAAACTCTCCATGAGGAATGGAATGACTGCAGGAGCACAGCCCCAGGCTGACCCGAGAGGCCGGGGCAGTTCAGAGACCCTGCCAGCACCACGACACCTCCCAGCACACAGCCCCACCCCACGGCAGGGCTGTCCTTGGGCTGGCTTTTCTGGGGAGGGCTGAGGGTTTAGGGGTTTTCCCTGGGTGGGGGGAGCAGGGAGGTTGGGTTTCCATTTGTGTTGTTGTTTTTTTTTTAAACCCAGGTGTACAGCCTTGTGCACCTACACACAAACCTGAGGAGCTGCTTGGTTATGAACTGGCTGCCCAAACCCTTCTCTCCTGCCTAGAAGTCAACATTTAAAACCAATGTTAAGGACACAAGCTACCATACCCCTGTATTCCTGCAGAGCACTGACACATTCCTGCACATGTTCAAGTAGCTCCTTTATTAGGAATAAGAATGTTTCCAAAGCTCAGGCCTATGGAGACTCCTCTCTAAATTATGAGGTGATCCAGCCAGGCTGAAGTTTGAGGGAACTGAGCTCTGTCATCATTAGCAGGACTTTGCTTCAGCCAATGGCAAAAGTGACCAGTGATCCACACAAAACAGGTGTTTTTGGGTTTTTTTATGCTCTACAGGTATAAAAGGAAATGGGTAAGGGAATGACACTTGGGATAGGATACAGACACGGACATGGCACTGACATGGGCAGAATTCCACAGGTTTATTCATCATTCATTCCTCAGCTTCTGACAAGAATCACAGGCTGGGTTGGGTTGGAAGGGACCATAAAGCCCATCCAGTGCCACCCCTGCCATGGCAGGGACACCTTCCACTGTCCCAGGGTGCTCCAAGCCCCGTCCAGCCTGGTCTTGGACACTTCCGGGGCAGCCACAGCATCTCTGGGCACCCTGTGCCAGGGCCTCACCATCCTCGTAATAAAGGATTTCTTCCTAATTCCTCATCTCCAGACATCTGCTCTGGCAGTCTGAAGCTGCTCCCCCTTGTCCTGTCCCTCTGTGCCCATCAGAGAAGTCGCTGTCCCTCCGTCTCCAAGCCCCGGTGACAGAGGCACTGCCCAGGTGAGTGACCACGTGTGCAGGGCTAAGGGCCAGCCTGTTACGGAGTTCCAGGGACGTCCCTGTGAGCAGCACAGACAGCCCTCTCCCCTTCCAACCCAAACACTGCAGCAACTCCCGGACAAGCTCCCCTGACTGAAGCAGCAGAGGCCAGGGTGAGAGCTCAGCTCTGCAGGACCATGACAGGACAGTCCCCTGTGCCCGAGCCCAGACCCCTGTGAGTGCTGTGAACCCGCTGCACAACAGCACCAACACACCCAGGTCCCCTCACACCCACAGGCACAGTGACACTGCTGCCTGTCCCACAAGGACCTCAGGGCCTGTTCCAACCAGAGGCCAAGCCCTGCACTTTATTCCATCAGCCTCACACCGTGTTCTGCCAGCCTGCCAAGGCTCTGGTGCTGCCTGCACAGCTCTCCTGAGCAGCTCTGCTGCGGTTCAGATGCAGCAGCGTTATCTCTGTGTGGCTGACGAGCGAGCACAGCCCCGGCAGCAGCTTCTCCTGAGCACTTGGGGAAGTGTCAGCAGGATCACTGCCCTCCACCAGCAGAGAACCACCCATCCTGACAGCAACCAATGGCTGCTGGTGCACGACCCTCCTCTCAACCACCCGAACAGGCCCCAACACCGGCTGATCTCCACTCCTGCAGCGCCTGCAGCGAGGCTCTGCAGCTGCCCGGACCTGCATGCAGACAGCTCTGCTGAAATCCCCAAAATCCCCAAATCCCACCCAGCTGCAGCCTCGCCCCGTGCACCCCTCGGCAGCAGAGCCCCTGGCAGTGCCCTCCTGCTCCGGGAGCAGCTGCTGCCGAGCTGGCAGGGCTCTCAGGAACATGCAACAGCGATGAAATGATCTCATAAACATTGCAGAAGTCACGAACGACAGCAACAATCACCATGGTTTCGGGGAGGCCGGAGTGATGTAGCCTACCTGCAGGGGCTGAATGGATCATCCATGACTATGACAGGCGCTTGTGGGTTGGGATGAATTGCTGAGCCCTCTATTACCAGCTCAAACTCTGCCTTTTCCACTCTACCAACTCAAAATGGAGGCACATGCGGGCTGGGAGACCTCGCCGAGCCTGCACTGAGCTTGTGCTGTGACCTAAGCCCGCACGCAGAACGCAGAAACTTCGCCCTCGGACCGGCGGCACTGAGCATGTGCTGTGACCCTCCCTCCTCCTGCCCTCCCTCCC
>VZTJ01002926.1:650949-747190 GCA_013397795.1 Orthonyx spaldingii | reverse complement strand
CCCCACGCCAGCCCCGCTCCGTAAATAAATACAGCGGGGAGCCGGGAACGCAGCCGGGGAGCCGGGAATAGAGCCGGGGATCGGGGAGTGCAGCCGGGGATCCGGGAACAGAGCCGAGGATCCGCGAATGCAGCCGGGGATCCGGAAACAGAGCACTCAGCCCCGGCCGGGGATCCGGGAACGCAGCCGGGGATCCGCTAACACAACCGGGGATTCCCGAATACATTCGGGGATCCGGGAACGCAGCCGGGGATCCGCTAACACAGCCCGGCTCCCCAAGCCAGCGATCCCAGCGGGCTCCCCACGCAGCCCCTGCTCTGTAAATAAAGCAATCGGCCCCGGCCGCGGCTCCGCAAATGCAGCCGGGAGCAGCCGAGCCCTCCTCGCCCGCGGGAGGGGATGGAGGCACGGAGGGATGCGAGAGGGATGGAGGGATGAGGAAGGGGATGGAGGGATGAGGGATGGAGGGATGAAGGGAGGGATCCCCTCCCAGCCCAGCCCAGCCCAGCCCCTGCCCTGCTCGGTGCGATCCCAGCCCCAGGGCTCTCCTGCTCCTGCTGCTGAGATCGCCTTGGCCCCAAGGCTCCCAGGGCTCAGACACCAAAGCTCCGGGTTTCATGCCCCGTGCTGGGAAGCGGGCAGGAGGCGCAGGCACAGAACAGCCCCGTGTGTTCTCCTGCCGGTGCTGCAGTACCGGGGCCGTTCAGGAATATTAATTGTCCCAACCAGCTCGTGTGAACACAGCGTGAACCCCGAGGAGCCAGGCTTGACTCACTGCCTCAGCTTCCTGCACCAGCCCTCACTCCTGACCCCACTATTTATTAGGTAGTTTTCAAACATGCTCTTAGGGACCCATTTATAACACCCCTTCCCCTGCAGCACACAAGGCTTGAAGGAGGACACATCCCTCTCTTTTCCAGCATCTGAGATGCCTCAACCTACCACGACAAGAAGGATGAAAAGTTCCCCAAATACTGAATTTTGAAAGACAGAGTAAGCAAAGCAGATCAGGTGCTCCTCTGGTACAATAATCCAGTGAGAAATTTTCAATGTAGCATAGGTGGATACACAATTTCCTTGTTGCTTATTCTCTGTTACCTCCCACCCCTGCTTGGGAACCTTCACCAACAGCCTGGCTCCTTCAATGAACGTGCCATAATAATTCAATTGCTCAGTAAATTGAGTGTTTCAGCTCCTGAGGCTCTGCTGAAACGATCTGAAGCCATTCCCCAAGATACAGGACACAGGGGCCTGGCTCATGCCAGTAAAAAGTTTCCAAACAAACACAGCCTGATGTACCAAAGTTATCCCAAAAGGCCCAGACTGACCAGTTCCAGAGCAGAGAATGATCAACACCAGGAGCAGGGTTGATATTCCCCAAGGTAAACCGAGACTCAGCAAGTTCCCAACAGCACAGAAAGGACAAAACCTTTCCTGGAGCTCTGTCCTCCAACAGCAAAAGGGCCTGGTCCTCCACAGCCACCCCAGTCCTGGGGTGTGAAAAAGCAGTCTGGGGCTTTTTCAAGTTGTTTTGCAAACACATAAACACACAAAAATAGCTTCTCTGCAAACACACAAACACACAGAAAAGAGATTCCCACTACGCTGAGCTGCGTCTGAGAGTCCTGAAAAAGTTTCTGAGCATCTTATGCTGGACAGAATCCCTCAGACAGAAATCCCTCTGCACACACAACCCCAGCTCAGATTGTTTGGTCACTTCCCCACAGTGAGGGGTCACTGCAGCATTCAGAACCTTTTTCTACAACGCTGTCACTTTCAAACAACCAAGAGCATTTTTCACCCTCCCACGTGAAGCAAAACGCTACTTTAGAAAGCAGATCAACTGGCAGATAAAACCGACAAACCCCAGCAGCTCACCCTGAAAAGTGCCTTACAACAACTTTCACTTCCCAAAGCAAAGCAAAGCAAACCCGGCACTAGAAATTCACAGCCACGTGCGCTGCACAGCAGCAGTGAACACAGGGGGCAAAAACCACCCAACAACCTTCCCTTCTCTCTGAACCTCCCCCATTCCAAGGCAAAATACAGGCCTGAAGAGCTGGAATGAGATAAAAAACCTGGCTGCAACCAAATGAAGAAAAACCTACTTTTCAGAGCTGGCTCGTCTGAGTAATTAGCTGATCACTAAGTGCTCTGCTTTGTCATTTCATTGATCCTTCCAGGCTCAGTCACTCTCTAATAGCTGGAAGAATTAACAGCTACTTCGACACAGAAAGTGGGTTTAAAACCACACTGACAGGCCCCAAAAATGGCATTTCACAGGAGAAATCATCCATTAGACACCAATACAAACAAAATTCATTTAGAATCCACACAAACCCAAAATGCACTGAAGTACAGTGACAAACACAGGGGTCAAGGGTGGTGCTGAATATCAGAGAGGGGCACCATGAAAACCTCATAAATGCCTTGCCTTGGTGGACTGCTCAAAAGAAAAGACACCAGTGATGTTCCAAAAGCATTTTAACGTATTCTATTGGAATTTGGGATATTCCCAGGGCTCAGCACCACCCAGCACCAGCTCTCCCTGAGACTCCCAGAGAATGGAACTGGCCCCAGTGAGGGAGCTTCACCAGCCCAGTCCCCTGTCCCAGCCACAGATTAACCCACTTCAGAGTAAGGTACAGAAAGCCTCACAAATAGGCAATTCCATAACAATATGCAGGGAGCTCCTTCCTAGCTGCAAGCAGTCGGTGGCTGGCAAGGCCCCGAAGCACAAAGATTCATATCTGCATTACAAACTGGAAATCTACCATGCAGCAATTCAAATATTTATTATTTATATGCCTATCTAATCCCCACTCCAAATGAGATGTTTCTCCACGGTGTCTCTGGAAATCAAGGTCCACAGCTGATTGTGTTCTGCACTGAAAGGAGCAGTCACCTTCAGTGGGCACAGACCTGCCCACATTATTCACCTTTCACTGGACTGCCCATGGAAATATCCCCCTAAACAACAAACTCCTCAAGGCTGGCACTTGTGGCATTTTCTGTGTTTAGAAAACCCCACAAATGGAGAAAGTGTCATGTTTGGACCCAAAAAATAACAACAAAGTTACAGCCTGGTCTGAGCTGTGCTGAACCAACCCCAGGCCAGCTGACAGAACTGTGAAATTAAACCTCATGCTGGACACACCTTCCTCAAACATGAACTGATTCCCAAAGAAGTTCTTTCTGTACCTCTAGTTTGTTCTAGGCCAGCAAAGCATAAACCAGGAATTCCTGATTTGGGCCCCTGGATGATTCTTTACACACGAAAGCAGGAATTTCCACACTTAAAAACTTTCCATTTGATTTCTTACAAGTGTCTAAATTCCAACTTTGCTGACTAGAAGATGCAAATGATTTTTAGAAGTATTTTCAGGGGTGTACATTCAGGCAACAAGACAGCCAAGAATTCCTGATAAAATCTGCAACCTTTAAAAAGCTTCCATATCTCCAAGAAGCTGTGTTGAAGCAGCACATCATGTACCCAGAGATGCACCTGGATGTCAGGACCCACTGCACAGTTTTGTTTTCTCCTGCATAAACACACACTCAGAAAGGTGAAGCTTCTCCCTTGCATCCCTTCCACCCCACCCTCCTACCAGCTGGATTTTAACCTTTCTTCCCTTGTAGTTTTCATAGAATTAAGGTTGGAAAGACCTCCAAGATCATCAAGTCCAACCTCTGAGTGAACACCAGCTCAGGTCAGTGGTGAAGTGGAGTTTAAAAGCCATTTTCACTTACCTTGTCTCTGGATTATAGCCCAGGATGTAGAAAAATGAATCCACTCGTGCCTTGAACTCCCTAGCAGCAAATATGTCAGAGAAATGGGAGATGTTGCACTTCCCTCTGAAAGGAAGAAAGAGGAGAAAATGGCATTAGAATTCTAGCTTGGATAACAGCTCTTTAATTAAGTGCCACTGCAATCTGGGTATGAGCCACAGGCATCCTTGCTCTCATAAATGTCCAAATGCCATAAATACAAGGCTGTTGTAACAAAAATCCATGTGGGTTCTTCCCACGGTGGAAAGGGAAGGAAATGCAGTTGCAGGGTCTCAGATGGTGCTGTACAAACATTGCTGAATTCTCCTTCAGCCAGCACAGTCCCGAGGAGCCCAAATCCAATCAGACCAAACAATAGCTAGAAATGCAATCCTGACAATGTCTAATTTGCAAAGTTTTTACACTCCTATTACAGTTACATCTTCCAAAATTCTACCATCGACATTGTTGAAGTCAGCTTTCTATTTAGGAGGCTAAACAGAACTCCAGTTTAACAAAAACTCCAAGTAAAAACCAAAGCTGTGGTGCTTTTAGCAAGTTTGCAATACAAATTCCAAGCAGACAGGAGTTTCTTTCTTCTATTTTCATACCTAAGAGAGTAAACCACACAAAGACATATTTTTAAAAATGAGAAGAGACCTGAGGATTTATTAGCTTGTTCTACCCCAGCTTGCTACTAAGTTTTTTGACACAGCTTGCTGATGAAGTCATTGTCCTTCAGCTGAGCACTAAGACTGACTGTGGGAAGCTGGTTCTCATTTCCTGGAGGGTTTGCTGGGCTGTTGATGCTGCAGAGCTGCTCTGCCAGCCCACCCAGCCCAGCCTGCTGCCCCTGAGTGAATCAGAGCAGAAGCAGGAGCAGCAAAGGGCCAGGCAGCCAGGGCTGGGGCTTTTATCCAAACCTGAGTCGCTGCAGGGAACACAAACACCAGATATTTCTCCTTCTCAGACTGTCAAGCTCTAACACAGATCTCATCTCTCCTCACTTGGGTCTCCTGAGCAGTGCTCCCTGTTACAAATAGGCTGCTAAGGGGGTTCTTTAACACTGGGAAAGGTCTGCCAGTTCTGCTTAAAATGGAATAAAAAGTGCTGCAGCCACCAGCACAGCAAGAGGAATCCCTGTTTTGCCTGCAGTGATCCTGCTGAGCAGCCTGGGCACAGGGATGCAGAGCTGGAGAGCTCCTGGGAACTGCATCCCTCAGCAAAGGCACCCTGGACAGGGCCTGGGGAGGCTGAAACACCCAGCCCAGTCCCCTCCCTCATCTGCTCAGGGTAAAGCCCTTCAGAAGGGCTCTGCCCTGGCCCAGGAGCTCTCACACAGCAGCTGCAGGGCAGGCAATGCCCCCGGAGGACGGAGGATGAATAAAGTCGGGAGGATGAGTGAAGTCAGGGCTGTTTTGAGACAAAATCGCTGCTGGGAGTGGAGGCTGCAGAGCTGCCCCTGTGACTGCCCTGTTCCCAGCCCATGCCCTCCTGGCAGACCAAAAGCAGCCCTGGACACTGCCCAGGTCCTGGCAGGGTGTAAAGGACCAGCAGCAAGGTCTGTAAGAGGCAGCACACACAAGCACTGGACACCAGGCTGGCTCACTAACACTGATTTTCTCCCTGGAGGCTGACGCTGCTTTCCAAGTTCAGTCATTTAGAAAGACAGAGAATGAGCAGGGGGACTTGTTTTGGTATTTCACATTAAATTCACATTTTAAAAGTATTTTGGGGAAAGAAGTTAACTTCCTTTCAATAATTCACCTGCCAGCTAATAAGCATTTTCCAGATAAGCTGCATTTTCTGTATCAATGGCAGCAGCACATCCTGTTCACAGCATTTCAGACCAGGAGTTCTGCATTTCACCAGGAAGATTTACCAGAGAGGTAAAAAGCACATAATTTTTATTACACACTTCCACAGAGATCTACAACTACTCTCTAGTTAAATTTTTCCATTGGTTAGAGCAGAAGATTGGTAGTTACAATCACTGGTTTTATTTCCCAGTTTGTCATCAATTCATTGTGTGTCCAGAGCCATTTGTTTGCAGAGTGCAGAGAAATAATCTCATATTATAATAAATTACAATTTCATGTTAACCTTTCATGCATCACGACACATTCTGCCTCCTCCATGTTCCCTGCAAGAACACCCTGTGCAATTATCCTTATGCTCATCCTGTACACTCACAGGGTATTTTTCAAGTTTGTTTGGCACACATATATATCCATTTTTATCTTTCCGCTTCTATCTTTTCTTTAAAGGGGAAAAAAAGAACAGAAAAGATGTGGAAGAGAAGTTAAAACACTCCCAGGGAAAATTTCAGACACACAGTTGAGGTTCTCTGTGTTTGAGCAGATTTCCAGCCTGGCTCCTGTGAGCTGGTCTCCAGGAATGCTGATTTAAAATTGGAAGGCGACCTTCTGCAGCTCAGCAGAGGCACTGTGGAATTCCATGGGCTCCTAGCACACCCCTGGAATGTTCTGAGCTAATAAGAAAAGTCTAATATGTAAATCAAAGACTTCCCCCCCCACCCAGAACAGGAGCCAGTTTGTCTTGAAGTAAGTGGCTTCAGCAAAGTGACTCTGAACAAACAAATGTCTCCAGATGGCTCTGGTGAAACACCATCTGAGCACTATTATCAGGGAGATTATTCAATTTGCATTTTGACAATATCCATGCATGTTTGGCATGCTGAAAATCAGCTGAAAAATAATGCCTTGCTGTCGGAATCTGAAAACATTTGAGGTGAGGGTGTCTCCCCTCAGCCCTACCCAGGCTGGGCAGTTCAGCCAAAAGCCTGGAGAGGAAGAGCAGCAGCCCCAGGGCAGGGCAGAGTGCAGGGCACACACCTGGGCTATTCCCTCCTGGGCAGGCAGATCTTCCTCAGCTCTGGGCTGAGCTGCGACCATGAAAAGCTCTCAGAGAAAGCCTTTAATGCAATTTAACCAGGGCAACACCCCAGGAGTCAGCGCTGCAGGAGGTGCTGCTGTGAACAGGGAAATCAGGCACTGAGGGAAGGGCAGTGCTCCTGCAGGAACAGCAACATCCTAAACTGGCAGCGGTGGGAAACAACGTCTGCTGAGCACCACTGACTGACTGCGATGGAAAACAACGTCTGCTGAGCACCACTGACTGACTGGGATGGAAAAGAACGTCTGCTGAGCACCACTGACTGCCCGGGATTGAGAGGAGCCCGCAGAGCTCAGCTCCCTGCTGAAGCAGAGCAGGTAACACCACAAAGCACCGCAGGAGAGGAGGACAAAGCCGAGCTGGGTGTCTCTGAGCCCCGAGCAGAAGGCTCTGTCCCAGCAGGCTGTCCCAAGCTGGCACTGACCTGAGGGCAGCAGCGTGGTAGGTGTCCACGTAGTCGGAGATGAAGAGCTCTCGGTTCTTGATCACCGGGTCTGTGATCACCAGCTCCCGCCCCGAGTCTGCCAGGGCAAAACACAAACACAACCCTGACACCTCAGCTGGGCCACCTCTGCCACCGTGCAGCTCCTTGGCAGGTCACAGCTCCAGGACGTCCCTCAGATGCACATTCTGAGGTGACAAACGCTGTTTATGTGGCCAGGAAAGTATGGGCTGCAATAATTAATATGTAAGAACATCATATCCATTCTTATCCATCAATTATCCCACAATTTCTGAAGGGAAAGAGCTTTTAAGGGCACTAGGTGACCACTGGGACCAGTCGCTCCCAGGTGAAAGGAACTAATGAACTGAATTTGTTCTGGTTTCCAGGATAAGGTTTTGGTTGTTTTGCATATTTAATGTCAAATCCTCAACGAAATCCTGACAGTAGGAACTGCGTAGTGCTCTGGCTTTGAGGTAAATATTGATATTCATGTTCAAACACAGAAAATTCTGAGTGTTAGCAAAGAACTGGAAGACAACTTTTTCCATTACTTCTTTCTAATGCCTTTGAGGAAGACACAAAAATACTTCTCCACACACATGAGACTGCATAAAAAGCAGCCATGCTATCAAAAATACTTTTTGACACTGTGCCTGTAATCTCACCGTTAGAAGTTTCAAATAAATTAGTAAGAGAAATGTTAAGATTTGTGAAGCTTTTGCTAAAAGCACACACAAAATGTCCTTAAAAAGGGGAACGTGTGCTCAACTTTGTTCTGTCAGGCACCAGAAAGTTGCTGCATCCCATATTTCAATCACCAACTTTTATCATCACGGTTCACCTTGGAGTATCTTCAGAATTTTTAGCAGTTGCCTCAAGGAAATTTCCTGGTAAGAACAGAAGCAAATGTTATGTCTTCCCTGGAGGCAAGAGATAAATGACACTGGGAGATGTACTAAAGTTTCTTCTGCTTCTATTAAACCCAAGATCACACTTGTTTTTGCAAAGAGAAAAGGGGAAACTCAGCTCTGAGTGCTTCAGTTCCAACTCTCACTGCAATATTAATCACAGTGAATATTCATGTGTGTAAGGGAGCATGAATGTAAGGGACACAGTTCTCATTACACTGTGGCAGAACCACAAAAACCAGAGGAGATCCACAATTTCTTGAGATAATTTGGTGCTCAGTTAGTTATTAGTGCAGTGTCCAGGAGGCCTAGCAAGGATCCAGGGTTATTTTGCTTTTCCATTCCTCTCAAGGAGAGAATTATTATTATTATTATTATTATTGCATTATTAATACTGTTGTCGTTAATTATTATTACTAATACAGCCCAGCACTTCCACCACACCTGGAATGCCCCTGATTACAGGGACAGGACACACACCAGTGACACCAGGCAGGTAACCAACACCCCCAGCAGTTTCTAACACATTTCCATCACTCATCATTCCATCCCCACGTGCAGAGTGTTCTGGCTTTGTCAGGGCTGGCTCTGCAGAGCCCACTCACCGTTCTCGTTGTGCCTGTCCTGCACCAGGTGCTGGTACACGGAGTCGGGCACCTCGGACTGGCGGTAGTACCACTTCACGTTCATCAGCAGGTGGTCCCGCTTGCTCTGCAAAACAACCCTGGGGCATCACTAACACGGAAAATCAGCACACAGCCCACACAGTCCTCGCTCTGAACCACCCCTGAGGGAAGGGCCAAAGGGAGGAAGGCATTTCTGCAGCCTGTGCTGGTGACAGATTGATTTTCAGCCCAGACAAAGGCAAGGAGAACCTCCTGTGTCACCACTCCGTTGTATCTCAGACCAGCAAACCCCCATCTACTCACTCACATTACTTAACCCAAGGAAAGAGGCAGGGATCAGAAAAGGATTCCAATTTTTGGTCTCATGCAGCCTGCTAGTTTCCACAAACAAGAAGTATTTATGGCCAAACATGCAAAAAAGAATACCCACAGTAACACCATTCAGTGCAGCCATTCTTAGCAGTGGAAACCAAGAGATAATAGATTCTTTTCCCCCAAGGACAGATGGATCCAGACATAATCATAGACGTTCTTTATTACACAAAAGAATAGGATACTGCACTTCAATCACAATAATTACAGGCTCTGACTGCTCATCAACCTCACAGCAAAATTTACACAAAACTGTCTTCCCCAAATGCTCCTTTTTCAATGAGGCTCCAGCCACCAATTTGTTCCTTCTTAGAAGGAAACCAAAGCATAAACACCACTTAAAAGAGAATTTTTAGATCAAGTCACTACAGACTCTGCTCAGTTTATCTCTGAACCCCTTGGTCTGCAATTCTTCCTGCTGCTCCAAAACACTTGAAGAAACAAAGGCCTGAAGGGAAAGTAACATTCTTTTGGCATGAGGCAACTGCAAGCTTGTTTTCCTCTGGACTGCAATCCTCTAAACCCTTCGAACACTGCTCCTACAACATTTCCAGTTCCGAGTTAATTCGCAGGTCACTGGGCCGGGAGGTTCTGTTGTCTCTCCCGTGCAGCCGCCCGGGTGTTTCAGCTTTTCTGCTGAATAAACAACATCCAGACCCTCCCGGCAAAAGCCTTTCCCGAGCAGAGCCCGTGTAATACCAGCGAGCCACTGCCAGCGGCAGCATTGTGCCAGGAAAGCCGGGAGCAGCCACCGCTGCCACTCGTGCTCATCATCCCCATCCCAAACCCGCCCAGCAACGCTCCGAGCATCCCCGGGCTGGGCAGGAGCAACCCCAGCCTGCTCGAGGGGCTTTTTGACTCACACATCTGCAATCAAAGCCAGCGAGCTTGTCTAGTGCACGAAAAAAAAATCAAAAGGACAACGAGTGAGAGGCGGCTCTGATTTCTGCTGCCTGCTGTTCAAAAATTGGGGTTGCAGACTTGTCTGTTCTCCTGAAATAATGCTCTGTGCATCACAGCTTTTATCAACAATCACTCCAAATTCTGAAGACAAAAAAGTGCAAGTAAATAATCTGTTACCCTCTTGCCAAGAGTTCATAAATTCTATTAGTGGAGCTTGCAGCAATGATGGGAAACATCAATCCAGTATTTCTCTGCAAATTCTCTTTGTATTTCTCAGCTGAGAGCACAAAACCCCACTCTTTTGTTACACAAACCCTGAGAGCACGCTCAGAAAGCTTCACTCTGTGCCATAAAACCATTCTCATATGTAAGGACAGTTTACAACAAGCATCAGTGCTCTGATTTTCAGGGTTTGTGCCTCTGGAGCCGGGTGTCTTTCAAATAATACAACTCCAAGGAGCACCGCAAAGGAGGCACAGGCACATCTGCACATGGAGCCACGAGGGAGGACTACAAAATACTGCGTGGAATTTGGTGGTGGTGGTTTGGAATAGCAAATGACACCGGGGGAGGAGGAGGGCTGGAAATCTGCACTGCTCTGCCAGGGAAGGTGCTGCCAAAGGGTTCCCTATGAACCAAATCATCCCAGGTCTGAACAAGCACCCAGAGACACAGGGAGATCCCAGAAAAGAGAGGGAGTTGCTACAGCTTGGAAAAAGAGGAGGAGAAAGGCAGGGAATGTGAAGGAATGACTGTGTAACCTGCTAGGAGGGGACAGGTGTGCAGAAGGAACCTGGGAGTGCCCAAATTCTGTGTGCAGGGGCATCCTTGACGTGTGCCCGCACTGAGGGGATTCCACAGCGAGGGAGGGACCAGCACTGCCCGCGTTTCACTGCCCTGGCACCGCACGGAGCCGGCACCGCAGCTTCAGGCCAAGGCTGAGGGGGACACGGTGATGCCACCACCTCACCTCCCTCAGTTTCTGCCACACAACAGCACAGGGCTCTCAGAGCAGGGACAAGGCCAAGGGCAGCCCTTACAAAGCATTTTGACACTGGAGGGGAGGAATCACTGCTTCAAAGTGAGGTCTTCCCCTCTGCTGCCATAAGGGACCACCTCACTCTCTCCCACCTCCCAAAAGACCCTCTTTTGTCCTCAGTCAAGGCGCGGAGCAGTTTTTGCTGAGTGCCACAACTCCTGGAAGCCCCACTGCAAACACCCGAGCTCCCCAATAGGCACTAAAAACTGGAATAGCAGGGGATTACACAAGAGCTTATCAGGAATATTCACACTGAACACAATGCAGGCGGCACAGTATTTACTGTGTTCTGCAGTATTTTATCACCTCATCACTCAGAAATCCCACACTTCAGGAAAGCACAACCTCTCCAGGCAGCCTGGAGCTCTCTGCCAGTTCAAGAGTTTGACTTTGATGGGGAGACAGCGATTCCCATCGGGAATGGGAACTCCCCAGCACAGCTCTGCTGCCCTCACTGTGCTTTGTTGCAGCCACTCTGCACATGAAAGAGAACAACAATTCCTCCCCTGAAATCAGATTCTCAACCCAGACTGGATTTCAGGAGGCGGGGCTGGACCGAAAGAGGTTCCCGGGAAGCGATGGATTGTCCATCAGGGTGGGACTGATGGCTTCGGGCTCATCACTGACAGGACACGACTGCAAAGCAAAGGAAATTACAGGGGTCCCTAACACACAGAAGTGGCTTTTTTCTTCCCTACGCCTCAGAAAACAAAAATAATGTGTTTTTTAAAGCTATGGAGAAAAAACATGAAGTTAGAGTTGGATAAAACCAAAACACAACCAACCCAAACGTGTGGCTGAGCACAGAGGAGAAGCCATGGCCTGCACCCACTTTCCCAGGCTGTTAACTCCTCAAAACAAAACTCTATTAGAGAGGCATTTTAAGTGATTCAGAAATGAGAAGATAAACGGGGCCAATGTAAATATCTTGGAAAATTATCAGTCGTGCTCGGCGCTGCTGACAGCTCCCCATGTGCATCATGGAATGCTGCCTATGGAAAGCCTCAGAGCCTCCACACACAGGCAAAGCAGCAACAAAAATATCATTTACAATGAGATGTGCAAGGAACTGTTTACAGAAAAGTGTAGCTTACAGAAAAGTGACTGATACATTTGGGTTTGGGTTGGTTATGCTGTGGGTTCTGGGTTTCTTTGGGGGTTTTTGGGGGTGAGCTGATCTCCCTCCTAAATACCTCTTTTTACCACCATTGGTCATTTTTGTCCGATTCATTTAAAAGCTTCACCCCGACAACTCCTTTCTGTACCCACTCTCCAACACAGATGATTTTGTGGGGTTTAACCTGAAGCTTCAGTCTTGCTAAAAATACAAAACGTCTGTCAGAGTCTCCCTTTTCACAATTGCATCCCTCACCGCACAGAAATTCCTAGACATGCTATTTTGTCAGCCAACTTTCTAAACACGTATGTCATTTATAAAGCAGACTATACTCAGAGGTGTCAAGGCGCCAACTTCTGTGGCAGACTATTTATTTCCAAACCACGTGCACACAAAAGAAGTGTCCCCTACTTCCTAAAGTGTGACTTTTTTTTTTTTTTTACACCTTTACATCTGAAAAGCTGCAGACAGTCACATGCCAAACCCAGGCTTGCAGAAATTGCAGCCATGGCAAGGGCTTTAAATTTCAAGTGCCCTTCTGTCATCTCAAAACGATTCCCTGGGCTACAAACCCACATTCTCCCCTTTAATGAAAATATTGTCTTTTGCTGCAGCACTCACTAAGTGCTCATTTGGGGGTTTTGTTCTTGCTGACAATTTCGGGTTTTGTTCCTTTTAAACAGCATGAATCAGTTTTGGACATTGAACAAGAATTAGATGGAATCTGTAAATGGATTAAAGCATCTCCGTTCACAAGCATCTGGTCAACTTCTATTTAAAATGAGCCTCTGCCTCAAAGGGAAAAATATATTGTTGCAAGTTCTCTTTAAAAGCAGGAATGTCCCGATTTGCACAGCATTTGTGACAACTCCAAGGGGCTGTTTTCCCTAGAACATGGTGCAGAACAGTTACTGCACACCCCAAACCAGACCTTCAGAGATTCCACGTTCTCTTTCCAGGGCTGTGATGAACCCAATTGTGCAAACGACCACAGATGTCCTGCAGATTCTCCCGGAGGGATTTAATCACTGTACTTCACCACTTGCCCTATTTAGATCCATGTTCAATCACAACTAGCTTTGGGAACAATGTGCCAAATGCTGGAGATGACAGATGGGCAGGCTGGAGTCAGGGAATAGCAGCAATTCCAGAGAAACAAACAGCAAAACAGGGACAAGGAAAAGAACATCTTCCCTTTCCAACGTGTTTTTCACTTTAAATCTCACTCCTGCTGTAGAACTACTTTTTACACTCAGTCAATTCTGACATTTACTAATATTCAAGGGAGAGAAAAGGAAAAATAAAGACCACTCACGTCAGATTGCCTGTGGGTGAAAAAAAAAAGCAGAAGGGGGACACAAATGAACCTATCTGGAGTTAAATCAGGAGCTAAAGAGGTACAGCGAGGTTTATTTCTCTTCCCTCTCCACAACAGCACGTGTAATTTCACATTCTCAGGGTATCTTTTTTGTAGGTTGTTTGCTAATTAATTAGGAAAACTGATCAGCTGTTTGTAAGCCAAGCAAACCCAGCCTGGAAATGCAGAGGTTATTACTACAAATGAATGTTATTTTTGCAGCTTGATTATTTAATTCAGACGCCTGCGTAGCAACACATAATTACTCCTTGCAAACACAGAAGCATTGTCAGTGTTCAGCAAGAAATACAAATGTGAAATAAAAGCAATAATGTGGCCACATGCAGATTAATCCTGTGTGCCCCTGCCCCAGAGCAGCCGGGCAGGGCTGTCCTCTTACCCTGAGCCAGCACAAAGCCTGCAACCTTTAAACCTGTTACTGTTATCTAATGACTGCTCCATCTACAAGAGCTTTTCGAACAGAAACATGCCTTGATGGCTTATCTGGGCACACGAGGCAGGGCACAAAGCAGGGCTGATTGAGCGCAGTAATGGGAGGCAGGAAATGAGAAGCCTTGGGAAAGCCGCGGATAATCGATCAGTGGATTCACTCAAGTGTGAGCTGAGCTGGGAATAAGCTGCCTGGGGTATCAAATATTGCTGTTTCCAGGGTAAAGGCCCATTTCTGTGATCTATGCAGGGGAGAGCATAATTTATTGACAAAACAATATCGGATTTTTTCACAATGGCTCGCACCTGACATTTTCCGAGTGTTTACAGCAAGAATTTTTCTTGTGTCCTTTTTATGCACAAATAAAACTCCTTTTGGAATTCATCAAGTCACCTCAGCGTGCTGGAAATTAATTCAGCCTCGCGTAGGAGTGACTCTGGGATGTGCCACGCTCCTCACACTCACCTTGCCCTGAATTCCAGCTTTCCCAGGTGCACAGAGCGCCGCACACCTCCAGGGACACGCCTGGCCCAGACCCACGGGAGGCACAGACCTGCTCAGGGACACTCAGCAGTGTTTGCTCTAGATCTTGACGGTGGCTTCTACAAAATTTGAAGCAACACTTCACAAACCTCACAAACAGGTCATTGTGGACTTGTTTCTTAGAGAAGGACGGGGAAGACACTGAAGGCCCATGAACACACCTGCAAGCACTGATACAGGCACACACTGATACACACACCAGCACTCTGCCTCTGCCTACACCTTTAAAAACTGCAAAACGTGGCCAAAACCAGTTCTACACCACGGCACATCCTCTGCAGGGCTGCTCTGTGCAGGTGAGGCGGTGGCCAGGCAGCCCCAGCCCCTATCCCAGCCACCAGGGCTGGAGCCTTCCACCAGCACGAAGGTGGCCCCCGGCTCACGCGCGTGCTGACGCCGAGGAGCTCCATATGCTGTCTCCCAGTGTGGGAGGTTTGGCACAAGAGCTGCCAGACTGCCTCAAAAACACAGCCCCGGCTCGGCAGAGCTGCAGCAGCACCCGAGCACGGCGTGTTCTGCAGGACCCGGGCGCTCGCGAGGCAGGGGCTGCACATGTGACAGACAAAGAGGAATTCTGGCAGCTGAGAGCCGGGCAAAGAGCCGCCAGGAACCGCAATAAATAGCACTAAAAGGCTGCCTGAGCCTCGCTGAATTCAGCAGTGGAATCTGCCTCACCAGGAGTCTGCACTGAATTCCGTTGTGCTTCAGCTACGTTGCACTTCTAAGGCAAAGCTCAACAGATCCAGCACGTTTTAACAAAAACTGACTGATATGGAACAAGTGTCACCCAACAGCCCTTAATTTCATTTAGTGTCAGTCATCTGTCTCACCTTGAACGCAGCCTCATCCAGGGTTTTAAAGGAGAAAAAGAACATTATTCATTTCAGGTAATGACTGTAAGAGATGTCTGTATTTAAAACAAACTGCAGTATTTATTCCATCAACTTTCCAGCTTTACCAGAAACAAAGCTGCTCACTGTGCTGAGAACCAGCAAGGCACCTGTTTCCATTTAAGTAAAATACACTTAAGTACAAAATACCCTTAAAATTTCAGCATGATCCTAAATGACAAAAGATAATTTCATCTTGTAAAAAAAAAACCAAAAAAAAGCAGTTATGCTTAAAAACCTGACTGCCTTAAAATAAAACTATGATAAGATCTTCCATGAAGGTTATGGGTCATTGCTTACTACCTCATTTAATCCCTTTGTGGTCTCTTTCTGCTCCATTTCCCTTTTATGCTCCCTGAATCCCCTCTGTGGCTCCGGGTGTGGGTGAGGTACAAGGCAGCCCCGTGTCCCAGCACCAGGACAAGGTGATTAATTACAATTACCAGCTCCCAGGTCTGGGGCTGATAACCCTGTGCAGATCAAATCTGGGTTGTGGAAGCAGAGCAGGGATGCACAGGGAGCTGTGGATGCTCAGCTGGGCCCATCCAGGTTTCCTGGGTTTATTTTCCCACCCACATCTCCAGGTACGTGGAATTCCAGGCAATTGTGCTCGTGTTGAAGGTGCTGCCCCTCCCTCAGGGCCTCTGCAGGACATCACACTGCACCCAGCTGGGCACAACCCCCGGGTGAGGCTGTGGAGGTGCCACATCTCTGCTGGTACTGCACAACTATCCCAAAACCAGACACACACACACACAGGGGGAGAGCCATTAATAGGCTGTAATTAAAATCACTGTGAGAGAAGGCAATAAGCACTATTTTTGATCACAGCAGCCCTGCTCGTGTTTGCTGCCTCTCCCAGCTCCGCTCTGATTACAGATTTTGCCTTTCCCAAGGAAATTCAGAGGGAGCTGCTGACCCAGAACTGACAGGGACCCTCCTGAGCACCTCGTGCTGTGCTCACACCACACGGGGCTCAGCACAGGCACCAGGAGCCAGCAGCCAGCACCAGCTAATGGTATCACAAATGCATTTAACTCATCATTGAATAGATGCTCCGGTAATTAAATTCCATTAAGGTTTTTTTAGCATTATGCCAAAGAAGTGCGACGCTGAAATGAAGATACCATTCGGGCCCCGCCTGACATTTGCCATTAAATGTCATTTATAGCACATAGCTCAGATCTAATTGCAGAGCAGCACCAGCCACAGTATTTATCACTTCTATTAAAACAAGCAGCACTCAGCAGTGGGGCTATTCGAAGCCATCATACACAGTTTAAATAGATTTCTCACCTTTTAAATATCAAGAGGCCAGATTTTCTTTACCATCTCACTGAGGGGTTTACCTTTGAACAAAGACACATCAAGAGCTGAAGGATAAAACAATCAGGAGACAGTTTGCTCTGCAAACCCAGCCCTGAGTTTGAACAGTCACTGCCTGTTAAAATATCGCCTCATGGGCAGGGGAATTTTATAACAGGAAAAATTAAAGCACCTTTGCCAACAGGCTGGGGTTTGAAATTATAAAAAGAAAAGGAAAGAAAATACACTGATCAGCCAGATCCTGTGACCTGGCTGTCTCACCACAAAAGCAAACGCTGTTCCTATGAGGAAACAAAGTGTGTTTGGAAAATAAATGCCTGGAAAGGGAATGTTTCCTTGTGCAGCTCCCCAGAGGATGTAATTTACTTACAGAATGGTCAGTTACTGAAATGTTTACATCCTCCCACAAACTGCCCCAACATCTGTGTTACTGAACGAGCTGATGTTCAAACCAGAGCAAAATCAGCTTTCTGCACAGGCTGAACGTGAGGGGGTGAGGCACTGGCTGACAAACAGGGCCACGACACAGCCTCAACAAAAATCCTGCCAGTAATTAATGTGCAACCCCCGGAGCAGCTCATCAAGAAAACAAAGCAGCAATCTTAAAAAAATGTCAATTTGCAGAAGACACGACTGTATCGCACCACACAGGGCATTTCTAATACAGATTGCTGCTGTCTGCCCTGATATCAATAGCTAAATTAGCAACACCAGGCTTTATATTTTTTCTATGTATTTATATGTAAATCAGTACTAAATAAACATTACCCAAACCAGCTCCACAGGCTGCAATCTAATCTAAACCCAAAGATTGGAAAGATGGTCTCCATTCATCTGGAAATAGCCAGACATTGAAAACACTAAAATCAGAAATAACTACACTGAGAATAAAAGGGATGCATTTACCTCTGCTAGAAGAGAAAAAAACTCAAAGTTTGAGAGAGATGAAAACAAAAAAAAAAACCCCTTTTCTCAGGTGCTGAAAGTGTGAACGTACAGACAACTGAGATGGTCGACAAGAAAAGCAGTTGTGAAATAGAGAAATGTCGTTTTTAAACCTCTAGCACATACCATGGACACTATGTGCACTCTGGTTTGAATTAAAGTGAACACAGCCAGCCAGGCTAACACACAATTCCAAAGTTAATCATTTGTCTTGGGCCATATAATCACCACAGCACTACAACTTCAACAAATGAAGCCACTAATAACTTCTATTAAAGAAGTCAAGGTGTTAATTCACTCCCAGGTCCAGCAGCAGAAAGCAGAGAGACCAAGCAGCAGTTCCAGAAACCATTCAGTCCTCATGCAGAACTCCAATTAATTTCCTCTATTACTGGAGGCACTGGATGGAACCCATCAGTGCCAGGTTCAAAGGCTCTGACTCCGAAACCCTCCTGTGATGGGAAGGAAGGCTGATGCCTCTCCCCCTGTCCTGGGCACAAGGATTTACCCCAAGTGTATCATCACAGCCAGTTCTTTACAGAATTACTGAAAACAGGAGATTTCTGTGTGCCACTGTCACCCATAAATGCAGAAACTGGCAGGGAACCTTGCAAAAAAGAAAAATGACTAAAAGTTATTCAGGGAATTTGTATAAAACTTGGTTTGACCGGTTTAGAGAGAGCTCATGATTTACATCAGCTTCCTTTTACCAAAGACAATCTTCCCAGCACAACTCAGAAAATTGTTTTTAACATTTCCAGGAACTTGGTTCTTCAGACTGCTGAGCAGGAGTCTGTCTTTGGGAAAATGAAAGTGTTAGAGATTATGTGACAAAATTAGGAGCTCTGCCTCTCTCTGACACACAAGTTAAAGGGAGAAGCCTTTTCAGATCAATATTGAAGCCCATATTTCAGCTGCCTGTGCAATTTTCTGCAGTTCTGGCTGTGCCATCTCCCTGGGAAGCTGACCCGGAAAGGCCTGGAGCTCACTGAGTGTTCAGTACCTGGGAAAAGTGAAATAAAATATGCATGCACTGGCACAAGCAGCACTGACAGATCCAAAGCCATTTCCCAGCACTTGAACTGGTGTAAACTGCAGCACTTGTCCTACAAGTGCCTCCCAATGAGCACATAATAAATTAATCTGGAATACAACGCGGTATTAGCTCGAATTTCAATGTTTACCGGGCCTGTTTCAAAAGCAGCCACGCTCCAGATGTGCTCCCAGCTGTTTGTTTTCCTGGCTGTAGTAACAAACAGCCCCTTGGTTTAATCACCCCCAGTCTCCAGATCGCAGATTTATGATGATATTTCACCACAGTTAATGGAATTTTGCACTTCAGAGTGTGAAGTTTTCAGCTTAGAAGCCCAAACCAGCTCAAAACTCTGACAGTTCATGTTCTGAGGGTGCAGCGAAGCCCACAAAGCCACACCTGAAATCAGGATGCAGTTTCCAGGTATTTCCACACAAATCTGAGGGGGGGAAGCTCTAAATCCCAGTCCAGGCTGGTGATCACCATCCTGGATCGAGAGCCCAGCACAGGGAGCAGGAGTTCCTGGCTCTGTGAGCTGTCCTGGAACACCAGCATGTGAAGCAGAACACACCAGAATGGGAAAACTGACACCAAATGGCAGCTCCCCTTTTGGAAAACACCTTTCTCAACCTCTTCAGCAACACACACTGCAAAAAGCATCCAGGGAATACCTTCCTGCAGATTCCTTGCCAGCCCCTGCAGCCCTGTCTGATATTCTACATTCTGCAGCTTCCGCCTCGCAGGGTCCTGGGGTTCACACATATCAAAGCACCCAATTGCCTTTTCTTTTTTTGCCTTCTTTTTTTTAAAACACGAGGAATATGAAAGCACACGCTGAAGCTGGTCCTTGTTAGCAGACCCATTTTCATCTCTTTAAACTCAAAGAGAGCAATTCCCTTGAAAACTGTCACAGCATTTTCCCAATCCATAAAGAGGAAGTTCAACAGCCTCAGGTCACTAATCACAACGACGGGAGATACAGAGCATAAATTACGTCTTTCTATTCCACAGCAGTGAAACATATATATTCTTTTATCTTCCTTATTTGATTCTCTCTATAAACTGAATGTTTTAGACCTGTTTGTAGTCTAAAAAGGATGTTTTTACAAATAAAAGGGAAGCACTTTATTGTTTACACAGCATTCCTTTCATGAGGTATATTAATATCACCTGCAGGTGGATGGACAAGAATTGTTTTACACAACAATATAACCTGGATATTCTCCCAAAGGAAAAACTTTATTTGAAATTTAAGAGTTGCTTACAACGAGTTTGTTGGGTTTTAATAATTTTGCATCACTTTTAACCTTAAAATGTGCCAACAAACAAGTGAAGGGAATATGATTTAAAAGCCCCCAGTAGAAAGCAGAGCAGGATGCTTATGCACTACTAATTTAATTAAAGAGTTATTTTCCTTTTAAATACCCTCTAATGGCCCAAAACGAACTGAGGCTGCTTTAAAATCAATCACTTTAATCAAAATTACAAGTTCAAATTCTCCATGGATTAGTGTTCAGTGAGTGCAGTGTCACAAACCCACATCCATCACCTCCCTGCACTCTGCTGGCTCCCGGGCAGGGACCAGCAGGGATCCAGCCCAGGGGTGATGCCAGGTCCTGCAGGGAGCAAAACCCACTGTGAGAGCATCTGAAGCTCTGTCAGACAGTCACAAGGTGGAGCTGACTTGAAGCGTTTTCCTGAGTGGCTCCACCAGTCCCTGCTGAATAAAAGGGGAGGTTTTGCATTTCCTGTCACTCAGGCACAGAACAGGGATTCAAAAAAAAGGGAGATTTTGCCTTTCCTGCCCCTGAGGCACAGAACAGGCACTCAGAGAGCATCCACGGCATTTTCCTTTCCCATGCCAGCTCCTCTGCCCCTCTCAGCCTGCTGGAACACACACCCTTCCCAGCATTTTTTCATCTCTACACAAACCAACCCCGTGTGGCTCAGAGTGGTTACAAACCTCAGACCCAGCCCTGCTCTGCACAGGTGTCACTGCAAGGCCAGGGCCACCTGGCACTGGGGTTTTGGGGTGTCCCACGCCCCCAAAGCCTACACTGAGCCCTTTATTGCCACAGGAGCATTAAAAGCATCCCCTCCACCTCAAAGAGCAATCCCAAGCACATCACTGAGGGATGGGACACACGCTGGAATTCAGTGACCACAGTGACATTTCACATTCCTCAAGGAAACCGTTCCAAAAGCAGGAAAACAAATTTCTTTAATGAATTATCTTCAGCAGCTCACAAAGCATAACAATGTGTCTTTGGAGGCTGAGCAGAGCCACAGGAAATCTGACAGTGCTCAAGTACCCCCAAATGACCAGAGAGAAAATTTCGACTTCAATAATCCTAAAGGTCAGAAGCATTATTAAACATGACAGATGCTCTCACTATTCAACACCAGAGGACATGGCTAAATTTATTCTAACTCCATTTTCTCTTGCTACATAAAACGCAGCTAATGTACAATTTGATACTTTTTTTTTTCTAAAAGCTCGAGATAACATTTTTTTTTCTCCATATTTTCCAGCTGGCACGTAATGATTTATTTAGCACTCAATTATCCCAGCACAGGTGTAGGAAACAGGTTCACTTCGGGTAAGGAGGAGGAAACAAGACAGGAGAAAGGTGAAATAAAAAGCCAGAGGTGGGGAAGACCACAAAGCAATGACAAAGGGCTTAACAAAATTATAAATATGGGCAAGTCAAAAACACAGGGGGTGTTAATGACTCCTATGGTTCCTGCATCTACATTCAACCCACTGCTATTAAAGGTGTTCTTACCTTGTCAGCCACAGGTCTCTGCAGATAACAGAGCACGGGAAAAGCAACCCAGACCACACTGCACAGCTCCTGGGGTCCTCTTTGTTCTCCTGTCTGCCCAGTACCTGACTCAGTCCCCCCGGGGGTGGCTGTTGGTGGTGAGATTTGTACCCACTGTGCTTCCTGCCTTCCTCCTCACAAAACCAGGAACAACACCAGCACAGCAATTCTGCCAAAGGAGCGTGGGATTGCCCACCCAGCCCCATTCCTGTCCCCCTGCAGTTCCCAATCCCCCTTTGCTGGGGGACACAAAGCTGGCTGTGCACACAGAGCAGCTCTGCCCCGTTCCTGTCCCCCTGCAGCTCCCAGTCCCCCTGTGCTGGGTTTGGCTGTGCACACTGAGCACTCTGCAGTGAATGGGGGCAGTTTGCTGATGTGACAGGGGCTGACAGGATCAGGGCTGGGCTGTGCCCTCTCTGTGCAGGAGCACTGGGGGCAGGCAGAGGATGCTCCACAGCCCTGCCAGCCCGGGGAAAGAGCCCAGGAGCCTTTCCTGGGGGAGAATCAGCCCCTGCAGCCTCCAGACAGCCTCCAGTGCTCCTGTGCCAACAAGCCAGCCACGAAAATTCCAACTGCTGAATGCCAAGTGGGGCAAAAACAGACACATTGAAAAGGAAAAAAAAAAAGAAAAATCAAACCAAACCCCCTGGGGATTATTCTGTAGGGGTTTTTTTGTTTGGTTTGGTGTTTTGCTTGTTTGGGTTTTTTTTTTATGTAGCCCCGAAGTTGTAAGGTCTGGATTCCAATTGCAAAGATCCAGGCCATATGGAAGGAAATGGAGGCAGAGCTGGATTCCAGCCCTTAAAAACATACATATAGTCTTAACTTCCAGCTGTTTAATCCTCACTCTGAACAATGCTGCCATCTGCTTTAAACCTCCAAATATGAACACTCACTCCCTCTCCAGAAGACAGTGATGTAATTGTGACATAACATTGCAGCTCTGTAGAAATTAATTTAGTTGCATTGGTGCATTACACTGTGAAGGTTACACAGAAAAACAAACCCAACATCCCACAAAAATGTCAAACATTCGTTAATTGACAAAATAATGGCACTGATGAAATTACAGATCTCAGCCAGGTCTGAATACAGCATCTCCACACAGCCCTGAGCAGTCTGGGAATGCAAAATATGCTGGTTTAGCTGCCTCAGAATGGATGGTTCGTGCTCCTGCCTTCCTTCAGAAGATGCACAACAAAATAAAAAGAATGTTGCTCTATATTTCAGCCGAGTCCAGTGAAACTCCAGTACCCATAAATCCACAGAGCAGCCTCATGCCTCTTTCCTCAATTCTGAACCCTCACCTGAGAGACACTGCAAATCCCCTGCTAATTTAACAGGTTGAAAGCAGCACTTAGAGAACAGTCTGCCATACAAAAAGAATTTATTTTTACACAGATATGACAAGCCCAAACCTCACTGTGCAGCACAGCTTAGTCTCTGTGTGAGAATTCAAAGTGGCATCTGGGTAATAGCAACCAAAAAAAAAAAAAAAAAACACTACACAGAGAAGCATTGTAAAAAGGAGGGGAATTATCAAAATGGATTCATATGCATCTGGAATTATTTTAATACAAAATGCCCAGCAAATCTCCCTGCGCTGCTGACAAATCACCAGCTGAGGTAAATCCCAGATAATGAAACATTGTAAGGAAGGCTCTATTTAATAATTTAGCCCCTGTCAAGGAGTTTGTATTGATTCTTGTTTCCAGCACAGGGAGAGAATGTTATCTGCAGCCTTACGGCTCAGTGACAGCATCAGTGGATTTAATCACCGTGCAGCTCCTGCCATGCAATCCTTAAACTGTCACCTCTGATTCTCCATCATTCCTTGCCACTTCCTTCAAAGCCCCTGCACCCACATTTCCATGCTAATCTCCCACCCCACACGTGCCCCACTGTAATCACAGCAGCACTTCAATCTGCTGCACATTAGACATAAAAGCCAATCTCATTTGCAGGCTAAATTTTTTATTTTAAATAATTCAGTGCTCCTTCAAACGTCTCGTTCATCTGGCTCTTATTAGCAAGGCTGCTCTGCCCCTTAATAGCAAACTGAGCTGTGCTGAGGCAGAACTGAGCAGCCAGGGGACAGCACTTCCAGAACCATGGAATCACAGTCTGGGTTGGGTTGGAAGGACCTTAAAAAACCCATCCAGTTCCACCCCTGCCATGGGCAGGGACCTTCCACTATTCCAGGCTGCTCCAAACTCTGTCCAACCTGGCCCTGCAAATGTTTAGCAATGATTTGGAGGAAGAAGAAAATCTTTTTTGCCTTTTCTTGGCAGTAGAAGGAGAGATGAATCTGGAGAAGCAGAAAAAAAATCTATATTAATCAGCATTTTTTCCACACCAAAAAGGAAAGGTCACGCTGCCTCGGAACTGGCCAGGAAAAATTTGCCACAAATTAATTCAGCTGCAGTTCAGGAACAGAACATCAATTCATCTGCAAATAGAATGAGGCTTTTAAATACATAAATGCTTGTGGCTACAGAAACCTCACCCAGATATTTGCATGCAAAAACCCCAGCTCCTGCAAGTGCAGAGAATAACAGACATAAATTTAACACGTTTGCTAAAATGCAAGGCCATATGCAGGAGGAATGCAAAGGAGAGGAAGCATATACTGCATTATTTAAAAAAACAAATTTCTTTTGATTTTTTCCCCTCCGTTATTCCAGGTGAGGTGCAATACTTTCCATTTTATAATCCTTTGGATCAGAGTAAAGTGATCCCAGAGGCCCACACAGCCAAGGTCATCATACACAGATTTTCTATTACAGGGCACTAGCAGCATTTCACAACTGTCTTTTTATGCACTTCTGCCTTTCCATCCAGACTATAAATTGTTACAAGGCCCTGGGGCAATCCAGCTGTATACTCCATTCAAATCAGGCTTCAAGGAGAAAGCTCCACAGTCAAGATGCTTCAATCAAGTAAACACACAGGCACAAAGGGCAACTGCATCACAATTAATAATGTTTTCTTTTGTATGGCAAATTCAGCATTTTTCTGGTTTAAAGTTTCCCTCTGATGCTCTGATTCAGAGTGTGGCTATTAGCATTTTAAATGTGACACCAAATTAAGTCAGGATGTGAGAAAGCACAAACACGCTGCTGAAATCCATCTGCCGGTCGGGTTCTGGGTCCCTCTGGAACACAGGAAAACCTTAAAAAGGCAGTTTGGACTTATTTATCCAAGCTGGAAATTTGTACCAAGAAAGGTGCAAGTGCCAGGATTGGAGGGCAGGTTTGCAGGTTTGTGTTTGTATAAATCAGTTTGTCTCAGACAGAGCCTGGTGTTCAGCAGCTGCTTCCTCTGGCTGCCACTTCTCACCCTGGGGCTCTGCTGTTCTTTGCTCCACTTCTCCCTTCACCTCCACTTGCTATCCCAGGGAAAATGCAAATCGACTTCTTGCATGAGAGTTCCACTGTTCCTGTCCTTCTGCAAGTGTCTTCTTCCCCTCTCAGTCAGAAGCTGAGCTGTGGCTGCCTGGGTTTCAGAGGATCAATCAGAACCCACCGGGATGCTCCAGCATCAGCCACGTTTCCAAAGCACCACGATCTGCCCTGGGCTGAGGTCAGGACTCAGGGAAGTGCCACACTGCGCTCTGTGCCTCCCTCCCAAAACACCAACATTCAGTCAACTTCTTCTGCCTCTGATCTCTGCATGCAGACAAACCCCTTTCCAACAGCCAGGGCTCTGCACTACTTTTGATATTGAAATTGAGCCTTAATCAAAGCTGGATACGCATGGGTTTAGATGCACTACATAATTAATATATTCATATCTGAAATGTAATTACTACTGTTGCATCATATATTTAAGCCAACAGCTGGCTATTTAAGGTGAGGAAGACACTTTTATTGGGATAAAATGATCTTGTAACCAACACTGCAGGGATTTTTTTTGCAGGCTTCACCAGGGACACCCCAAGAGCTTGGGACAAAGTTCCCCTGTCTGAGCTCTCTGCACAGAGAGAGCTTTGCTGAGATTCTGATGGGTTCCCAAGAATATTCCTGTTGGATTTCCCATCACATCACATCACAGCTCTCCCTAAAGCAGGTTTAATTTACATAACTGGGGGGGTGTGGGGTTATAAAATGTCCCTTAACCCACTGGGCGCACACAGGAACTGAATTTCTGCACATTTGTTGGATTTTCTCACACAAGTCACTCAGTTAAGTTTTAATCGTGTGTTTTCATCAGCCAGGAGTAATCACAATCAACATTTTAATTAAGATAAAGAGAATGGATGGAATTTTAGGACTTGTTAACCATAAACAAAGACATAAAAGGCATTTCCACTGTTTATAATTATTTGTATTACAATCAGAGTAAGGCTTAAACTACAAAAGAAAACCATTAAATACTACTATTTAATAAAAAACCCTTTAGCTCTGAAGCCATACCCTCAGTCAGAAGAAAATATAAACCTGTTTCTTCAAACGGCCTGATATGTAAAGAAATTCAGTGAAAATTTCTAGTTTCAAAACACAGCACTCTTCAATTAAAAAAAGGATTTTAAAAAAGGACTTGTGTCCTTTTGGGGGGCAGTGGGGTGGAGGGTGGAACGAAGCAGCAGAAAGTGCTGGTGTGTGAATGATAAACAGGACTGGCTGAGCAGATCCTTTGCTATTTCCTCCAGAAATTCCAGATACCATTCTCGTGCCAGAAACTCAGGAGATCAAAGTGATTTTGGCCAGGTTTGATTAATTCTTAGCAGAGCTCAGAGCCCACAATAACAGGATCAGCAGCTGCAGCCAGGCTCGCTGCTGGAGGAGATGAAGTGAGTGAAGATCGGATCAATTTGGGGAAAATTAACACTGAAGGGGGGTGAAGCAACATTTGATTCCCAGCTCCTCGTTTCAGAGCTCTGGAAGTTCAGGGCTGCAGACAATTCCCTGTTCACTTCCTCCCCTCTGCCAACCAAAACATGGCTCAGTCATCCCTGCTCTGCTGCCTGGCTTTGATCAAGGTGTTTGTAGCACCAAGGAGTATTTAAGGAATACTTTGTGAAGCCTGTAGATTTTTAAAACGTTTGACTCGTGCCAAATTAAAATGAACAAGAAGTATGCTTCCCTAACTTCCTGATGAATAGGAAATGTGTATTTCTGACAGCAGCAGGCTGCTGTGGGAACAACTGCATTGTTAAAAATGCACTGCTGCTATTGCAGAATGAAGGGAAAAGCAGCAGATTGACATCCAGGAGACAACTCCTGATGTAAACAACCTGAACATTTTCTCACAAAAAAAAATAATCAGAGAAACTTATGTTTTTTTAATGCACCGAAGCATTAACTGCTTCCATTTTACTGACTTGCCTGTGTAATTTAAACCCTGAGCTGTAAGATTGTTCTGGAACAAAAAAATCCACAGTAAGCAAACCCTGAATCCCATGTTAATGATCCCACTTTTACCATTTTGTGAAACACCATTTTCCTCCTTCTTTAAGCTGTTCAACAGTCAATGCCAAGAAAGTATTAAAGCCACATTACTCTGTCCTTTTATCCACCTACCAGCGTCCCAATTATATTTTGCTGTTTCCTTTTCTTAAAACCAGTATTTTCAAAGTAACTGACATTGCAAGCTGGATAGCACAGGCTTAAACTGGGGAAAGAAGTGCTCCCCAAGGAAAAAACAAGGTTAGAAAAGTTGCTTTAAAGCCAATCATGACCTTGCATAATCCAGATTTCCAGGAGACCACTTGAACCCAAGCACTGGCTCAGCTGCCCAACACAGGAGAGAGCAAATATTGAGTATCAGCAATGAAGGAGAGAGAGCTGATAACCAATAAAAACATGTAAGGCAATAAAGCAAACTCAGATTTAATCATTGCTTCACCACAGTTCCTAATCAAAGTCCGTAAGAATAATCTGGTCTTGAATCCTGAAAGAGGATAGTATTAATCTAGAGAAAATGAATTAGCACCAAAAAGAGATTAATAAAATGTTCTGGGACACAGACAGCACAAAATAACCCCATCAGCAGGAAAAAAAATCATCCAGTACCTTTTTTTAAAATACAGACACTATTATCTCAGACTCTTCTGAAGGCAACAGCAATTTCACTTTTAAAATGCTTAAAGGTCAACAATTCAAACTGGTGAACAAACAATGAAAAGCATTTATGGATATCACACCTTCTCACCTGACCTGCCACCCCATCGTTTTCCACAGGGAGAAGAAAAAGAAGCTGCACTTTTAACAGCCAACATTCACAAACATTTCAGTATTGGAGGGCAAAAATAAACCAGTGGATTCCCAAAGAACTCCTCAATATTCTGCAAAATTCCAAACAAAACCCAAACCACCACAACCACAAAACAGCACGAGAGCTACTGGAACATCATTCTGTGTTTTTACATCTTTGATTCCTCCCTTCCCAGCAGAGCTGCCCTGAGGGAACACCTGAAGCACTGGGGAGGAACAGGAACCCCCAGAGATCCAGGTCCAGCACGGGCATCCTGCTTTTCCAGAGGGAGCAAACCCAGGGACGGATCAAACCCAGAGGTGGAACAAACCCACCCTGCACAAAGGGCAGGCAGCTCAACATTCCACTGCAGAGAAAACTGATGTTCCCTTCAAGCACCACACATCCCTCTCCCTTTGGAGAACACCGCTGCTCTGCTGCCATGTCATTTTTATTTAAGCAACTTGTCTCTGTAGGCAGCTGGGGGAAAAAATTTATCCTTCTCTGAGCACGACAGGATGCACAGGAATCACTCTCCATTACCATCTCTCAATTCTTTCCCACCAATTGCTGCTGTTTCCCTTCAGCACAGAGCAGGTTTGGGACAGCAGCACTGTTCTGGGAGCTCACACAGCTCTGAAATCTGCCTTTTTCCAAGTGGTTTTCCAGCGGCAGGAACAGTCAGTGCATTTCTCAACCTGCATGGCAGAGCAGTTCTCCTGTCACACCCTCGGTGCTGCTGCTCTTTAGCTCCTTCCCCAAACATCTGAGACCATCAACGCCTTGTTGGAAGTGATTTTGAGGGATGTTATTGATCCTGCAGTGAAAGCCATGTTCAGCAAGTTCTGGAGCAATGGCAGAGCAGAAGGACACAACAGTGCCCCTTCCTGCTGACAGCTTCCCTGAGGCATCAATCATATTTCACTCCTCAATTCCACAAAGGAACTTCCATGAATCCCTGAAAGCTTGCAGGAATCTTGGACCACAAAAATGGTAAAGACAAGAGGATAAAATGTTATCCATGGCAGTTTCCAACGCAGTTAAACTGGATTGATCAAATCATCTACCAGCTCCTCACATGGCCTCCCTTGAGGCAACATTTGGGTTTCTGACTGAGGGAACACACCCAGAAAGCTCCTCCAGCTGCCCCCAGTACTTGGGAACCACATCTGCTGCTTCTCCTGCCCTGCTCAGCTCATCCCAACACAGCGAGTACAGCCCAAAGGGAGGGACCAAGCTCTGCTCACATGAGGCCACACGGCAGCAAAGGGCACAACAGAGACATTTCACAGAGAAATCAGCAGCAAGCAAAGCTTCCTCACCAGGACTTGATGGCCATTGGTGAAGTGCAGTTGTTCTTCTGGAAAGGAAAAGAGCTGCTCCTGTAATATAATTTTTAATAGAACTGATTCATCTTAATGTCAAGAGAAAGTTGTGATGGAAGGATAAACTAATGCATCACAGTACAGCACTCTGCCTGCCAGAACTGCTGAACTACAGAGAGCAGGCAGAGAAAAACAATTGCTGCTTTCTCCAAGTCACAATGTTGAGACACTGGAGTACAAAGCTGCTCTGAAATGATATTTAACACCTGCTTCTGCAGCAGTGGGACTTCATCAGGCTGGAAGTGATCTGGAATGCTGAACCAGAAAAACTGCCAGACTTCTTAGAACTAGTTTCTAGTTCAGCAATAAACATAAAATCATCCAATTGTGATTTCAGATCTTACTGGAAAAAGCAAGCTAAACCTCAGTTTATCTGAAGAATTAAGCTGAGTGGGGTTTTACTCTCACTTTAAATGACCCTGAGCACCTCTGACCCTGCAGGACGATGCACATGTGGGTCACACAGCATTGGCTGTGTCATGTTTAACCCCCTCTCATTTTTTTAAAATATAGGTTTGTATTCTTGTTTTCATCAGTAAAGCACCCCCATCGTCTCCTGCACCCAGACTGCACCTACAGCCATGGGAAGCATAAGGTAAGGCTCACACGCTCAGCCAAAAACTTTTATTTTGTGACAACCACCATGATAATGCATTTAATTAGTAGGCGACATTTCAAAGCTGTTGACTTTAACTTCCCTGCTTCACTTGACATATTTAGCTGAAGGCAAAACAAGGCTGTTTTCCTGTTGGTATCTCACACTAGAAGAGACATCAAGTGTCCTTTCCACTGCTCATCCTCCCTCTCCCCCAACAGCCACACACACACTGGGGATTTATTTTTGCTGGTATAATCAGCATCAAGAGGTTTTTGGTTTTGTCGTTTATACAAGTTCCTTTTATGCACTATGTCAGTGAGAAATATAAAATTAACAGAGAAATTCAAGAACCCTGAGAAGGCAAAAGTAAACATAGAGCAGAGACACTGCTTCCACGTCAAAAATTATGCAAAATTGCCAGCAACCCTCGTGCCAAGTCCTTTGCATGTTGAAAACATGAGTAAAGAGAAACCACTCCAGCAACATCTAAAGGTACTGAAGCTGCAATACACTTCCCCCAGTACAATGCTGACAAGAGGCTTCAGCTTTTGTTGTTCATCTCCTGAGCAATTAATGCAATCCAGCAGGAATTTATTGCCCAGAACCATCCCACTGTAATTCCAGTCAGGCCCAAAACCACCTGCTAATGGGCAAGAGTGGCCCAAGTGGGGCTTAACCCATTGCCAGAACCTGCAAACTACAAATCCAACAATTCCTCAAAAAAAAGGGGGGAGGAAGAAGGGGAGGAAAGAGGGAAGAAGCCCACAAGTGCCAAGCACCACCAGGGACATCAGCACTGAGGGAAAAGCTCCATAGCTCACAGAATAGATTGGAAAAGCCTGGAAGAAAGGAAGGTTTCTTCTGATAGCAACAGCCTGTGGTGATCCATGTCTGTAGACAATACATTGATAAGGAGAGTTTATTATGTGCTCAGGAATCAATAAAGCAATAACAAACAGCAGGAGCAGTACAAATGCCCAGCAGTGCCCAAATCTGCTGCTCACAGAGCTCTGCCAGGCCCCAAGGCAGCCCCTGTGCCCAGCTGTGAGCAGGCAGCAGCTCCTGCTCCAGCACAGGGCAGGAAGAGACTGAACCTTCAAGAGTGCAGAGTCAGACAGAAAGGGGCAAACCACGGCTCTGATTTGCTCTTGCACAGGTCCCTGACTTTTCACCGGCAAAGAATGAAGTGCTAAGGGGATCTTAAACATTATTTTCTATGTTTCCTGATTAAACTGGTCACCTTGGCCTGGTGTCTCATGGTCAGCTGAGATGCAGAGGCTGCCACAAGCCTGCCATTACCACAGAGCTGTGGTGGACAAGGCCAGAGGTGAAGGCACAGCCAGATTTAACTTCCCAGGAAAACTTTAACTTCCTGAGCCACAGTTTCCCGAAAACACTCAACTCAAAGTTCATGTTTCTGTTCAGCTAGAAATGACAGGAATCCCAGTTTGAACTCCCCCAGCGAAGTGAGGCTGCAGCAAAGGCAGAGCCCTGGTTTAATACAAACCAGCTCCTGTCTCAGAGGGTGAAGATTCACTCATGAGGAGCTACAAGAAGGGATCCAGGCTAAGAAATATCCCCCCCTCTGGAGGTTGGGGCGGGGGAGAGGAGGAGGAGATGTGAAAATGTTCCTTACCAGTTTGAAGTCTTGAATGCTGCAGATGAAATAGGGCGTGTTCGGCCGGCGACTTTCGATATAAACGCAATCTTTAAAAACACAAGATTTTAAAATAATGGGCATTAACTTCTGTGCCTCCAAGAAAGAACATAAAAACAGGATAAATTCAAATACAGCTTAAACTTTGAAAGAACCACCATATCATTTGCATAACGTGTAATTTATTCTGAGTGTGATCTAAATATAGGAACTATTTATGATTATAAATAAGGGAATTAACTGCATAAAAATTAACTTTGATTTGAATAGACATTTTGCTAGAAAAACAAAAAGAAAGCAATTTAAAGACCACTCTGGATTGAGTTAATAACAATGACCAGGTCACAGCCTATGAACCAGACCAAAACAAGAGAGGAAAGTAATCAGATTTTTCGTGGTCAGCTTGCCATTAAGAACCGAGCACTAACATATTTTCTCTTCTAATTATGAGGAAAACCAAGGCAACCAATCATAGATGAAACAGAGCAAACTCAAATTAGATTTACCTCAGGGAAGGCCTGGGCTTTCTCGAATTACATTTGACAAGACAGAAACACAGTAATTATTTTTGTTTGCTTTTGACAACTGGGCTCTCCAAGGCTGCTGTAACATAAGGTCTGTTGTATTCAAAACAGTCTTGGCAATAACTACAACAAAAGCAGTGCCCTCGGAATGACAACACTGCACGGATGGGAAAGAAGTGCCTGATTAATGATCCTGACCTTGGAACTCTGCAAACTCACACACAGCTTGCTGAACACAAAGATTCCAGCCCCACAGCCAAACAAATACTGAAAGGGCAGTCCTTGTGTCCCCAGCACACACAGATAAGGAACTGCTGTTCAAAACACAGCAGAGACAAAAACCACCATTCTCCTAGGAGGGATTTCCCATGAACTCTTTATATTTCTACAGAAAACCTCCAAAATCTCAGAGCTTTGTAAGACACATTTCAAAGCACAGTTTGATTCAATCCGGTTTATTTGGAAGCCCCAGCAACTTCACCATATCCAAGCATTCCTGCAGCCCTGGTTATCCCAGGTTTCCTTGGCTCATTGTTCCACTGGGACATGCCTGCACTCACTCCATCAGCTGCTCAGGATCCCAGCTGGACCATCCATTTCCAGCCTGCTCCACCACTCATCTGCAGGAACTCTTTTGGGATTCACTGGGGAATGTGTGTGAAAAGCTGCAAGATTTCAGACACAGAAAACACCACGACTTGCAAGATTTTTTTTTTTCTCCTCGGTATCTCAGTTGTGCAAGGCTCATTTTCCAGAGTTTTATCAGGCAGCAGGCAGAACAAACAGCCGAGCATCCCTGTGAAATGGCTGGCACACAGAGTGAGAGGATGTGGCATCTCCTATGGATAAAGCAAACGAGTTGACTTGCTCTGGATTGCATTTAAGGGAGGCACTGCTGGCTGCCTGCCAAGCCCTAAAACAATGATGACATCCAGTTACGAGTCTCCAAAGCAAGAGAGGCCACACAGATAAGAAAACGAGTTTATCCAGGTGCACAGCAATGTTACGCATGACAGAAACTGGAAATACGCCCCCAAAAAAGGGGAATATTTATGGATGCCCTCGCATCAGCCACTCAAAACTCAGCAAAAAGAGCATTTCCTTCCATTTACCAGAAATCCAAACAGCTTCCATGGGGACCCAAGAAAAGGAAAACTGCATTATCACATTTCTAATATGCAACAAACCTGCATAGATAAGATTTATGCCACTGAAAACTGCAGAATAGCCCCTTCTTCATCCTCAGCATGCTGGAATGTGCCATTGCACCCTTTTTTTTCCACTGACCACACACTTCTGGAACAATTTCAGCTCTCTATGGCTGCACAGAGCATCTGCATAGGCTTACACAACTTCAGTCAAGTGTAATTTAATTTCTTTTACTGAAGGACAGCCATCCTCACATGTTCCTCATTTAGCAGGAAATAAGGGCAAGGATGAAGCCAGCAAGCACAAGGGAAATGGGCGTGTGACAAATTCCCCCTCTGGCTCTCTCCACAGGTGACATCCCTGTGTCAGCTTCCAGGGACCACCTCGGACAAGTCCAGCATCTGATGTGTTAAATCACAGTTCAGCAGTGACAAACCAGCAAATGCTCCAACAGAAAAGAAAATTCATGAACAGATATAAAAATAAAAGGGCTTTCCAGAACCTTTGCAAAACAGCAAGGAAATGTTGAGTTCCCTGCACACTGGATTCCCTGCCTGTCTCCAGCCATGAGTGCATTGCTCGCTTCCCTATTCCGTGTAAAACGTCCCACTGGAGATGAAGCATTTCCCCGACACATGGTACAGAGCCATTCTGCCTTTGGGCTTGTGATATTCACCAGATGTGCCCTAGTTCTGAAGGGTTACATTAATATTCCCACACTAAAAGCTGCTTTTAAAATTAGAGCTTCAATGCATGGACATAAAAAACCCTTTTGGAAAAACACCCAACCACCTCCATTTTCTGAACCTTTAGCAGCTTAAATGCTGCAGTTTTTGTACTAACCATCTTCACAATCAGAATCCTTTTGTGTTTTACCTAATGAGTCAACACTTGCATCATCCAAGTCTCAAAGCCGTAGGCTCTCTGCACAGCACCACCCTTCCACAGGGAAGATATTCCTTGAAAGCCATTGTCAAGGAATTATCTACAATCCCTCCCCATCAGGTTTCACCAGCCACAAGCTCACTCTGCTGTGTGTATAGACGTGAATGAACCCTGAACTCAAGCCCTGGGACCGGCAATTAAAGGATATTTACACCCCAGAATTACAGAATAGTTACATTCCTCCATCCTGGTGCCTAAAATTAAAAGGCTCAGTGGTCCCAGTGCCCTGTGCCAGCCCCTGAGCAGGCAATCCTGAATCCCTCTCCAGAAACAGCTCTGCCTGAGCCAAAGCCAGCGGGGAGCCCAGGACCCTCGCAGTGTCTCAGGTGCTCGGAGTTAAATGCCACCACCCGTCACCACCCCCAGAACTGTCAGATGTGATTAGGAGCAGGGCAGCAGCAGTTACAGATCATTAATGAGCAAGGGGTACCTTTCAAAGGATCACAATCAATATTTGCAGCATTCAGCGAGTTCTAAATGCTGAAATCTGAACTTGCCTGCATTCCAAGCACAGGAAAATTGCCAAACCCTTGGAAACAAAGGTCAGTAATGGAGACAAACCTCCAGCAGCAGCAATACATTTGGCACCATGGTTCAGTGACAAACACAGAAACGCAGCGAGGAGGGCCCTGGGAATGCCAAACACGTGCTCTGGACTCCAGCAATATTCCCACTGACAGGTAGGGAGCTGTGCACTCCCCTCTCTTCCCCCATATGGCTGACAACAAACAAATTGCCAGTCTGATCTTTTAGTGTCACTTCCTGCTGAGCAGATTTCAAGCAACACTGCTGGCTCCTTGTCAGGGAACGACGAGCTGGAGCCCTGCTCTGCAATAAATGGTTCAACCAATTTACTGTGTTCATTTGGAGCTCACAGGAGTATTCCCAGTGCCTGGACTATAGTTCTTATTTGGCAAATGATTTTATTATAAACCGGTATCATAGTGAATCCATTTTCTTTAAGGGGTTTTGCTGCTGTTTAATGGACTGTCAGTATAATTTAGATTTCATCTATTTAAACTCATTCAAGCCTGGCTCCTGATTGTACAATAAATGGAACATATTTCTATTCAACAAAATTAATGACAGCTAATTGTACTCTGCAGTTCCCAATTTCATAAAAGCAACTGCTCTGCAGCTCAGGCCCCCAGCTACATCATTTCCCACACCAATTATTTTCCTGCACTTTTCAAGCATGTCCACAACACTGCACAGTTCTCCCTGTAAGGTGCATTCACACATCCCTCGTTAACAGATCTGGTACAAAGCAAACACGTTTTTACAGAAAGTTGAGTCACCAAAAATGCCACCCTGCAAGCAAAGACACCCTGGATGCTCAGCCCCTACCTCATGCCAGGGGCTCCTCCTGTCTTGGAGTTGTTTTTTCAATTAAACACATGAAAAGGGAGGAGGGGTGGGAATAAGAATCCAGGCTGATAAAAGGAATTAATTGAACAGCCAGTTAGTCTAAAACTCCTCCTCCAGCACCAGATAAGCTTTGCTGCACACACACCACTTCTAACAGGCTTTTTCTGGCCTTTTAAGGCCACAGAAAAACTATTGCCTGCCAACCTGAGACCTGCCTACCTGCAAACAGCCACTGGAAAAATATCTTAATTTTTCAAAATCAATTTGTATTTTCTGAAAGGAAAAATATGTTTCTATTTGTAAATAGCTCTGAGAAGCCCTCCACAGAGAAGAAATCAGTGCAGCAGCTGTGAAGCTGGGCTTACAGCAGAAGTGTATTTACTTTGTTTCAGCACTGGTGTGTCACCTTTTTTCTTTATTTTCAAGCCTAATGATGAGGTTTGTATGGAAAACGAAAGGTGCAGCCCCCTCCCCAGAGCCAGACACCAGCCCTGGGCACACCCAGCCCCTCAGAGCTGCTCTCCACCATTTATCCACAGAGCAAACAAAGCCAGAGGAATCCATTTGCCAGCTCAACCTTGATCTGCACTTAAGGCTCCATCTGTCAGGCCCCAGCAGCTGCCCTGGACACAGCAGTGCCTTCCCTGCTAAAAGGAAATGTGAACTCAGTAAATGTCTTTTTTTATCCAGTCTGGCTCGTGCTCACTGTTTGTATTGACAGCAGGGACAAAAGTTACCTCTGTGCATCAGGAGCTGATCCTGGCTCCCGTGTAGCCTGAATTATGTTCCACACTTAGTACTATTCACCTGCTCAGCTGCTCTTTAAAGGCCACCCCTCTCACCATCTCCAGTCACTAATTACAGGCCCTGTGATGTCCCCCAGCACTGAACAAAACCAGCACAAGCTTCAGCTGCAGCCTGGAACAGGCTGTTCCTGCTCTGTTCTCTGCACACTTCAATCAGCTTCAAAGAAAATCCTCCTGTGATGTTTTCATGCATTCTGTTAACCCTCCCGACATGTTTTAAGACTCACCTACTAATCCAGGCCTTTTCTCTAATGGTTTTCCTTCTTTCAATTACTAAAGGAGGAATGGGCAAGGAATACATTTGTTACCATCGAAACAAAAGTTTTGAAGATAATACTGTCTAAAAAAAGATGGTTATGTTTTCCTCACCACTATTCACATATGCAGAAAAGTTGAAAACAGTGGTGGAAGTGTGAAAAATAAGGGAACTTTTATAACCACATGAAGCAGCACAGCTCCTAAGGTTACTCCTATTTACAGCAGCTGAAAGTCTGTCACTGAATTATTTCAACAATCTACTATCACAATGGTAACAGACTTTCAAAAGAAGAGGAAAATACAGATTGCACTGTCCTAGAACACATGCTCATATCAACTGTGGAGCTTCTGAGGGAAGAGGAGACCACCCGTGCAAAAACACATCTCCATGACAAACTAAGTCAACCCACACAACACGCACAGAACGCAACAGTCTGGCCAAAGACCTCCTAAAATTACAATGTACAGCTGAAAGAATCATTTCCTTGCATTTCTTCCTTCTGCCCAAGCACCAAATTAAAATTAAAACTTCCCAGAAAATAATTAACTTTTCTCCTTCCAGCTTCAGCAGCCTAAAACACACTTGCCAGAACTTCAAAGCTTATAGAAAAAAATCCTGTTTGTATTATGTGTATTTTTATATTGAATTCTGGCATGGCCACTTTTCTCAGCTGATAAAGCTGTCAGAATGAATAGAAGCATCCAGAAGAACAACACACACATGGGGCAGTGTCCAACACAGGCCAAGCCCTGTCAGAGCACGAACATTTCAGTTTGTGCACTTCAACTTCACCTACATCCAACCCAGACCCAAATACAACCAAAAAATAGGGAGGAAGCACTCAGGTTTGGTTCTTGTTTTCATGTTTTTATAAAGTTCATGAAGGTTTCTGGATGAAAACAAGCATTTCAGCAATTTCCCCAGTCATAACAACACAAAACAATGACAGTTTCAATAAAAACTGAGTCCCACAGAACACAAACTCTGCTGTAAGCTGTTCCCAGGGCTCTGCTGGGAGATTCCTGTGCAGGAAAGCAGTGCATTACAGCATTTCACCTTGTGTTACCTCCTGCTGATGTGCTGTTTATATAGCTACTGATGTCACTGCAGAAACAGATCCTCATAAATCCTTTTAATTCCTGCAGATCCTTTTAAATGTTTCTACGTAGGCAAAGCAAACAATATTGTCCCCATCTCCAGGTGACAGTCACCTGTTTTCCCCAGGCTCCAAACCAACTCAGACTTTCATCCAGACAAGGTTTTCCAGCCCAGCATTCAAGGTGCCACCAATATCCTCAGCACCAGGTTCTGTGGCTTTCACACAGTAATAGCCCTTCCTGAGATTTTGGCAGAAGCCAGTGGCACAGAAAGGAACCAGCCTGCACGGGAAATGGAAAGAAAATCAGCATTAAATAATCTAACTGAAATCCAAGAGGAGAAAAAAACCATCTGAGTCTTAACACAACTCTCTTACATTATCATCCCCCTATGCTAAGGAAGCCTAAAGCCAATTTCAATATACACTGTGCAACAAAAATTAATGTTACTACAACAGGCATTCTGACAACAGACAGAGGACAACTGCGAGGGAAAGAAGAAGGAAAACCCCACAGATTAGATTTGGAAGGAAATGGGAGGGAGACTGTGGAAACTGAGAGGACAGATGGGGAACTGGGCCAACAAGCTTTTAGGATAGGTCTGTGTGATTTCCAGCAAAGTAGAGAAGATTAATTGCACAGTGTTGTCTAAGCCCCACTCAATTCTTTTTAATACATTATTTAAAGCTGTGCACACATTCATTATAGCTATGCAAATTAATAAGAGCAGTATTTACATGGTAACAATACAGTGCAACCTTTCACTTGAAAAAATTTCAATGATCTTGATTATCTGTTTATTTACAGTATATTTGCTATTACTCCAATACAGCTGCTGAGCTCAGCACAGGAGAAAAAGCAGAATTAAGTGCTGGATTAAGTACTCTACAGCAATGTGGTAAATACAGAATGAGATTTTAACCAAGGACTTCACAGGAGGGAAATGCAGACCTTGAACTTCCATCCATATCAGATCAGAGTATTTAAAAGAAAGAATCAAATGATTGGAAAGGATTTCCTTTCTTTAAAGCCCAGAAAATGTAAGCTGAAGTCAGCTATCCCTTCTGCACACACCTTTAATTTCATCTTTCTAATCCTTGCTGTGTCTCATTAATTTAAACTCTCTAATCCCTCTTAAAATTTATGTAATTTGCACCCTTAGCTACAAATACATCTCCGTGTATGTAAGAAGAGCTCCTTCTGCAGTGGATGCTAACATTGGTTTGGAACACATCAATCACAGGAATGTGTATTCAAGATCTCTCTCCTGATATGAAATTACCTGTTAAATCAAAATTTAAAATGAGTATATTCAGTTAAGGTTTCAGCCATGCTCAGGTCCCTCCAGAGCTGAGCTAACGTTTGTTCTCACCACTCTCAGCAGTTTCCAAGACAAGTTTTGCAACAGCACAAAGAGCCAACAGAACAGAAAAGTTTCAATGCCAGGGTACATCTCTAATGCTGATTTCTATTAACAAAATGTAAAATTTAATAAGCAGGGTTTAAAATTACAGAACAGTTATAAAATATCCCAATTATCACAAGTACTATGGCTTTCCTTGTTCTTCCACTGGACAACCTCCTCCAGATCAGCCACAGCCACTGCTCCATCCTCCTACAGGATAACACTGAGACCACAAACTGATTTTCCATCTTCATTTTAAGCAAACTCTTTTTGCAATAAAGCCAGTGTATCACATTGTACTCCTGGGCCCACACAACAGCTGTTCTCAACAGATTCTGAATTATTTTTCATCCTCTGACACTGAAAATAAGATTGCCACCAGAGCTGACGCTTCCGCAGGCTCCCAGTTGCCACTGCTCAAAAACAAATATTACTCAGCCACAAGCCCTGACAGCAAGGCAAAAACAGCTCTTTTGCAATGATTGATGAAATGAGTGGAAATTGAAGCTGAAGCATTTCAAGAGAGAAGCTATTCTGACTAATCTTGGTAGAGCTAAGTGAAAAGCAGACTGCTCCACTCTCCCGTGGAAGGAGGAGGATGGAATGCAGCACCTCCCACCTGGACCTGCAGCTGGTCGTGCCCACACACACCACGAGCACTCTGGAGCACTCACAGCCACTAAAACTGGATGCAGCACTTAAAACATTTACATCTGACCTCGGGAGATCCTTGCAGCTGAGTGTACAGCACCTCATGGAAAATCAGACAGAATCTGACCTCACTGGTTTCCCTGTTCCCAGTTGCCATCCATCAATGTTCTCCCCCAGCAGTGTCACTCCAGCTCTAGACTACAGGAACATAAAACTACCGGGGCCCTTAAGGCAGTGCTTCCAACAGTGCAGCCAAAATAACCACAGCTTGAGGGGGAACAAACTGCAAGCTGCACTTTTAAAGCGTGTGCAGATGGACAGGGAAGTTTGTACTCAGAAACAGGGAACACACAGAGCTCAGTAACCTCATTTCAAGTGCAGTTAGAGGAAAGCATTCCCTGGCAGCAGCCACAGGATAGACCTTGAAAGCTGACATGAGACCCTAAAAACTTCATGTGAGCTTGGCAGTAATTAAGAGCCACATCCAAGACATCCAGAGCACACTGCAAGCTCCTGGTACTGTCCCCAAACATCCCTGATGCCAACACTGCTCTGCCCAACAGCTGGGCACAGCCACAGCATTAATGAGGGGTGAAATCAGTGGAATGGCAGGTAGGAGGTCCTCAGTCACCTGGTTTGTATTTCACAGAACACAGGAACAAAGCTCTGCAAAGCAATCACAGATTCCCAGAAGAATTTGCCAGAAAGTTTCCACATCCCCCGAGTCAGACCTCCAGCTCAGAGCAGGTCTGGTTCCAAAGTGGGAGTGAAGCATTTAATGCATTATCCAATTTAGTTTCCAAACTCCCAGGGACAGAGATTCCATATGATACACGGATAATTAATGCAGGAGAAAGCAAAAAGGGTGGCTCCTTTCCAAAGGGGAGCTAAGTTCATTCCCACGAATCAGACACCACAAGACACATCCAGAAGCTTTCCATGCACATCCACGTTTGCCTGCAATGGAAAGGCTGCAGCCTCCCCCAGAACAGGGATAATTCCAATTACCAGGGAGCACACTGTGCTGGCTGCAGCTCCTGCCTGGCAGCTCTGGGGCACGAGGCCTCGCAGAGGAAACACAAAATCAGGGTTTCTTACCTCCAGGCCTGTACACGACATCGTCCTCCGTGATGAAGGACGTTATCTCGCCGTTGTCGGTTCTCTCGTAGCGGGACTTCTTCTTGGGGGGTTTCTTTTTGCTCTTCTTGGTGGACTCCTCGGTGGTGGCACTGTTGTTGTCATTGTCCTCGTCCTCGCTGTGGTCGCTCTCGGCGTAGTTCTTGGCACCTCCCTCCAAGGTGCAGCTGCGCCGGGGCCGCGAGTTCTCGCTCTCCCTCGCCTTGTCCCTCTTGTCCCGCTCCTTGTCCCGGTCCCTGTCCCTGTCCTTCTCTTTGTCTTTGTCTTTCTCCTTGTCTGCTGTCATGATTCGCCACGTGCCTTCTTCTGTCCTCTCACGGCTGGGCCTCCGTGAAAGGTAGACAGTGAGCCTGGGCTTCAGTCTTCTGAATTTCTCACTCAAAGCCAGGAAAAATTCGACCACTCCAACAACCCCAGCGTTTTAAAAAGGTTCTTGAAGAGGTGAGGGGAGAGAAAGAGGGAAAAAGCCCATGTTAGTATTCAAAATGCTTTCAATTCCTGAAAATAAAAATTAAAACCAAATAAAGCCCCACATCCTAAAGCCATTCAGCGTGGAAAGCACGAACAGTAAAACACAAAGCAGCCTTTTGAAGACTTCATAGAAATGGTAACTTCAGTGTCTGTACATGTTTGAAGATACCTCCATCCTCAAAAAAGATCCCTCAGCTCTTTCAAAAAATTCTCCTGTGCACTGCAAACACGTAACAACTTCTTGGATGGGAAATGCTCACTGAGAACAGCTATCACTTTATACCTGGAGCTAACAGGGAGCATGCAAATGTAAAAACTAAAACCCATAAAACATTTAAGAAAGGACAAGTGCAAAGAAGGAAGAGTCTCCAGCTCTTATCTGGGAGCAAATGACAGAGTTCAGCAAATGGCTGTATTGCTTTCCATCTCCCCACCACTCACAGCCGATGCCCTACAAAGCTGGTACAGGGTAAGGGATGCCATCTGCCACTTCCAGGGCAATCTGTCAGCAAGTCCTGCCCCTACCCTGCTTTTCCAGAAATAGAGCTAACCTGTAATCCACAGATTACAGGAATTAATTAACTGAAACCAAACCAAACCACAGTAGTTACAACTGCACTAACGAAATCTGATTTTCCATATATAAAAACAGGACCTTTCATGAAAGAAGGGTATTTCAAAAAGGACACATTCAACTCACAAAGGTAAATTATCTTTTTTTTCCCTAACTCACCAATAATTCTGAATTTGCCCACATCAATTCCTAAGTTTTCAGGAAGCTACTATGTGGTGCAACTCGAAATTAGCCCCAGGGTGTAGAATGTACAGTCTGAAGGGCAGGGGCCTGAGAACATTGATTGTTCATGCATTAAGCTTTTGAAACCACATCAGAGAAGGAAAAAGGCTGGTTTGATTTTTGGGAAGTCAGCTGAGGAGTCACTGATCCCGTGCCTTGGAAATGCCTTCAGTCCTACCCGGATCTCAGAGCTCAATATCCCTGTCCTTGCCGACTGCTCCTCGCAGCACTGCAAACAGCAAAAGAGACAAATTGCTTTTGCTGCTGCAATTCAGGCTGTGCCTGAATCTCTCAGGCATTTCCTCAATGAACCCATCAGCCAGGTAGAAATGATGCTGCTTCCTCTGCCCCTCACAGCAGCTGCCATCGCTCTGACAACTCACCGGGGATCCCACGGAACTCCAGTGGAGAGCACCACAATGAACCTGTCACCTGCCAGGGAAGGTGCAGGGGATGCTGATGGCAACGGCCTGCAGGCATTCAGTAAGAAAGGTCTTAACTTTCCAGAGGTGAGGGAACTCCCCAGCAGCAAAGCTTGGGGATTCTCCTATTGCTGTTCATACAAAGATCCTTTCAGTGAGAGGATCACACCCCTCTTGTGGCACAGCCAACTGCAGCACAAGCACCTTCCTTTCACTGGCAAGTGCAAAATGTCCATTTTTTTTTTCTTTCAATCGTTTCCAATCAAAAAATTCCCCATCAGTCACCATTTCATTATTGGGGATGGGTAGCAAATGACAGAGCAGTTTGCAACCTGGCCAGCTACAGTGCTTTTCCTTGAAGCCTCAGAAGGAAAAGCAAATAAAGTGCCAACCACCCCACACCTCCAAACACAAAGGAAAAAGGATTTTAAAGTTCCCATCTTAAGGACAAATAAAAAAGTTGCTTAGTAACAGACAGATAACGCATCCATATTTATTTTACCTACATCTGAAACATTTTGAGCTCCACCTCGAATTGTCTAAGTCTCAAGGAGCCAGAGCTGTGCAAACAATTCTGAGAAAGCCACGATTCCAGTGCAGGCTGTTCCTTGCTAAACTTTAATTGGAAAGTAAATGTCCAGTGGACCATTTTACACCAGTGGAGTCTGTCCTGAGGTCGACACCACATCAAACCCAGCGACCTGCAGGTGCCTGGTGGGTAAAGCACTTTACAGAAGTCCCACCCCAACGTCCCTCCCCTGGCCCTGCTTTGCCATCTCCATCCTGCCAGGAAGAGAGGAGAGGCCTCCACACCCCAAGGGTGGCACTCTGTGCTGGGAACGCTGATGGAGCCCCTCAGAGCAGGGACCACTCTGCAGCACTGACCAGCACTGCCCAGAGCTGCAGGGTTCAGTCCTGGCTGTTTCCCTCAGATTAGATTCTAACAAAGTACTTCAGTGTTTTTATTACAAGTCCAATTATTATAGGGATTTTTTGCCTGAGTTTATTTTCTTTGCACAACACAGTTCTGCATAGAGGAGTAACACTGAATAAACAAACACCATGTTCAGATTATTTCATTTACTGGAGGGCTGTGCAAGAATCCATGTGTCCCACGCTTTGCTCAGTCTGTTCATCTGTGAAATTTCCAGTCAAATGGCCACTTTCCTCCCAGCTCCCATTTCAGGGGATCCCATAAAGAGCAATTTTCATAGCCATTGCTTTCATACATAAATATATCACATTTCCAAGACTATTTCACTCTAAATACTCAATTTCAAAGATTTTGTAGGATTAAACCAACATCACCATGAAGCACTGACTACTTAGTCAGAATAAAGCAGCTCCATAACCTTCAGAGCAGCTGTAACAGGACAAAACCACATCTCACACATTCATTCTTCACCCACCAACCACCCTGGAACAGGAAGATGCTCCAAACTCATTGTGCTGCCTGATCACTCTTTACCAAAGTGTGAGCACTGTGAAAACACATCTGCTGACTCAACATCACTCACCAGTCACAGCTGCTGCGTGGGCTCAGCACTTGTGCCACTCTCTGTGGAATTATGAATGAACAGGGAATCCAAAAAAACACCATCACAGAAAGCACAAAAGCACTGTGAGCCTTTTCTTCTGCTCCCTGAAGTAAACTGGGATAACACATCACGTGTGCAGCAGTCACACAGATGTTCAACTCTGGATTAGGGCAGCAGAGGCAAATACACCGAAAATCTGCAGTGGGTTTTGGCAAGCTCAGTGCCTTGGGTTTCCAGTGATTTTTCACTGGCAGTTGCTCACTCTGTCTGTACCAAACCCCACCAAAGCAGCTGCTTCTGTCATTCTGCTGCAGCAAAGACATTCAGGTTACAGCACCACAGGCTGCAGGGCATTAACAGCCTTTGATAGTGGTTTACTGCTCCTTCCACGGGGAATTCATCCCGGGAAGAAGTCATTTAAGCTAAAAGGGGAACAATCACTTCACAATAGCTGAGTCTGGCATACAAAGGAGTGGGAGCATAGTCCCCGTCCATTATTTGCTCAATGCAAGTTGAAAAACCCGAGGAAAAATGTTAACTTCACTGCAATCACACTCTAAGACCTTTTTGTTGTTATTTTTTACCTCGAGCCTCAGGATATGGCCATTTCTCCAAGTGAGTTTATGACATCCACTCTGGGATAACTTTCTTTATCTCCACCCACTCTGCCATCAGACTTGCAAAGGTCTTTTTTATCTTAAATTGTTTAGAGATCAAACATGAGCCAAAAATGTGTTTGCAGAGTTACTCGCTAAAATCTCCTACTCTGCTTTGTAGCAGAATATGCAGACACCAATGACTTCCCATCATATTCAACTGCTGATGTTCCTGTTAAAATGCTCAGGTCTCCAGTGATGCAGAAACAGAGGGACCAAGGATCTCCCGTCAGGATTTTGGAGAAATCCAGCAGGTATAATTTAACCTTTAACTTAATCTAATAATCTGAAGTGCAGAAGTTCATAATCATTACTTTCAACTGATCATTACCCCATATTCACCTGGCTCAGGTTTTTTTTTTCCCCCAGCATTTAAATCTAATTCAAATTAAAGTTTCAACCTTTTTTACAGACATAAAACCCTTCTCACACTCCCATCCCAGGCAGGAGAGGATTTTCTGCTCCCCCGAGTTACCTGTTCCACACAGTTATTTCAGCTGTACACCTGGAAACCCCTGTCAGAGCAAAAGGCACATATAGCACCTCTCTGCACATTAAGTACTTAAACCTCTTAACCAGAATTAAAGAGTCAGGTTTTAAAGATAACGTGAAAGCAAGTCCACCAGAAACACTACAAGACTGGAACAGGAAAGCATCTAAGTACGCAGGGCAACTAAAAATATGGAGAAGAGCTCCTTTTTCTTATTTAAGCTAGACAGATAAATCTTTTAACAAGATTTGTTTGGTCATGTGTTACCAGTCTTAATAAACACAACAGGACCATTCTTCTGTAAGCTTTTAGTCTCATACTGCCAGATAAAAAGGCACTGTTTTCAGCAAATGCCAGATTAAAGGAACTATGTGCTGCCACTGCTAGAGTTTCTGCCATGGAGCTTTTCTAATTTTGATGTCAAGGAAGAATTTTAACTCAGTTTAAGTGCAAGGGATTAAAACTAAAAAAAAACCCACAAGAAAACAGCCCATAACGGTTCCCCTGTATATTTATAAGGTTTTAAGAACTGCTTTAAGGAATGCTCCAAGATCATTTGTGAAAAATAACACCAATAAGTCAAACATGAAGGAAAGGAAATCTCAGCTGCCACAGAGAGAATGAAGAGCTGAACTCCAGGAATCCAAGAGCTGTGGCTCAGACCCCTCCTGCGCCAAGCAGGGGAGTTTCACACAGCCCACACTCCCCAGATCCCAGGTCCCTGATAAAGCTCATTAACTGCAGGGGAGCCACACACCTTTAACCTCCAGCGTTCAGGAAAGACTGGGAACATCTGTTACCAACTTTCTCCCACATTCTTTCCCTATCGCCTGTTTGCCATGGAAAATATGAGCTGCAGATATTCAGAGGGGCTGAGTATTTTAAGAGCTCATGCAGGACATCCCTCAGAATATTCCCCGCTCCCGGGGTCCATTCATCATCTCACTGTGCTCATGACAACACATCCAGCAGCTGCAGACTGAGGGCAAATTCTGTGAGAAACCAGCAGAGGAGGGGAGAAAAAAGAAAAGAAAAAGGAAAAAAGGATACAGTAAGTGCTTTACTCCATTACTCTTGGACACTATTTCACTGTTGTGGTGAGATTTACTAAAGACACTCACCCCAACTCTGAAAATCCAAATCCTGCTAGTTTACCCTGAAGAATTTTCCAACCAACCACCACACACAGAGCCAAAACACACATCTCTCCCTGCCAGTAGTACAGAGACACACACACAACTTTTTCCCCACAACATTTAATGCCCCAGTCAGTAAAAATGCTAATTTTCCTCCCTGCTGGTGCCCAGTGGGTGTTGAAGGGGTCCCACTGCCTATTCTTGAATGCTCAGGGGACAAGTCTGAGACCCTCCTGGAAGCAAATTTGCTGAAAGTCTTGAAAAGCCCTTAGGAGTCTCTCCAGTGATTGATGTGCCTCTTATCAGTTGTCTTCCTTATCTCCTTCGCTGGTGTTTGGAGTTTATAACAAAAACACAGCCCTGGAACACCGAGGCCAGCAATGGTCACTGTGAGTTACGTTTTTACAGCCCACAGCCCTTGTAAACCCTCTAAGTAGGTGCAATTAAAGTGTGTTTGTTCACTTTGAACTGCTCTGTGCCAATCATCCCCAGAGGATCCAGGGCAGGGGGAAGAGAAGCCCCAGACAGCCCTGGCTCCATCGGCCCCTCGGAGCTGGGAGGTCACCGCCGCTCCCAGCAGACAATTCAAGGTGTTTCCCATGACAGACTGTGACCTTTTCTTCCCCCTGCTATTTACCCAACTTGACCTGAGCAAAGCAAACAGGAGATCTCACATTTCTGAGCCCCGCTGGCAGCTGCCAGATTTCAGCTCACACCCGGGCAGTGCCCCTGCACATTCCACCCGCACCCAGACGCCCTGGCAGCGGCATCGCTCCGAAATCCGGGTCGAGGGGCTGCGTGACACGCGAGCTGTGCAGGCTGACAGCCCAGACAGCACCATAAGTCCCTCTCTTCAACACAACCTCGATGCCACACAACTCAAAGGAACAGGGGAAGAGCAGCAAAGCAAGATTTCACAAGGCAGAAGCATCCCTGCATTTATCAAGAGAAAAATGACAGGTTATTTGGTGCATCTTCAGAGTCACATTTTCAAGAGGAAATTGCCAGGGAAATATCAGGTAATCATGAGGATTTTTAAGGATTGGTGTGGTAAGGACCCAAGACAGCCAAGTAACATTTCCCTTTGTGTTATTCTAACGGGCAGAGGGAGGACAAGTAGAACAAGTTTCTATTTGTGAGAGGTCAGAAGCTCAGAAAGGACTGAGAACAAAATTCTACACAAGTCAGCTTTGACCACAGAGCAGACTGAAGGACTGGGGAGAAGATTTGGAGTGAACATATCAGCTCCTACCTCTTCCAAAAACAGAGGGGCAATTCATGCACCATTCACAATAGTGACGTGACAACACCTGCTTTTAGACAGTTTTACACACAGGCTCCCATAAAAGTAATGTCATTCCAAATAAGCCACATTTTCCCCCAACACTAGTTCAAGAGCAGCAACATAAAATCAATACAGTCTTCGAAAGTTTCTGTACTGCCAAAATGAGTGGATCAATTAGCTACACCTTCTATTCTCTTACTGTTTGGTGAGGAATGGAGGACACAGCAGGGGCTGCCTGAACGCTCAGTCTGACACAGGACCCTGGGCACCACCTGAACAGTTCAGCCCACAATTTACCGGGCTGTGAGACACAGAACACTGCAGGCAGCCTCTCCCAAATCCCTTCTCACCTCCCTCACACTCCCCAAGGAGCTTCAGGGCTGGGTGCTTTGGTGGTGGCTTCAAAAGCGGAGAGCAAGCAAGCTGCAGAGCCAGGAGTGGAGCACAGCCCCTCAGATCCCAGCCCACTGCACTGATCCAGGCCATTAAGGGGATGCTCAGAGCTCCTCTTGGCATTTCAAAGGCTGCTTTAATGGCCTCTGTAGTCATAGCACATGGGAGCAAACAGACAATAAATATGAAGCCATGTATTTACCCTTCTCTGAAGTCACTCAGGCTTAATGTAAATGATTACCACAATAGAGGGCTGAGTAATGTAAAGCAGTCATCCCATCACACCATTAAAAACAGAACTTAAAAAAATGACCGTATAATGTGGGATAACTCCCTCATATAACGTAGGATAACTCCCCTGTTAGGGGAGAACAGGCCCACGGGACCTGCAGAAGCTGCTGTTGAAACAAGAACAATTGCCTGGGGAACCTGAAGTCATCTGGAGCCACAAAAACATCTGCATTATGAGGTTGCTTAACAACATTTAAAACAGAAAAAAAAAAGAGAGTTGAACAAAACCTTGCTGTTATACACAGCAGCTTGTTTTGAACAGATAGACAGACTTTGAGAAGCAAAAAGGGCAAACCCTGAAAGCATGCATATGGATTTCTTGACAGGGAAGTCTGTGGCAAAAAAGGAGAAGTCTGTAGTATTTTTACTAAAATAGGTGAAATAAAAACATTCCAAAGTGCTGTAAATTCAGATCTGGGAAATACCAACAGAAACCAAAGCATAAAGAGAAACTCCTGGCACACAATAACAGCCAAGCTGATGGTAACAGGAGAGAATCCCTGCACAGAACAGAACCACGTGTCCCTCTTACAACAGCCCTGGTTTTGTGGGATGCCTGACTATCAGAGTTACCAGCACATCACACCCCTGTGCCTGCCTCTGTCATTTAAAGACAAAAATGAATTCTGCACAACACTGAACACATTCATTTGTGTGTGTTTACAGAACGAGCCCATTGTTGCTTTGCAGGCAACTGCAAGTGTAACTAATCTCGAACTCTCAACTAATTCCAGTTTCCATTCTAAATTTTATTTTGGTACCCCCATCTCTGGAACACGTCTACAACTATCTACCAAAGTGTCCCTCCCTGCATGTTTTTAGCTGTGCTTTTCTCCACTGGATGTTTCATTTTTAAATGGCTGAATACCCAGCTGTCCCCTCGCAATCCTTTCATCCTCCAGAAAGCTTCAAACTATAGTTATTTAAATCACCCAAAAGAGAACTAGATCAGGTTATTTTTTGAAAACCCCTTTGAGCAGGAAAGGCAAAACCTCTGGTCTTCAGCCACATGAGCTGTTTTATTTAACTCCAGACACAGTTGTGCATCTGAGCTTCTCAAAAGGGAAGAGTAACTGCAGGGTGGGCTCCCACCATGAGCTGCCTGACCAGACATTCCCAGGGAAATGTGCCTATAATTAAAGCAATTTCTCTCTAAAGAAAGCAGCATCCTGAGATTTAGAGACTAACTAAAGCTGTGCCACTTAAGTGCTCCATAAAATTCCCTAACAGTGGAAACAAAGAAATCCTGCTCGTTCAGTGTAAGGGTGGAGGATGGTACAATGTTATCGGGATGAGCAAGAGATATTAAGAGGACATTTCTTCTTGTCCACTGTTTTAAAACACTTTATGCATAAGCATGAAGACAGATGATATTTCTGTCTGGAGAAACTGCCTTTAATTTCAGACATTGGTCTCATTCTCTCTGAGGAGCAGCTTATTTCAGTTAATGACAGAGCAGACGTCAGAATTTCCTTCCCTCGCAGCTCCTGCCCGGCACAGCAGCGCTGTTGTAATCAGCAGATTAAGTGTGCTTATTGATGTGTGAAATGCAGGCCTGAGCCCTGGCTCACACCAGAGCCCGGCTGCAGCGTGTTCCTCATCAGCTCCCAACGCCTAACAACTGAGATGGATTCAATTACACCCCGCTTCCTTTATTGCACTCACAGAAAACACTCATAAATACTCGGTATTTAAAGCAGTAAAACCTCGCCAGTGCAAGTGTGACCTTTGATCTTTAATCTCCGGCTGCACGAGCAGGTTCTGCCACGAGGCAGCGGGGAAATGATTTGAAAAGCAAACAGACACAATCCTGTGCAAGAAAGAATAAGCACAAAGTTGTGAGACAAAGGTGAACTGCTTAAAAATGAGTCTGCCTGTAGCAGTCCTACACAACAGCTCGTTATCCCTCTGGGTTCTTGCTGAAGATCTCCAAACACGTGTTAAAAGGTATTTGCAAAGAGGGTCTGTGTTTCAAGGGATCATATGAGCTCTTGCATGACCTTAAGTGAGAGAAACCAAAGCTGTCAATGTCAGCCTGTGACTTCCAACATATTTTCACCCCAGAGCTGCATCTCAGTGTCTCTCACACATCCCACTGCCCGAGGTGAACTTCCCAAAGAACCCCTGCACAGCCCAGTTCCCAAACCCCACAAACACCACATTTCTCAGTGGCTCAGGGCCATCCAGTGACTTCTCACTGTAAAAACTTCCACAGGTTTTTTTCTTAAACTTGGTTCACTTTTCTGTCAGTCAGACAGTTTCCTTTAAACAAAAAAGAACATAGTTTCAAAGACAACTGAAAAATTCGCCTTCTTTGCAGCCGTGTCACTGTTCCTGGGCAACAACCAATTGAGTTCCTGAGTAGATTTTCAGCACTATTTTTTAAAGAAAGGACCAGCTCTCAGCTCTCACACACTGGGTGTTCCAACCCTACAATATTATGTTCAAACAGCAACCTCTGCTACAGGAATGACCCCATCGGTGCCCAGCTGCCCACTGCTAATGAGCCCAACTGAAAGGGACTTCACCACTGGCTGCATCTTCCATGAGAAGAGGAAAAAAATATTAAGAAATGCTCCAAGTGATTAATCTGCTTCTAATCTACACCAAGAGGAAATACTTTAACACTGCATGAAATAACTTCTGGCTTTGGTCACGCTTCAGACATTAATATCATTTCTACTCACAGGGCTCTCAGCAGAGGCTCTGAACTCGTGTGTGACTCCAGCAGGATCTGCTGTGGCAGCACGAGCTGGATCCCTGTATTTAGGTCTGATCTTGTAAGCTGCTGAGAACAAGGCTGCAGAGTAAGACCTTAAGCCATTAAGCACAGAATAACCAATGCAAATAACCACTAAGCTACACATGAAATGTGGTGGCCTCCTTCACAGTGTGGTACCAACACATCTCCTCACTTGTCACCAACAGAAACCAGGACATGGTAGAGGCCTTGTGGCAGCAGTCTGGGTTTGTGGCCTTGTACACATAAAACAAAATTAAAAAAAAAAAAAAAAGGAAAATTTTCCCTAACTTTCATAATGACATGCTAATGAAGATCACACGAGCCACGTATCATACTGAAAATACCCTACAAATGGAGGTTATTTTCCTGAAATGAAGCAAGATGAAACTCCTGACTCTATTTTCAAGGTGAAGCTTTAAGGTTAGACACCAGCAACAGCCCTGAAACAACATTAAATGTTTAATAAAGCAACTTGCAGTCTATAGTGGACGAGACACCGGACTAAGCAGAGCACCATAAACTGTTCAGAGCAGTGTTTGATCCATCTCTGACCAAGGCAAGTCTTTTAAGACCTCCTTTATTCCCACAATAACAGACTGGGGTTACCCTATCTCCTTGTTCTTTCAAATGGAAACCTGTGATCCCTTAGCAACCAAAGACAGCAAAACAAATTACATGATTTATTGGGGATCTGATGCACTGAAGTTTTCCTTGTAAAAGCTCAGCTTTGAAGACTCTTGACTGTGAAGTTTCCATCATTTCCTGCACGTGAGCATTCAGCAGGAGCTGCGAAGGATGTCCTGTCACCCAGTGTTTTCCTGAAACACTAACCTAATCAGGAGCTGACTTAAGAGCTACTTTCAAAATACTACACAGAAAATTCACTAGGTGCCAGTTGCCCAAGCAACTGGGACCTAATTAAATCTACCCAGCACTTGAGGGATTAGCCTGTTTTCTCCTGCAGTCCTCCAGCCTCTCCCCTGAGATAACACACACAGCTATGCTGAGATTTATTACTTGCTGACTGCTTCTCACATATGCTGATCTGGCCTTTGAATCAGAATGAACTTTGCTAGAAGTGACATTTCTAAACTGTTTTCAAAGTTATGTAGTATTTTTTATTCAAAACATGAAATAAAAAGTTATGTAGAGCGTTTTAGCATCAAATAGTATTGATAAGACCAAGAAAAAAAATCGCTTAGGAAGGGTATTTCTCAAGCTCACAGCCCAATAGCCACATGAGAAACTTTTCATTACTTCCCACTAGTGCTATGTGTATTATTTCTTTGTCCATTGCTTCCCAGACAGGGATAACTCCACACATGCTGCTCAGAGTTTAAAAAAAATAACCTCCCACAAACTAACAGCCTTTTTGGAGAGGGGACAAAAAAACCCCCACCAAACCAAAACCTCCAGAAAACAATGCATCAAAGCAAAGCAAAAACCCCAAACAAAGCAAAAACCACAGCAAGAGTTCTAAGAAAAAAATCCCTATATAAATCTAGACCAAAAAAAAACCCTCCTAACATAACCACTATCCTCCTCACACATTATGCTTCAGAACAAAAATAAATTGAAGTTGTCACGAACACCGTTTAGGCTGGAAGAGGCAGGAAAATTTCAACCCTCTCCTAAAGATAACCATGAGGAAGTTTTTATTATTCATCACCTCTAGGGCTAAAGCACATGTTTATCTGCCCAAGAAGCACAGTTAAAACACTTTAAACTTCCATGGAAGAGCTCTCCCATGAGAGCCACAGCAGCTCCACGCTGCACATCCCAGTGTGGGTTCCACAGAGCGGAAAAAGCCCTCAGAATTTTATTAACCTGACACACAGTGCTTATAATTCATCCCCAACAACTCTCTGCACTCAAACTGAGCTGAGATGAGCACTGAGCAGAGATTTCCCTGTCAGGAACTCTGTCATGCTCCTGAAATCCTAAACCACTGTGAACTCCCCCACGAGTGAACAGAACAAGTGTTATATTTACCTTCGGCATCTCAGATGCCACAGCAAGTCCTCAGACGAGAAGAACCCAGCCAAAAGCATGGATTCAATCAAGTTTTGTGCCAAAACAGAACTTTATACAGCAGCGTTTGTTAAAAAAAGCCGAACTCTAAAGTTCAGCATGCACATGTTTAGCTGCATTCCCATTTATATTGCTGACTCCATGCTTTAAAAATCCTCAAGAACTGCTTTTACCAACTCCACCGAGGTTGTACATCTTCCTAGGGCAAACTACAGCCTCTGACTCCCAGGACCCAGCAGATAAACCCGACATGACACACGAGGTCCCCTCTCTCATTATCCCCCTGTGGTGCCTGTGGCCAGGCCATGCTGCTAAATTCCAGTGAAACTACCAACCCCAAGGAAAACCAGGTCTAGTTTGATTTAAAACCACAGCTATACCTATTTTTCACATTATTGTAGTCACAAACTACAATAATTCAAACCACAGGTCTCATTTTTGCACAAAGACTAAAACTTAAATTTTTTTCTATCTTAAAAACTTCACAGGAGCATTTGATCACGTGCTAGTTGAGTTAAAAACAGAGCACCATGACTGTATTTTTCCAAACACCACCTTTTTTTACGTCAGGGCAGCACAGAAATACCCCACCAAGAGAGGAAGCTGCAAGAGCCCTGCTCAGCTGCAGCTCCTCCATCCTTTCAGGAAAGAATTCCTTCAATTTAACCCAGAACACACTTCACTCCCTCAGTGATACATTCCAGTGTAAGAGAACAGACCCAAGGTGAAATACTGTCAAGATCTGAAAAACCTCACTGAAACCCACAGAAACAGATGGCATAATCTGGGTTTTAAATGCTGCTTAGCATTTCCAGCTGCAAGTGGCAAATATCGAGCATGCTCTGAATATGCAAATGATGAGATCAACACAAAAGGGGACAATGCAATTCCTGGTAAAGACAGGCAGCCAGAATGTTCAAACAGACTGCACCCCATTTCCATACACTACTCATAATTACTTTATTGCACTGGGAAAGGGCAATTGCTTTCCCAACAATCTGATAACCTTGGGCTGCTCTTAACTCTTTAATACTGGTTTTAACTACAAGCTTGGGCTAGGGCTCCAACTTCAAGCCAATTACAGCACAATTAAACACACAGGGAAGATGAGTTCTGCCTCACACACCCTCACACATCAGCACACAAGACACCAAAGAACATTCAATTATTAAGCAGGGACTGCCAGATATATATAAAAAATCCATTCCCAGCTCTAATCTCAAAGGAATAGCTTTATTACCAGGAAATGGAAATCTGATTTTTGGCTTCTTTGTTAGATTTCAATAGGAAATGGAGCAAATACAGTGTGTTTTGACTGCTTGGAAGAATAAATTCTGTAGGGATCTGTTACTATGTCAAACTTGGAAAAAAAAGTCCCCAACCTTAAGTGCTTGAATTGTATTGACTCATATTATGGCTCAGTCATTTCCTCACTGTCTCGTGATTTCACTGCTCACTGGGGCTGCTTGCACTCATCAGGCACTGAGCAAATCCAGGAAACTTCTCAACAGTACAAGCCACAAACAACTGAGTTCCCAGGTTCACTTTGTGACTGGGTTAAAAAACCTGCTCTGGGCACGAACAGAAATGCAGAGAACTTCCCACAGTCAGAGGATGGAACACCTGGGTCCCGGTGCAGGCAAACGTTGGGTTTGCACACTGACCACAAAGAACCTAAAGCCACTTCATTTTTAAGTGTTAAAACATTTTACTGCCTTCATTTTACTGACTAGATGAAGATGCAAGGAGACAAAACTATGCCAGATCTATGGATCAGAATATCAAATGTAATGGCAAAACTCTGCACTTTCTCCAGTCCCAGCAATGTCCAAAATCAGGCCCTGATCTTCCAAAACAAGATCAGCACACAAAACCTGACCACAACGTTCAAACTACAAAGTGGTTTAAACTTGAAGCATCTAAACAGAATAAAAGGTTATCAGACTGCAGATGCTGCTGGAACACTTACAGCCTATTAACAGAATTTCAGTTTTATTTCAAAAAACAAGCAATTTTGATCCCTACAAATAAGCAAATCCACAAAGGAAACACTGCCAACACCAAGGCATTTTTTCTTGCTAGTCTCAAGAAAATTCAAATCAGCACTTAAGACAAAATACATTACATGTACAAAATTGGTGTTACAGAAGCAGCAATTATCTATACCAAAACTGGTTGCTTTCAGTAAAAGGTTTACCTATATCACAGCTTTTTACAGTCAGCTCATTTAAAAAAGGGAAAAATAAGGAATGAAAACCCTGCAAGTATCAAACTTTTAGGCACCAATACTAACACATTCCAGATTTGTTATTTCACACTGTATTGTCATCTTATGAAAATGAAAGTGATATCCATTTTCACAGAAGACTAATTAAACCAAGTTTCCTTTCAAAATTTGCCATTCCTTCCCAAGAGAAGAGCACAGCTACATCGTTAATGCTGAATTTACAGCCTCCACTTCTTCTGTACTTTTGCTAACATTAGAAAACGCCCGAATTCCAAATGTACCAATTACACAAAAAAACATTATGAGAAAATCTACACATCATAATCAAATACTATCTATTCCAGTAGTAAAACATTTTTCCAATTACCAAGACCTTTTCTTGGCTACACTTGACACAAATGTTTCCTAAAGAAGGCCAGCTTGTTTTAATCATTTACATTTTTCAACACTATTTGTTCTCACTTTGTATCCAAAGGTCAGAACTCAAACCACTACCCCAGGCAAACTTTGGAATAAATACTATTTTTGTCCACACTTCTGGAAAGTTTCACTTCTGCTAAGAAACTGAGGTATAAAAACCAGATTTCCCTCCGATTCATTTCAATCACAGTATTTTTCATGAAGTTATCTGATAGCGTGTTTTTTATGGGTCCTCTTTATTGAACTGGGAGTGTTACGTCATTACAGACTTTTCCAGTCTTTAGTAACAGAGAAATTTGTCCTGTGTTCTGAAATACTGGAGAATGAGCCAAACGAGGAGCAAGGCTAAGCAAGGTCCAGCTGACACGAGTTTGAACTATGCCAGCTGCAAGTCCAGCTCCTCTGACACAGCCTTCCTTCGCCCAGTGCCCCTTCTGACATGATTTTATACACATTAATAAAGATTTGCACGTTAATCTGCTCGTTAGTGGCTGGTGATTACTCCAGGTAAAGGCCTTCCCACCTTCAGGAACCTTCCCTGCACTGTTTGTACCCACGCACACAGTTCAGGGGCAGAACAGGATCAGAGACTGAAGAACCTCCCCTCACACACCAAGGCACCTCTGCTGCCCCTTGGCCAACCTATTTCCACAGCAATGCTCTGCACACAAAGGTGAGAACCTTCCCTGTTCATACAACTGCCTGTCAGTATTGGAGACTCCCAGCAGGGCACCTGCTGTTCCAGGACTACAGAGAAACCATTTCTCTTCTTTACCTTTAAAACACAAAATAGAACTACTCAGTGCTCTCATGTGTCATTTATTGAGTCCGGCACTTTGAATACACAAGGTTCAAACGAAAAATAAAAGTTATTTTAAGGTAGGAATAGATATCTTGGCCAAAATATTACAGCTCACAAAAACTACTAAAACTGATCTGCAGCTTGTTGACCCAACCCCACGCGTGAGCCACCCCCAGGAAAGCAGTCAGAGCTGTCTGTAGCCTCCAGAGAGCCGAAAGTGCTGAGCACTGCCTCAAGCACCACAGGCTACATGGAATTTCTGTTCCCAACGCCCAGAAAAAGCTGCTGGTCCTGTCCAATTCTCTGACTCTCAGCTGTGGAGCCAAGCGAGCCAAGTCCCCAACAACGTCACAGTCCTGAGAGCCAACTCTCAGCTCAGCTCCTGAACTGCTTTTGTTTCCTGCCTGGTGCATCCCTGTAAAGCAGAATTAGAATTTGTTTAACTGAACGTGCCTGGCTGAGATCAGCAGCAGCTCAAACCCCAGTTCCATTGGGATTTGGACACTCTGGGGTAGCAGAGGCCACCAGACTGACACAGCCAAAGCTGGGGACTGCAACAGCTCCAGCCAGCACCTTCCTACCCACTCATCTGTCAGGGCCCAGCCCAGTGCTCCAAAGCACGGCCTTCATTTGAAAATCACTTGGCCAAAACAGCATTTCACAACAACCTCAACACCCTGTACCTATTTCTGTCCCCTGCCTTCACAGCTGCTTTTTTAACCAGTCACTGGATCTCGGGTGAAACATCCTGTTTGCCACATATATCAACAAGTTACAGAAATGCTGCTCTTCACTCTTTTACAAACTAGAAGTGTGTTCCTTCTAATCCAACATACACCACATCAGCAGAACCTCTCAACACCACCTGAAGAAATCCCAGAACAAGGAAAATTAACACATGCACACTGACCCAACACTCAGAACCAGCTCTATAAAGCTATATAGCCATTGAAGAATTAAATAATCAGAAATGAAGAGATTACTTCTGGCTGCTCTGGAACAAAACAATAAGTAGCATAAACCCCCTCCACCCAAAAGACAGGAGGTTTAGGATTAGTTCAGTGATAAACAGCTTATTTCCTTCCCCACACACAAAAATCAAACCCAGGCTCTCTGGCAGTGAGCTGTTAACAACTCACATCAGGAGACAAAAGCCCATCTTTGTCACCTTTACACAAACAAAAGTAGGCAAAAGAGGGTTTGAGAGGCACATCAAGGGATTCTCTACAACCTGTAGTAAAATTGCAAAGACAGGCGATGCGTTCTGACAGAACAGCTGTACACATCATTATGTTAATTAAAATTAAAGTCTCATCTACTTAGCATACAAGCAATTCACTGAACCTTAGTGACAAAAGGAAGGAACCATTTCCTCAAAGGGACATAATCACACACAACTAGAACAAGCTGTCTGCTTACACTGAAGGCCACGGCAGAAAGGAGATAGAAAAGTATTCAAGAAACAGTCCTGGCTATTTTAAGCAAAACAAAGCACTATCAACTCTAAAACACACACAAAGGAAGTGGTCGGATAGATTACGTCAGCCCTCGCCTCAATTCATAAATCCTAACCACAAAACAAGACAAATTCTGAACTGCCTCTCTCTGGAATCCCGTTTAAAGCCAATACACGCAGTTTAGGTCTTAAAATACGCTCTCGAACAACACTCGCTGATGCATCACTTTCAAACAGCAACCGGGGGGTGAAAAAAAATTGTGTAATCCAAGTCAATTCTATCGTGCTGCCAGATCAAATAACATTTCGAGAAGTGCCTGCCAAGCACCCAGCCTGCCAGAGCACAATGAGCACTCAAGTGCTCGGGACTCAAAACCACCTTTCACTGGTCCCAGAGATCTTTATAAAATAGTTTAAACACTACTAAATTACAGGCTTGGAAAAACAAATAAAAGCTTTTAAATGCTGATCCTACACCATTCTCAACGTGCTGTTAGGCATCTCAAACGTCTGTCTTGTGACAGTCACTGGGCAAAAGGACTCAGAAACGCGACTGCCTGTAAGAACAAAAACTGAGAAAAATGTGGAGTCGGTTGCACGTCTGGAACTAATTGCCTGCAGATTAACGGCTTTACATTGGAACAGTGCTGTCTGCAGGGTTTGAAACCCAGTTGACTTTAAACTGAGTTCCCAGAAGAAACATATCTGTGTAGCATCTGAGACTACACTTCACTAGGTTTCTATTCCCCACTTTCTTCTACTTCATGCCAAACATTAATGTTAAGTTTAAAACAACAAAGAAAGAAATTAAGTGGCCTTGTCAACCGCCATTTCCACTCCCCGACAATTAAAGCAGCCCCATATGGCTGTAAGGAGCCATCCAGCCACACAATGCCCCATGCAGGGCAAAGCCACATGGACTCAGACGAGCTTAAAACCAACTGCAAAACAAAGCAGAGCTGGTTTCTTCCTCAGGAAACAAAGTGGCCGAGCAGGTCTCCTGTCACTATCTTAAAACACCATTAAACATCGTTAAAAAAGTTACACCACACACTGTCCCAATTAGTACTTCAAAGGCATTCCATTGTACCCAGCGTAATGAAAAAGTCCTTGCTTCCAGGATAAGGAAAATGCAATCCTTATCTCCTTATCTCATTTGCTTTTAAAAAACAGAATTAAACACAGCAGTCCTCTTACCCGAACTGTTTCTATTTAGAACAGGGAGGTAAAGCATTTGTTATGGAAAAAAAAAAAAATAAAAACCCTTGCAGCCTTCAGACCGTTCTGAACTTCCCAGGCCAATAACAACACACCCACGCCTCACCTACCAAGTCGATCCAACTTTTTCTGGAGGAAAAAAAAAAAAAAAAAAAAAAGGCAAAAACCTGGAGCAACCCAAAGCGGAAAAGAGAATCAAGCCAAGCCTTTCCTCCATCCAGGCAGTTATCGCCGGCCAGGTAACAATTAGTCAACTTGAAGAGCAGCCTTAATTCTCCTCGTGGGAACACAACTTGTGCGGCACCGAGTGACCCGACCCGCGGGCTCCGGCCGCGCTGCCCGGGGGCTCGGGGGGCACTCACTCACCCGGCCTGGGCTCCAGCTCCGCCTGACCCCGAGCCCGCCCCGCTCCGGCCCCGCTGCCCGCGGCGGAGCCCGGCGGGAGGAGCGGCGGCGGCGGCGGCAGCAGGAGGAGGAGGAGGAGGGCTCCGGGAAGGGCAGGCACGGAGGAAGCGGGGCCGGGAGGCGCAGCTGGTGAACAAAAGGAGGCCCCTCCGCCGCCGCCGCCGAGCAGCTGTCCCGGGCCCGCCCCGCCCCGCCCGGCCCCACGCACCGGCACCGGCCCGCTCCTGCCACCGGCACCGGCCCCGCTCCGCCTCCCGGCGCGGCCCCGCCGGAACCGCGAGCCCCGTGATCGATGGCAGCGCTGGAACAGCGTGGTCAGCGAGAAAAGGCATCAGCGGGCGGCGGAGCGCCGGGCCCGAGCATCCCCGGGCGCAGCAGGAATATCAATGCTCGGCCCCGGCCGCCAGCGAGCACCGAGCACAGGGGGTGGGGAAATGCAGGGAAATCGAGGGGTGGGGGAGCCCTCCAGGAGCGGCACTCGGCCCCAGCAGCGGCGAGCAAGGGATGCTGGCCAGGGCCACGTTCAAAGACACTTCGCACGGGGATTTGGCTGCAGTGATGCAATTAGCGAGCCATTTTGTTCAAAATCTTTCCTACGACGTCCTCCTTCCCCCCATTAGAAGCAGAAATTCATCTGCTCAGCCAAACGTGTTCCTTTTAATTGCATTTAACTGGCTTTCCAAAAAAGAATGAATATTTATCTTACTGTGCATCTCCACACAAACCTGTAACTCATCTCCCAATGCCTGGTGTTGTTCCTCAACACCACAACCATGACCTTTCAGTTGTTAGTACCGGCTTAATTTTAGAGCAAAGCCCTGCTATTTCCCTTGCAGAATAACATGCAAAACAAGTCGTCTATGTAATCCATTACCTCAGGGCAACGTACACTTTATCCCTGCCGAGCAAATCCATTTCCTAGCCGTACAGTCATATTTTACCTATAAAATAAATACGGGAGTACACCACCTCCGAGCTGGTTTTACAAAGCCAAGTTTAAAAAAAAAAATTAGAAAAAATAATAATCGTTAAAGTTCACAGACCCAGTTAATTAGAGCAACACCCTCAAGTACTGCCTGCCAACCTCATCTTTCCAGAGGCCATTCATTATTTGTAGTTGTGTATCCTCCTGCTATTTATCCATACACATTTCTACCATTTTCATACTAGAGCCCAGGAGTCCTTCAGGAGACAAAGACCTAAGTTTGAAATTTATTCTGTACTTTCTAGAAATAGCTGCCTAAACCACCCACCCAGCCGAAGGAGCTGATTAATTCCAACGCGCCCTTGCCGCGTCGCAGGACTGCTGTGATCAATACAAATTGAGGGTGGTGTAAGCACGAGTGCACTCCTGCAATATTCATCCCTAACAGCTCCTGAACTGGAGCCTGCCTTCGCCAGGCCTGGTGCAAAACAAGCTTTGTAACCAAGTAGCCGTGTGATAGCTGCAAACCTGCCAGAGCTGAAATTCAATCCTCAAGTCAGCACAAAGCAACCACATTGCGTTTATCCTCACTCCTCAATTTTCCAATCAAATGTGGCCCAACACCTGGCAGATCGTAGAAGGGAACTCACTGCTCCAGAGTGTATTTAAATCAGTGTTTACTCCTAATGACTTCCAAAAGAGCTTTTCAGCAGGAAGTTAATTCAGGCCAGGTTTCATCATTTGAAAAATACCCTGTTTGATGGTACTTGTTCAAAAACACCTTATCCCTTTAGGGCAGTTGACCCTGCCAGCTTGGATCACAAATCCCTGAAGTCAGTATAGACTGAAAAAATGCACTCAAATAATAATAATAATAATAATAATAATTTTAAAATGTGTGGATTTTTTTGTATCCCATTAGGATAAAAGTTGTTCAAACAGTGCAGAGCACAGCATCTGGCAGTCTGAGCACAGCAACAGAACTGGAGACTATTCTTGAATCTCAGACACTGTCTTGCAAATCCAACACAAACCAACTTCCGAATTCAGCAGTGTGGGAGATGGCAGAGAAATCATCTCAAGTCCCATCTGTTTGTATACAGCATATTGGAGATCCTTGAATGAGCAAAACAGCCACAGCACTCAATCACCGACATCAGAGACAACTCAACTTTCACTAATTGGCTTTCCTAGGAGATATGGAGATCTGCCCCCATTTCAGAGACTAAAATAAAAAACATGCACAGAGTACAGACTCAAGCTCCATTTTGCAATAGGGACTTTTTATCTTGTCTTTTGAAAATGGACTATAAAATATCTTTTCTTGGTCATGAAATACACCTTTGGTAGTCACAGCATTATCAACTGACAACAGCATTTCTTTGAGTATCACTTCTGAAAGCTGGATGTCCAAAAAAGGGGGGGAAATGTGAGTTACACATTCACAAAGCCCATCAAGACCAGGCAAAATCTACTTTCACACAGGTCAGGAAAACACACTGGAAAGAGCAGACCTTGAGTGGAGATTCCCTGAACGGACAGGGTTGGAAGCACTGCCCAGAGACCTCTCACAACACTCTGTGGTGTCTGGTCCAGCGTGCATCAGTCCTCTGGTGTTGCACAATGAAATCAAACTCGACTCCACCGCCTGCAAAATCCATCCCAGCTTTCTTGGCAGGCTCCATTTATCAAAACAAGCCTGTCATGTCGAGTACCATTAACAGATAATGAACTGAGACAAGGGATGCAGTTACAAGCAAAGCACTCCGCATGCTACAGGCCTGAGCACACAGCCAAGGGAGCTGATATTTACTATAAACATCATAATTAAATAGAACACCTAGCTGAAGAAACATTAAGGTCGTGACAATAAACAACAGAAGCTGGAAATCTGAAGAAATAAGGCTTTGACTTGCTGTCAGTAACTCCTGACACTGCTCAAAGGCATGTGCACATCCACCCCTGCACACCTTCTCTTCTCGCAGCTCAAATCTGGGAAGCACCTGTTAACTCACAGCTTTTGGCTTTCAGCGCTTCCCCTGAATCCTGTAACACTTTGTATCCTGTACCCACGCACTTCAGCTCATGAAAGATTGAGCACTGAGAAGTGACAGACAGTGTATCTTCAAAGGGCTGGAAAATGTGCTGCTTTCGAGACACACGACTCATAACAAACTCGAATAATTCATAACTTCGCACCAGCCCGACCCTATTGGAAGAATATTAAACACAGACGTACAAATTTGAGGAATATTAAATAAAGATATAATCCCTCCAAGACACAAGACCTATCAATCAGCAGCACTCCCCACTTCTGACAGAATTAGCCATCAAGCACACAAACATTTCACCCACTAGAAAAGCTGCTCCAAAGGTGCAGTTCCGGCTCTCCCAGGTATCCACACACTCAGAACACAAACTAACTGTAAACAGACTTAATGAGATTATACAGATTAAATGGGTACATTAAGGGTTTTTTCAAGAGACATTCACGACAAAGAGGTGCCACAAACACTTGGAAGCAGCTCCCCCTGACTCCAAGTTCACCCATCCAGTCAGGTTTCAAAGCAGGTTGGAGAACACTGGTGGCTTGCAGGGATCAAACACAAAGAAGCCTTAAACTCCTTTTAAGAGCACATGGAGACGTGAACATGACAAGTGTTTCCTAAAAGCCAATCCAACACAACCTCCCAGCTTAGGCAAGCAGTGAGTCTAACACCCCAACGCCCTGCTAAGCTGAACCTATTTTTAAAAGGGGACTTAACACTGCCTTCAGAGCTCCACGTAAATCAAGCTCTCCCCTTGGATCTGGCCTTGGGCAGGGGAAGAGGAAGGGAGTAAGTTCATGGTGAACAAACCAACATCGTAATATTGTCCCAACACTGTTTTCCTTGTGTGTCATCAATTGCAGCACTCATCACAAGTCTCCCTTTCTCTGTCAGTGTGTAACCCCAGCGGTACCTCCAGTAAAACAAAAACCTGACTCGGGGGCAGCTAAAACTGAAACCGAGCTGGAGAACCCCAGGGGCCAGCAGTCACCTGGAGCTCTCAGCAGAGCAGAGGAAGCGCTGCCTGGGCTGCCAGCAGGAAAGGTCACCTCCCTCTGCTCCCAGTGGCGGTGCTGAGTGTCTGTAACCCGCTTCTGACTGTGTGCACTTGGACATCAAAGCACCCCGGCTCTATCTAAACACAAAACCTTTGGTCAGGTGGGAGGTGAGGCTCTATTCCTTTGTAAATAATGCACTGTTTTCTTGGCACAAACACAGCTGAGAGGAACTGATACCCAGCTCTTGACAAGACAGTTACTGCTGTCTACACACAAATTTCTTCAAATCCGCTCGCAGCAGGAAAAGTTGTGTCTGCACTTGCAGATCTGTGAGCACCCACAGGAAACCTGCTCTGAGCTTGAGCAGCCACAGCACCAACTCAGCCACGACTCTGCTCCAGTTACACCAGGCTACTTCTCCACGCTGCTCTGTGAGAGGAAAGCCAGGGCACTGTTGTTACTGCCCCAACACAATCCAAAGGCCATTTGGTGCTGCAATCCCAGCCTAAGGAGGCTGCAAACCCTGCACAGTTAAACAGCCACGTCCGCTTCTGCTGCACCACATTTACACAGACAGCAGTTCTCAAAAAACAGCGTGAAAAGAGTTATTTTAATGTTCAGCGTAACTGCTGAAATTGGGGTGAGCCACTTTCCTGCCTCTCTCAAATCCCCGAAAGGACCCTGTACCCTTTACAGACCATGGACCTTAAGAGGTTTGGCTTTTTTTTGTGGGTTAGACTTTGTTTTATTTTGTCAGGGTAAGGTTTCCCCTGTTAAAGTGAATTACCAACACTATCACACATTTTATGGTTCAACAACTGTGACTCCTTCCCTGTACTTACGTGGTGCTCAGGATATCCCAGGAGACCTCTGGCCAAGCTCTAAGTCCTCCCAGGTCACTGTTAAACTCTAACACCACATCACCGCTCTGGGGACAGAGGACCCTCCCAAGCACACAACACTCTGAGGAACTTCAGACTCCTTTTAACGAGCCCTGGGCCCAAGAATCGCAGGCAATGCCCCTCTGTAACTGCCACCAGCAACTGCCACCAACTGCCCCAGCCCTGCAGGGCCACACCTCCGAGCCAAACCCACCCCACCAGGCAGGCACGGATCTCAAGCAACAAGCCAAAGAAATAAAACCAGATCATTCCTAAGACCTGCGGTCCTTACTGCTTGTTAGTACAATTGCTTGTCATGAGGTAAAAAGTTGCCTCGGATTCCCCTTCAGCCTTGAACGTGTGACACAGCCCAAAATTGCCACTGGCACAGGCAGAGCATCCCTCAGAAACACGGGAATTGGGACCCCAGGGGTACCAGGGGCTGCTTCACTCCATGCTGTGTGTGCTTGGGAGGAATCCCCTGGGTTATTTCTGCAGCATCCTAGATGCACGCTGCATTTCTGGCACAGTAGGAATGAAAAAGCAAGAGTGGCTCCCCCAGGGAGCTGTGAAGAGGAAGGCAATTCACATGGTAACACGTGAGAAAAGCTGGGCTTACAGGAAGGCCTGGCTTAGGAAGTGTTGGAGAAAACAAACAAACCAAAAATACCAGAAAAACCCCAACCAACCACAACCCGAAAAGAAAGGGCCCAGCTCTCTCAGAGCTAGGGAGAAGCAAACCTGGGGCAGAGAAGGGGACACAGCAGGGTTAAAACCCAATTCAAGGGCAGTGATCTAAGATAGCTGCACCTCAAAGAGGGCAAAATTCAGCCAGAAACACAGGATAATTCAGCCAGAAATACACAATGCTTTTTAGGGGAAGAGAGAAGGGGGAAAAGAAATCACCTTTTTTTTTCTAGTATTTCTCCTCTGGTTTGTTTCTTCTTCTCTGTAGGGACCAACACTTAAATTCAAAAGTGTTTTTGTAAAAAATCCCTGCCTTGGGAAACTCCAAATTACAGAATGGTAAACTGTAAGCCAAGAATATTAAAACAAAATCCAGTGTGTCTGCCAGATTTTGTGGTACTTACAGCAAGACATCAACCTGTTCAGCAGCTTCTTGAATTTAACACAAAGGAATGCACACAACTCATTTCAGAAGGTATTATCTTACACAGAACAAAAAAAAAATCCAAACATTTGTCAAGAAAAGTCATTTAAAAGGAAAAATTTACATACTTGAAAATGTAACAAATGGATTAAAACAAACAAGAAGCTCTTTGTTCTCAGACGAATATAAAAAAGCAAACAAAATAAAATTCTCAACAGTTAAATGTGTGTGGGAGGGGTGAAGCCAAAGGAGGGAAGGAAGAACTAAGCAAATGCATCTTTTTCCACTCTATCAAAGCAGCTGTAAAACAATGGGAGTTTGCCTGTTCTTCCCTCCAGTTTAAACTACAAGTAACTCTGGGAATGCAAAACTTGCTACCTCCATCAACAGCCTGTGGAATGTTTAAACTATTCTAACATAAAGCACGCTCATACTCACGCTGAAGTAAATGACTCCCAAATGCTTCCTCTGCAATCTTCTTCCCAGAGCCAGACAGATCCTTTACCAAGGGATTTTCTCAGCACAGAAATTGAACTAACAGAGATGTAAAATTTGCCATGGATTTACAGCCTTTTACTGAGATCACAGACGAGCTGGGAGCTGTGGCTGCAGCTCAGTTTTTGGTGCAGTAATCACTCGCACATTCAAAGGCCTCTGAAAATTCAATATAGTATTTTTTTCAAGTGACAACAACCACAGGATGTGACCATACCTATAATAACCTCTCCCTCCAGACACGGAGATAAGCTTTAAAAACAGGAAGTTTCTACTATAATCTTGAAAAAATATTAACAGGCTGAAACCACAGAAGAAGACCAGTTCAGTTACACAAGGAAGAAACTCTTCACTTCCCCAAATCACAGGACAAGATACTCAGTGGATGGAACTAATTCAGGCATTGCTCCACCACACCTCTCCAGAATCTCCCAAAACATGGAATAACGTGAAGATTCGCAGTTCATCCCCCTTCTTTTCCTTCCACAGCTTCTAAGAGTAAGCAAACAAGACAGCTTCACTCCCACAGGAAGCATTATCATTTTAGCAGTTTGCTGGACTCATTTTGATTTGTTTTTTCTCCAGCAGATGGGGATTTACTGGTGCAGGGCTGTGTTTCACACAGCAGTCAGTCTGCAGCCACCTACACAGAAACTTTTCGTCAACTGAAAGGAAGCAGCAGATTTTTGATAGCTGCTATCAACCAATTAACAGCCAAAAAAGCCTTTCAAAATTAGTTTCACGATGTTTCTCACGGTGGAGATGAGGAGGTGGCAATAGTTAAGCAGGACTTACACCAACTTAGCAAACATTCTCTCAAAGGCAATGGATCCTTCTGTATATTTTAACATAAATCAGCTTCACGCTGCTTGTCAACACAATGCACGTTTTCCTGTCAGTATTCAACATAAAACAACAAAATCACACTAAAAGCTTAAAAATCCCATTCTCATGGCTGTGTTCTGACCCTGAACTTCCTTCAAATTCTCAAGTAAAACACACAATAGCCTTAACTCCATTCATGTTGGTTTCATGTGTACTGCAGCTACTACAGCAATATTCAAATTCAGTATTTTCAGAAAGGCTAAACCTGCAACACATCAGGTTGTCTCTTATACTGTTCCTTCAGTGGCCTGCTAAAGAATTCAACATAAAAGGCATCCCAGGTGTTCTATTTAGCTGTCTCTTCTCATGATATGGAGAGAAAACAGCAAAAACTTCAAATACATAACTCCCACCAGAATTAGGCAAGCAAATAATCCCAAGGCATCCTCGCAGTAAGGATGTGTGAGAGGATTCTATGGAATTTCTTGGAAGTCCTTGCAGAAAAGTGTAAAATACGAGAGTCCCATTCCCTGCCAGTCTAAGCCGTGTCCCAGGATGACATCTGGGATGAAATAACCGCCTGCAGTTTGCAAATCAAGGCCTGAGACACACGAGCAGAGGGTCAATTCCATAAAACAAACATTCATTTAAGGAAGTCGTTACATGCCCTACGTGAAATTCACAGGGAAAACAAACACTCCTGAGCAAAAGGAGCGCGTGAGTTTCAGAGGCTGTGAGGCTCATTTCCACTGTGACAACAAACAGCCTGAAAGCCAACACAGAAACAGCACAACCCCCTTGGAACTAGAACGGCTCCAAACCGGGCCCAGCTGCAGCATTGCCATCTAGTGTCAGCCTCCAAAACAAGGTGGGAAACCCACCCAAACCCTGCAAATGCACGTGAGGAGCCTTGAGTTTGCAATGGAAAATCGTGCGCTTTCAGCTTTGCCCTCGAGTGCTGCCAACAGCCCCACCGAGAGCACCGAGGGAACATCCAGGAAGCACAGAGCAAAGCAACAGCCCGGGAAGCTCTTTAATGTGCCTGGCTCCCCCTCCAGCTGCCATTTCATCTCATTAACCGAGCCAGGGACTGAGGAACAGCAAAACCAGCGTGGAGAGGGCGCAGGAACCCACAGGGACCCTACGGGACACAGGAACCCAAAGGGGCGCAGGCAGATCCCAACGTGCAATTCCCAGAGCAAACCACGAGCACCTTCCCAGTTCTGAGTGCTGCTCCCTCCCTTTCTGAGCACTCTGTCTGGGTTTTGAGAGGTGAATGACAGGAACTGCTCAATTTTCATGCTAATGTTTTATCAGAAAGAAGTATACATGTCACATCACGAGCTCATTAACAACCCATTCCTAAGACTTGTATTAAAGCTTGGCAGGCAACTTCCTCATGAAATGAGATCTATTGCTTTGCTTTTCAGGATCTGAACGTGCTGGGGTGGCATATCAAGAGGTAAAAACATAATTTAAAGGTTACACTTTGTTCCTGTTTCACAGAATCATCATTAAGCAGTCACAGAACACAGCCAGGTTATCCATTTCATTCTCTATTACCTTCAGCCATCAGGTTTCAGAAGGAAAACATTGAAATCCAATATCTGCTGCAGCACACGTCTGTGTAACTTCACATTCAGGTAAACATGCAGCTTTCATTCCTCTTGCTACTCCTTTCTCAAGGAAATCTCCCCTTTGGGGTACCAGTAACCAGCCAGGAAACTGTATTTGAAATGTATTTGAAGTAAGCAGAGCTCACTGGACAAATGAGGTCAAGAACAAGGCTGACAATCGCATTGGATTCAGTTCTTGGAATGAAAAGACAAAGTCCCTTTCATGGCTTCCACTACAAAGAAACCCATCATTAGACCTCATTTTTGTCAGTTCATACAAAGGCTGAAGATACAGACAAGTGGTGTTTAAAAGAAAAGCCTTTGAAATCAAATGGCTCCCAAGAATATCACCCCATCCATGGCAGATGGAAACTTTCCTCCCTTCCCTTCCTTAGCCCAGCTGCACGTAGGAAGCACCGTGTTCTCCTCATTAGTTCCAGACCTGGGCTGGGCGGTTTGGTTTGTTTGTGGGCTTGGTGGTTGCTTTTTTTTTTTTTTAATAACCTTTAAGACATCTCTCTGTTGATTAAACCATTTTCATCCTTCAATGAGTTTGATTCCTATTAGTTCAGACTGCAGAGGAGACATTGATTTTTACTATACTCAGGATCAAGAGAAGTAACAGCTTTTCCAATTAAACAACTGCTCACCACGTTAAGTAGAAAAATATGTCCACAGCAATAATGTGCAAGCATCCAGAGCACTCTGCAATGCCAACAAAAGCTCACACATGTGCTTGTAATAACTTTAACCTTTAACTCGAGAAAAGGAGGGAAACTCCATGAGTTACAGACAGTTCAGCTCCAGTTAACTCTGCTGATAAGAAGCTGTGGCACTGAGAGAAGCTCGGAATTACAGACAGCTCATCCTCCAGCTCGGAATTACCACCATTACACCACACAAATCACCACACTGGGCTTCCACCTACTAAAACAGAAATCACAACCAGAAATGGTCCAGCAGGCTGCTGCTTCTCCTCTCAAATGAAGCTTTTATACCAAACAAATCCATATAGTTCTTGCATTATAGCCTTTCACAGAGTTGCACTGTAAATCAAATATTTTATTCCACACCCTGCAGCTATTTCCACATTTAATAACTGACATGGGAGACAAGTTTTAATCTCCATCAGGCTGAAACAATTACTATCCTCATAACCACTCAAGTCAGAGGTAAAAATTACGAGATTTCTATCACCTGATTGCATATTCAGGGAGAAACAGTTCTATCTTTCCACAGGAAAAAGACAAAGTACCTTCAGTGGAACAAAAAAAGGGGAGCTCAAACAATCACAGTCCCTAATTTTGCATGTGCCAGAACAGCCATGCACTCCAGGCACTCAACACTTTAAGCTAGAAAAGAAATGGAACAGCCCTGCCAAAAAACCAGTAAAGAGACAAGAGATCTGAATAGACGTGACACCTGCAGATGTAAATATTTCCTGGCCAAAAGCTTGAGCTTTAGGTAAGATCTTCAACTTCTTTTTTGCATTGAGGAAACAATTCCCGTGCTTAGAGGAAAAGCCTATTTAGAATCTACCTGAATTAAAGAGACCTGGGAGTCACCCTGTGCTGTAGCACAGCCCTGAGCACCTAAGAACCATCAGCACTTTGAGGCTTTACAGGAAATTCCCTCCCAAGGACGTTTGGGAAAGGGTCACAGGCCTTGTAAACGAAAGGGAAAGATGAAAGTGTCACACGGACAGCTACAGCCAACAGGAAAAAAAAAATCACTGTGCGAAATCTCACTGTGGAATTTGTCTATTATTACATGTTTTACTACCAGTTATTACAGCTGCTAGAAAGGGATATTAAAAATCACAGCAGGTCAAGACACTGCTTCTTTCTCTATTAATATATTGAGGCAAAAATGCAGTGATTTACCTCTCGTCCAAGAAAGGGAGAAAATGCCATCAAGTTTGAACCATTCATCCTTTTATTTATGCTCTATAAAGACCTCCACAGATACTTAAACATCCAAATTATTTAAATCAGCATGAAAACACCAGGAAGGATGTTAGAGCTCACAGTGCAGAATCCCCCCAGAGCTAAATAATTAAGCAGGATCTTCCAGAGAAACTCTCCAGGCCAGACTAATATTCAGGCTTCCAATAAAGTGAGAGCCCGTGTGGTTGGGGAGGAGGGCGGAAGGGAGGCAGAGCGATTTTTATTGTTTTTCTCCAGCCAAATCACCAGTGGCTGTTCAAGAGGGGAAGGAGACACTGCTGCCTTGGTTCAGAGCACCCTCTAGAGCCAACTCCTCATCCATGGCATCACACCCGGGTCCCCTTCCACTCACACCCAGGCCCTGCTCCCTGCAGGGCTCTGAAAATCAGCAATATTTTACCTTTATGTATCAGCAAACTCAGCGGCACTTTGCACACATCAGGGAACAAACGTATTTTCTAAATTTACACCCAGTGTACATTCATCTATGTTCTCCCTGAAGTCCCATCCATGTGCTGATAACAAAATTAGACACTACCTCTGATTAAAGTACAAAGCTATTAAAAACAAGGCACTATTTCTCAGCTGGAGGAGAATTAACCCTCTCCTCCTGACTAAAGACTGAGCTTTGTTTTCCAAGACTTCATATGCACCTTTCACTGAAGTGAATAAGGAAGCTGCTGTTTCCCAGATTTTTTATATCAGCCTGAATTTGGATTGCAGGAGCCATCCTAGAACTGGAGCTCTTAATTATTATTTGTAAGTGAAAGATTTTAAGGCATAGGATTTCAGTTAATTAAAATCCACTTAGTTATCAAACTACGACTAAAAGACCCATTTCAGCCTCAAATGAGGGTGTTACTGCCATCTGCAAATGTATCATTAGATTCTCACTCACTGTAAACTTTTTGCTTAAAGCAGGTACACGCAAAAGATAACAGTGGCACAAGGAAGGAGCTGTGCAGAGAGCCTCTAATCAGGAACTAGTAATCAATTCAATTATTAGGGATTCATTTGTTCCAAATCCAAGCCCTTAGGAGGAGAAGAACCACAGAAAAACCAGACCGTGGAATTTAATGATGACTTTTTGGTTTTATCCTCCAAACTAAGCAGACTCACAAGTGATGACTGGGGACACAGAACAAATTACACAACGCCAGCAATCCCCAGAGAGCTGTGCAGGCAACCCCAAAATAAGGGGGAAGGTTTTTCCTTTACCCCACCACCCTCCTCTTCACTCTCCACTGCCAGGGCCACAAATGCAGCCCAAAAATGCAGGTGAACACACAAGGTCATGCTCTGGAACTTCACTCACACATCTCATACTGCAAACCTCTCCTGTGTTTCAGAAAATCTATGATTATCCTTCTAATCTGCCTTGACGAGGACATTCATCCCTCAGCTAAGGGGATTCAGAGAGATCTCCTGAGGACCTCCTTTGGACACAGGCAGAACTCTGAGGGCTGTAAGAACTCAGGGCTACCTCCAAACAACCCTTTCGTTTAAAGTTAATCATAGGGGAAATGAGGAGTCTAAATAGAAGTGCTTTTTTTTATATTTAAACAAGCTCAATATAAAGCCAAAGAGGCAGAAGAAGATAATCTGTCTCTTCAACACAAGTCACTGCCAGGAAAGTAAAGAATTGGAAAAGGTCAGAAAAAATTTTGGCAATACCAGCAAGCAGAAACACTGATCTACAAAAAGGATACAACACACTTCCATCACAAACTGTCTCCCTTAGAGCTATTTGCTGTAAGAGAATCACAGCTTTTAAGGCCAAAATGAAGTGTCACAGGCAGCCAAGGCATCTCCCAGACTTCCTGCTCACAGCTCTGCCCCGGGGGCACACACAGAGTTCTGGAACATTTGTCAGTGCAAGAAGTAACATGAAGTTTTAATCTCATCCCTTCTTACACGTTTATTTACCTTTGAACATCAACACATAATTAAGAACAGTAGCTAAAAATAGCATCTATTGAAAGACAAACACAGAGCCTTTGATAGCTACAAATCTCAATACAGACCCTTTTCTCAAAAAGGATCAAAAGTGCAGCCCCTGTTTTAGCAGAACCCATTCTTTGTGTACACCTACTTCTGCTCTGATTCTGAAAATGACCAAACTGCCGTGCATATAAAAAATATCACCTGCAATTCCACTGACAGGTCAGTAATCTTGGTGGCTCTCACATCTTTTGCTAAAGAGCATTTCTTCAGCCCTCATTTCCCTTTCACTTGACCAAAATAGAAAGATTAAGGTAAGCCATTTACAGCTCGGAAAACGAAAACTTATTACGTGTTATTTTTAACCAGCTACACTGAGTTTAAAACCATTTCCAGAAATTATGCCATGGCTTTCAGCAGCAACATTTATGCCTCCCACAGCTAAAGTCTGGGCATTTTCTCCCTCCCTTATATTAATGTGTTTATCCAACCATAATTCCATTAGCATTATGTAACACAGACAATCTTCTTAGGCATTTTATCATTGTCTCACCCAAAACTCACCCCCTGCACACACGAACACTGACTGTGGAGCTGTGATCTCCCAGACTCTGCTGACACACGGGAACTGTCTGATGCAGAACTGAGCTGACACCTTCAGCTGCTGAGCAGCTCTGCCTGTATCCTCAGCCAAACCCTCTCAGAACACCACGGTCTCACTGGCCAAAGCATCTTTTCCCCTCACACTCACAACATTAAATTATTTGTAACATTTGTGATTCTTCCTCTAAGAAAAAAGAAACTAAAAAATATATTTAATGTTTATCAACTGCCAGGCCCTCCTGCACACTGAACACTATTTGCAGTTATGTCTGTAATTTGACATTAATTCCTTAATCTTCTTAAGGCAAGGCAAGCTTGTAGATCATTATGAGGTTATTTAGAAGAGCACATCTCAAGTGTTACATGAAGTGTACATTTTATTAAGAAAATAAGTTAACTGGAGTTTTGTATTTTGTCATTCATACACCTGATAAATAAATCGATCTCCTCTGGAGAGCAATGAGAAGATGGCCTATGAACCATTATTGCTGTGTAATCCTCTTTGGGGTGGCACAGGACCTGCTAACGAGATTGTGGCTTTCACATTGGCTCAGCAGCAGGTGCCCTTTCCTGACAGCTATTCTAACATTAATATTCTAATATTAATGCCCATGGCCAGAGCAGCATCTCCCACGTGGGCACCACAATCCTGGACCAGGCCAGAGGGCTCCCTGTGCCAGGGCAGCAGCAGCACAGCACATCAGGCACAGGCTGCTCAGAAAAACCCACCTTCAGCAGTGGCTGCTGCGCCAAATCTCATTTAGAGCCAACAGGGGCTCCACGAGGCCTTCCCAAAATATTGATAATAAATAAAATAAATAAAAAAGCAAACCAGCACAGGGACTGCTCTGGACCCACCACATACAATCTCCTCTTCTCATGTACAAAGGTCTTCGGCCACACCAAGGCTGAAATCCAACTTCCCACCAAGAGAACTCCCTGGCTGGCACTTGACAAGGTGGCGAAAATCCAATCTGCACGCAACAGTCTAAAGCTGTAAGAGTTAACGTTATTTTCCTCAAGTTTAAATTTTGAATTGTGCTTAAATTTCCAGAGCCAGGTTCGCTCTGATGCGAATTCGAATATTTCACTTGTTCATCCAATGGCTCTTAAAACTGATTTTGTGAAAAACAGGATGGGAAATAGCAGCTACAGCTACCAGCAAAATATTTTTTGCTAATTTTACAATCACAAGGCATTTTGTAATTAAATTGCTAATGTTGCAGAACCTAGTTTTGGTCAAATCTACATCTAATTACATTCATCAATTAGCCTGTAATTGCATTTTGCTATTTTTAATTCCTAAGACTTTGCTGGGTATATTTGACAAACTGCTATTCCCTGGGTTTGGTTCTTGGGATGGGGTGGATAAAAATGCCAGACTACAAAAGAGGCTGAATGGTTTGAAATATCCTTATGTTCTCCAATTCAGGTTTACCTGGAACACAGAACATGCTCTGCAGTGTCCAGTGGGACAGGACTGCTCACAGTGTACACAACCTGAAAAAGGATTCAAATACTACCCTGCCACATTCTGGTTTCTAAGTACTTCTGAATGCAGAAGTGAGCTCCTTAAACTGTTTTTGCTGCCTCTGAAAGGCTTGTACCCAAGTGATTACTGTAATTTTCAGGGGAGATAATCTACCAAAAATATGGGAAATCCCATTCTGAAATTTTATTTGCACTGTGAGTTCATCTAGTGGAAGCAATGACATTTCAGTACCTTTTCCTACAAAACACCAGTGGAAGGAACACACAGTGAGGAATACTTTGCTTCAGGGTTTTGCCTAAAGGCTCAAGACACAATTATAAAAACAAACTCAAAGTATGAGCTGAGTAGGAAACATTTTTTGTTGTCACAGAAAGCTGGAACCCAAAAGCAAACAGGCAGCCAGGCATTGATCATCAACCTCCTCTCTGTAGCACATAATTAAACAGACAACTTTTATTTCCAGTACCAAGACACAGCTGAGTCCATGAAACAAGGAACTAAAACTTTGCCAGATATCCCCACAATGACATAACTAAAACAGGGTTTGTTTCTCTGGGAAGGGTTTTGTTCCTAAAAATAAAGATGCAGATTATCCCACTGCGAGTTATCTGCTATTTCCCCACCAGAGTCATCTGCACTGTGGTACTGCACGACTACAAACCCAGAAACCATGTCAGAATCAGCACACAAGTTTAAAAAAAAAAAAAAAAAAAAAGGTAATTTTAGTGAATTGGCAGTGTTTGGCACTGAATCACAAGCACATGAAATCCCTGCCCTTTGCCTGAGTCACTGCCATTCCTGAGGATGCATCACTCATCCACCTCCACCACAGAGCAAGCTGGCTTGGTGGGTGCCAAAAGGATCTTATTTCAAGTATCTCCCTCAAGGGCAGGCACTTCCCAGCCACTGCAGACTTGGTCTGGTCTGTAGTGGCTCCTGAAGCACTGCTAGAATCCTTTAGAAATGATTCCCTAAGCAGAGAGACTTAAGCTTGTCAGAGAACAACGCTTGCAGGGATATTTATACAGACTTCCTTCCCAAAAGAGTCACGATTTCTGTTGAGATAGTGAATTACTCCGGCCACACTTCACCCACAGAAATTCTGCTTTCAGTGATGAGCCAGCAGTAATTGTAACTGAGAAAAACTAATCCCACTTTAAGAACTACTTTTAATGAATTTCAGCTCTATGTGCCAATTCTGGTTAAGAACCCAATAACTTTGGTGTTGCAGCTGATTAGGACCCAACCGAGTTGGATTTGCTGCCATTTACATTTCTCAGAATGTCCTAATAAGATCAAGTGCGATCCAATACCGGCAAATACAAGATTTTGATTTTTTTTTTCCACCAGACACCACAAAAGAAATCTGAATTATTACCTAAGGTAGCAAACAAGTCAGTACGCCTTCAGCTGTGGTTAGAACCGAAACTGTCAGGCCCCACTTAGCACGTACAGCTCTGCCTTTGCATATTTTTGTGTTCGTCTCACAGCTTATTAAGTTTTGCAAACAAAAGCAGTTGCGCTCTTGCCAACAGATTATCGCGTTTTATTATCACGCATCGTTCTAAAACATCAATGTACCTCCAGAAATAAGAGACTTGAACTGCAAGTGTCTTTGGGCAATTGCAGGGGGATTTTCTTTGTATCAGCAGCAGGCACACAGGAGTGTTTGGAATTGCAGGATGGTGTTTTCATCTGCCATGACAGCTGAGGCTGTGTAGATACCAAACACACAGTAAATGCAGCAAGCGTTCCTTTTAATAAACTGCCACGGAAAAAGTATGAAAAAAATGATTCAAGCTGAGGACATATTGATGGGTACAAAATCCTTGAGGCATTATGCAGCTCACACAGGCTCATGGATCAGTGTTATTGCAGCAACCAGTAGCCGTCAAAGCCAATTACCCCGGGGAGCAGGGCCGGGGCTCCCGCAGCTGCCGGAGCCGCGCCGGGAGGGGCGGCAGAGCTGTCACAGCCAATTACTGCCAATGTTTTATTTATGTCAGGATACACCTGATCAGCCAACAATAAAGCCATTTTATAAAGGATGATTACAAAAACAGAATGCAAAATGGCAACACGCGGCGGGGAAACCTCACAGCAGCCGCACGCGAGGCGCGTTGGCCGCCCGGACTGGGGGGTGACAGCTCCAGGTGTGTCCTCTGCTCTGACACCCTGCCCAGAACTCCTGTCACACACAGGGACACACCAGTCCATCTACGACAATGGATTTAAGGAATTAAATTTGATATGCAAGGAAACCAGACTGAGACAGGGGAGCAGAAAACACTGACACAATTTGGAGATAAGCACACAGAACATCTCTTCTGTGCAACTCCAGCCTTTATTTCTATTGCCCAACTCAACTGACAGAACAAAAAGGTTATCTGTAGGAAAAATATAGAAATTTTAACATCCTCCAATGCTTGAGAACCTGCTTTGTACTTATCTGTCTTCATCTTACAATATACTACCTGCATTTTAACGTTAAACAGATTTAAGTGGACTCAACATCAGATCCCAAAGAAAATATTGATTTTTTCCCCCACAGATATATAAACTGTGTCTAGTTTTATTCACAGCAATTTTCATTACTGTCAGGAAAAGGGCACTGTACAGAACTGCTCTCAATGAACAGATCAGCCCTTACCAGATGAATAAGCAGTTGGGGAAATCCCCCTTTAAGCAGCACCGACCTCCCAGGAGAAGCCGCGTCAGCCACCAAGCTGGAAGTTGGCACTCACAGATAATTTTCTTCAATTATTTTGCTGCCTTAAGTTCCAACTGCCAACACTTCCTGTCCTGTCTGCTAGAGGATGTATCATGACCCCATTCCCAAAGACACCACAGCAATGCACAGGAGATTTGGTGACTCCACCAACCACAGCTCTGGAAATGGGATTTCCATCAGTCACCTCTGAAACAGCCAACAAGCCCAAGTGGGCTGGACAATCATTTTCTCAAGTGTGGCCTTTTCAAGTCCCAGATCTGAGCTGAGTGATACTCCCAGTATTTTGTAAACTTGAAAAATCTATGAAGAAACAGCAAAAAGAAACTGAAAGCCCAAAGACGTAGGAACTGAAAAACCCAAGACTACATAAACCACTTTAAAAGGTATCAAGACAAGCAAGACAGGGGAGAATTTGGGTATGGCCTTTCCTGGGAGGAGACTGCAAAGAGTGCAAATAATGGGCATTTCAGCCCTGAAATCAAAGTATGAAAGGAATGGCTGTTGGGTGCCAAGCTGAGCATTGGCTACTTGGATTCCCCCCTCCCTTTCACATATCATATATGCAATATTCTTCAAAGGGTCGTTTTGTTCACAAGGCAGACACTGTGCAAGTACAGCTGCAGAGCAAGGCAGCATTTTAACACAAAAATACACTCCCTATGCAGAGTTTTGTGTGCACTTTGATACATTTTTTAAAATAATCTGTCCTGTAGCTATTCAAAGGAGCTACACAGGTATCTGCCAATAAATTTCATCTTTATTCTTTTCTCTCCAAATGCACGCCTTTGAATTTAATCTAACTGTGCTTCCATCACCCAGCGTATTTATGTGTGTGATGCTGCAAACATATTTAATCAAGGCAATATTACCCACTGTAGCGCCTGAGCTCCCAAAGTTCCCTAGAGAATACATTTGGTTTAGATTTTAATACCTGACAGGGACACCCCACCCCTTAAAAAAATTAAAATCAAGAATACAGCAGATCTAACAGAATATTTCACAATGGAGTTGCACAGTGTATGCACTCAATCGCTCCATTTCCCAGAAGATTCATTACAGTTACATTAGAAAGTCAAATCAGGCAATTCTGCAGTCTGGTGAAAGCTAGCATATGAAAGCAGGTTAATACAAAAGAATTTCATTTTAAATAGAGGACGTTTAGGACTTTTAAAAGCAACATTATGATAAAAATTTCAGGGTGTTTATTCTGGCTTCAGAGCACGCTTTTCAAGCCTTGTTTCAATGATGTAGCTGATTTTCTAAGGAGAGAGGGAGGGAGTGTTAGATCTCCAAGGTTTGCCATCTTAATTACCCTGCTGCTCCCACACGTTGCTCAGAGCACGTCCAGATGTCCTGCTCCCCTCAGCAGCCAGGGCAGGGCTGCCTCCAACCCTGAGCAGCAAAAATACCAAGTGCATCACTTACCACCTCCAGAGGCTGAGTATTCCACCCTAACAAACCCCAGGGGACTGCATCCCAGACAGAGGGGTTATTAACTACAAGATGCCAGGCATCTGAAGTTTCCTGCTTACCTTACAACAGAGGTATTATATCTAATTATTACCATTTAGAACCTTGCCTCCATCTCAGTGAGTAAAATGCAAACAGTGAATGTAATTACTCACTAAACTAATAATGTAGGACCTGACTGACAGGATGGAAGAAAAAAATCAGTTCAAAGCAGTTTTAACTTGAGTATAAGCTCACCTGAATGAAGACAACCAATTTCAGAGCAATTTTTTTCTATAAGCAAGACACATACAAACACACAAGTCACACACACAGTTACAGGTAACATCAAACCCCCCCACAGAACACAAAGTGGTTGTCACAGCACCAGCTTTGGCAGCATTAATGATGAACTTCATGCACCCCTGCCTATGTTTAATTTAATACAAACCCAAATGCAGTCAAAACATCTGGTGCATTATTGATGGTTACCATGATAAATGAGATTTGACATTTCACTGGAACTCATTAGATATTCTACTTACACCCTACACTTAAAGTGTTTCTGATTTTACATCTCTTTGGAAAACATGCATTGTGTGGATATTGAACTGATATTTTTGACCCCACTGTTGTAAAGGAATTGACTTGCACAGCTAATTACTAATACTGAGAATTTAAGCAGCACACACCACATTATTTTTTTACCCTCTGCTAAACCAAATGCTTCTGAAATCCAAGAGAATTTTTGCGTTGTCCCATGTGAAGGGCAGAGATCAGGAGGAGGGGCAGTGTGGATACAGGATGGTGCCACTGCTGCCCAGGGATCAGAAGCTGAACTGACCCCTCTGGAGCCCCAGCAGGCTCCCTGCAGCCTTTTTCCATGTCTGCATGAGATAATGCCAGACTGCAGGAACAAATGCACTGCAGGCCAAGCAAAAACTGTCTCCCTTTAATTTCTCACATCTTGACTCCAGAGCTGCACAAAAAGTTATTAAAATTAATGCAAACTATCATAACTCTGTCTTTTTATTACTGGTAATATTCCTTCTAAAATATTAGTCTCCTTGGCTGAACCAGCATGTCTTTTTGAAAATTGTCTTTGAAGATCAGAAACTCCTTAGCATAAAAAGTGAAACATGCAATCATGTTAATTTGACAAGGTAAAGGGGGGAGAAAAAAATCACTTCAGCTTAGTATTTCTGAAACTCGGGCTATTCTTTCATTTAAAAGAAAAAAAAAGCATTTTTCTTTCCTGGTTCCCACTCCAGCAACTGAAGTGAGGATGTAACAAAGGCTTTCGGCGCTCCAAGTGATTTAAAAACAAAACAAGTACGTTTCAAACTTGGCAAGTGACCAAAGTAAACACCTCCCACCTTACATGAAATTGCTAAGTTTGAATAAATTGCTGAAGCTCAAACAGCCCTGGCAATCCAGTGAGTACTCATCTCTCCTTATTTGCATAATCAGCACCACAGCTATATATGCAGATATATATATATATATATATACACACATACATATATATACACATGTAAGGAGGAGGCAAGAGCTTCAGCACATGTGTTGTATAAACAAGAAATTCCAGCTGGAATTTCTCACTCTTCCTTCCGAAGTTGAAGTGAGCTGCGTGCCCGGCCAAAACACCACATTATCCTGTTATTCTGTCAAAAACAAAAACAGAGCATCCCCACATTCCCAGGTTTTGGATCAAAAACCCCACAACCCAAGAACTTCATGAGCTGGCAGAAGCATCACGGTTTTCCAATATCCCAGTGCAGTTTATGGTAACACTTTGTGCATGTGAATGTTCTATTCTCACATCATTTGTTCCTCTCATCTGCTCTGCAGCAGGGAAAGCTCAGAGCAGCCCATTCCTCACTGCTCCCACGTACCACTGTGCTCCTGTGAGTAATCCGTGTTACCACTGCCATTCCCAAATATTTATGGACACCTCTGCAGTCGGTAATGAGCTCTTGATTGCAGAGCAGCACATTCAGTGCTGATCAGCACCCTGAGAATCACAGACTTCTCAGAACCATCCCGGGGGACAAGCTAAACACCACAATTCCAGGATGACGGGGACGCTGGCAAATAATCCTGTTTCTCTGAGGTTCTAATTGCAGAGGTATTCCCTGGGAAACCAGGTGTTTTACCTCTCTACACAGGCTCAGCTTTCCTCGGGACAGACATCCTCATTTTCCATGCACACAAATCAACCCACACGAGTGTAAACACACCAACCCATTGTGGGGTAGCTCTGGCTGCTGCCTCCCCAGCACTGCTTCAAACACCCAACACCCAGCCCTGACAAAACACCATTTGCAGGAGCGCAGAGTAACCTCCTTTTCATAATTGCTCACTCCATTTTTAAAAGCATGTTCCTCTCCCTTACAGTTACAGAATGATTTCAAAAGCATGAACCCATTAGACATTTGCCTCAGTCTGCCCTCAACAATAGCCTGGAGAGATAAAACTCTCATTTGTTTCCACAGAGGCCCTATTGATTCTGCTGTCACAGAATATGACTGTTCTCTCCTCATGCTGCTTTTCAGAACAGAGCATTCTGCCGTGGAGCTGCACTTTTATTGCCTTGCCTGTCTCCCACAGCAGCTGTGGAGCGGTGCTTTCTCACACCACCACCCTTCTCCATCCCAGCAGAGCTTTCAGCAGGCAAGGTACAGATAAATCTCCTTCACACACACCAACACACAGGAGAGTTAATGCGAAGAAGCAGCCAGACTGTGGGGAACACCCAAACTCTCTGCACTGACTGTTCACACTGACTGCCTCCCACTATTCCAGCAGGAACATCCACGAACCTGGCAGCCAGGTGGAGATGAACCACCTGTCTTACAGGAATCACCACAGCATCACACGAGTGCTTATGGTTCTTTAGAAAAACAAGGTCAGAAGGCTTCTTTCTGGCAGTGCTGTAAATGTGAAAGGCTCCAGGCTGATCCTGAGCTGTCACCGCAAAGCTGCCACATTTTATTAGGACCGGGGAATATCGACTGCATTCCATCCCTGGAATGTCAATGATCTGATCCTGCAAGTGAAGTCAGGCACAATTTCCATTTCCAGTGTAGAAAAAAAGCAGGGCAATACAATATACAGAAATTGAAAAAAAGAATAAATTCAGCTTGCTGATTTTTGGGTCAGTATGGACCAGTCCTGCAACATCTGCCACTGAATTCATTTCCACCCCAATAAGGACTAAACAAAGACATAAACTTTAGTACACCAAGTATTTTACAGTAGGATCTAGAAATATTTTCAGTGATCCTGATTCAACTCCAGTTACAATGCTGCAGCATGCCACCTTTAGCTCACTAAAATGATTTTATGAAGTATGGCGAAATTTCAGCTTCTCTGGCAGTAGGGAAAAAGATCCTTTAGAGAATCCGTGTCAGAAATACAAGTCAGCATATGGATGTGGAGATGTTTGGGGATGGACTAAGCTAAGTCCCAGGGCTCCATGGAGCTGCTCAGGCTCAGAGCTGACAGTGACGCAGTGAGAACTGTCCCTGACCTGGCTCCTGCTGGGAGCCAGACCCGTAACCCCACCAGGCAGCTCATTGTCCTGCTGAACTCAGTGTTTCCACTCCTAACAGAATATTCCAACAGCCTTATAAACCTCCTCTTAACCTCCCCACTTTCCTAATCCCTGGCAGGACAGGAACTTTTCCGCAGCATCCTGAGCAGTTCAATGGGATAGAACTCGCACTTCACAGCTGACATATGGTTCAAACAAGCATCAGATTGTTGCACGGTTTTCATACCAGCCCGTGTAATCCCTGGGTTCCTCACATCTGTCTTTCATTTGTGATATAATTACACATTTATTTTTCATTTTATAGTTTAATTTTCATATACTGTTTACTTGATGTGGGGTCTGATCTTGCTGCAGCCAAGGGACATCGTGCTCCCTCTTCCCCATACAAACGTGTTCAGTGGAGCTCACAAAGTCCTGCAGTTCTCCTGCTCACCAACAGATTCATGTATTTATAGAAGAGAATTGCTCATACATTTCCCCTCCTAAACTACAAACATAAACTCTTAATACTTCACAAAAATTTAGTGGGAAAAACTACAGAAGCTTGACCAGCTCTTCTATAAACACTTAAAAACAACTGCAAAAGCTTTAAGTGTACTGGGAGGTGAGGGGGCAGAAGGAGGTATCAATATTTAATCCACTGCTAAAAGTGTAGCATCAAAGCTGCATCAGGGTGGCATAACGTTGCAGCTGGTTCCATTTTCGTGTTCTTACATTAAGAAACCAGCTTTTCCTTTTGCATTATGTATTAAATAGTACATATTTTAGAATCTCAGAAAATCATCTCTAAGCCTTGCTAAGCCTTTATAATTGAAAAAATTGCATTTAGCATTTTACCAGCTAGACATGCATGAAATACTAAATTCAAGGACAGAGCTCATGTTAATTTCTTGATTATCTCCTGTGATCTACAGACCTTCTCAAACTCACCACATCTGGAAAACAGTGCCATCAATGTAGTTCACATGCCTAACTTAAAGCACACTTGCATTCTTCATGTTTGAGCAAGGGACGTTCAGGCCTTCTATCCACACAAATTCCCTTCCTGAGAAAATTGCCTCCATGTGGTGACTGGCCTATACTGGATATTACCCTATGTATATTGCCTGGCTGGAGGAGCATTAACAAACCAAGGAGTTATGTCTCAAAACACAGTGATGCATTCCTCACAAGCTTGGCTGTGAAAATCTGGGTTTGCATGTTGCTCCAGACTGGAGTTGTGTTTTCCCAGTTCCAAAGAGCAGCCTGGGAATGGTCAGTGCTGTATGACCTTCCCAGTTAAAGCCACGCACTGGACACGACCCCTGAGCAGTCCCTGACACAAGGCAGGCACACGTTTGCAGTGCCAGCACAGAGCAGCCTCACCCCGGGCTCAGGCAGAGCTGCAGGAACAGAAATTGGACATATTGTTAACAGAATACATTTTTGGCAACCGAAGAGCAATTAACATCAGAATCCTTAATCATCTCGAGCATCTCCACGCTGAGCTGGGCACCAGCCTGTGGCAGAGCCAGGGGTGGTGTGGGGCTGTGGGACTGCAGCCCTGCTGCGAGGCACCAGCCCAGCCTGCTCCTGCCCCCGGCCACACAAACGCACAACTACGAGGGAACTCCTTGTTCAAGAGGAGAGGGGAAAACATTTTTTTACAACAAATCCAGAGCAGAACAGTGCAATACATTCCTGTAGCACCACTGAAGACGCTGGAAGCTGGGTTCACTGTATCCATTAACACATTGCACACAAAAATTCGTCCCACAGATCATCTTTCAAAAGAAGAAGTCACGTTGCCACAGTATATCTGTGCAGAACCACACAATGTAAGTTTACCCTGTTTGTTTCAACTTGCTGTGGCTAAAACACACAGGCAACTGCAGCCTGGAGTCCCCCAACCTGCCTGGTATCCATTATTAAAAGCTGAGCAGATGTTTATTCACACTGTACCGTCATTGTTGCTGGAGCACATAGGCACTGTTCATCCGGCCCAGAATGAGGCCAGGCCCTCCCTGCTCCGGGTGAATCCCGAGCACAACAATGAGAGGCATTCAGGCACGGCACAACTCGCTAATGGGTTTTGATAACAGCAGAGACACCCACTGTATTCTTCATTACTGCTGCGACCTATTTCACAGTTCATTCTAAACAGATTTGGATGCATAAAATCATCCTAAGCACTGCATTTAAAGACATTATGTCCCTAAGCACAGGATCCCTCCAACACCTCTCCTATATTGATTAAATGACCAACACAGCAAGGATTTACAAGTCCACTATAATAGAAACCATCTTCTCCCGAATCTGCTCATCTGTTCTTTGTGCTCCTTTATCCCCTCCACACTTTAAGTGGTTTTCCATTTTTTAATAAAATACATTTCTGGTCACACCATTAGGAGCATCACCAGAATGTAAGAGCGCTGAAACACTGGAAACAATATTCTTCCACTCAATATTGCGAAACAACCAAACATCACATTAAAAGAATAATAATAAAAAAGACAATCACTCTGAAATACAGCCTGGTTCTGTCAGCTAGTGTAGATTTTAAAAGTCAGATGCTTGCATTTTACTTGTCTGCCATTACTGGCAAATTAAAGCTATGAACAAATGCTGCGTAGGCAACAAATAATTCTACTAACACGCCAACAATCACTTTAATCTCTTCCACTTAACAACTCATGAACCTTTTATGAACATAATCTTCTAGAAGGTAGCTGGTAATACAAGATAATCCCAGTACAAGTTTAATTAAAAATACAAACTACATATAGCTCCATGCTTACCAACTCTTCCACGCTGAAGGAGCAGGAGTGGCTATCATTAATAGCTCCGTTAATCTGGCAAACTGAAGTGCACAGGAACACGCTAGAGAAGCATTCAACAGACCATTTCCCACTGAAAAAAGAGCCCTCACAAATTCCAACTTGCCTTAGCACAGCATTTAAAACCCCCCTGTTTTAAATAGCTGAACTAAAGCTTGCTTCCAGAGTTATGGATCCTATTTTTATAAAGAAAATCCAGTACAAGATTATTTATTGTTACAGGCTACAATGGAATTAATCGGAAACTAAAAAAAAAAAAAAAAAAGCCCATTTTCCTTTAGGAAACAGAATTTGAGTCACTTGGCTGTCAGATGGAAGTCAACACAGATTTCATTTGACTGCCAAGAACCTTATTTGACTGGACATAAAAGACATTTGCTATTTTTAAACATACCTCATGTAATCATTTAACCAGAGCCCTGTAATTCAGACCAGGGAGCTCTTTCCACATTCAAAAGCTGATCAGAGCACGGAGTCTTTACAGTTCTGTTTAAGAGTTGGCTTGTTTCCAATAAATACAATTTGCACTCCCAAGCTCCCCTAATAATCATCTCCAGTGCTCTTTCCCCTTCTCCTAAACCCAGTCAGAAATATTTTAAACTGCCTGAGAGCCTCCAGAAAGCTTTTTCTGCTTACTCTGACCACAGTCACTGCCTCATACCCGTGGCAAGCTGTAACCAGTCCAGGCAGGCCAACACTGGCCACTCGATGGACACTCAGTGGTTACGGGTGTGACCAACTCCTCACAGCTCTGAGAATATCAAAGTCCAAAATTCTACTCTACATTCAAACTGTCACAAACACACAAGTGGCACCGACCCGTGTCCCAAACCTGAATCACTTCCTCACCTCAAACACCAGGTGTGTAACTCTGAGCTTTACAGTCACTCAGTGTCAGAAGGAATTCTCTTTAACACAGATGAGCAAATATATCTCTGATGAACTCTCCTGACACACACAGAATGAAGTGATGTGTAGGGGAGCTGTGATATTCCTCTTGAGAAGCACATTCCCCAAACCCATACGTTTTCCATTTTTTTTTTTTCCATTTTCCTTTTGGATGAGATTATGCCATGGTGAAAGGCACTGCAAGGGCTCTTTTTCATACCAAGAAAATAGCAAGAAATCCCATGCTGGAGAAAAAAAGTGCACAAGCAAGCAAAATTAAACCTTGTGATCTAACACAGATTCCTTTAAACATGTTTCAGCTCTGACACTTCACTGAGAACTAAAGGCATAGCAAATATTTTTGCCTCCTACAAGAGAGAATGAAATTTTAGACACAGCTGAATGAGTTACCACTACAGAGAAATGTGGGTTTCCTCAAGCTCGGGATCATCAAAGCAGCCAGACTACACAAAGGCTTCATCCTTTCAGGAACACACTCCACTAATCGTAGCAGACAAATGCAATTCCGATGGATTTCCAGCTCCTGGAGGGATCAGGGAGGGTGCTGCTGCTCCCAGGAAGGTCTTTCACATGTGGAAGGCAACCCCTTCAGATGTTGCACTCTAACAGCATTTACCAGCTCCCTCCTCTTAAATGATTTGCTGCATTTCACTACCCAGGGCTACCCCCAAATGTCAGACTCTCAGCGCACCCTTCATCTCTAAGCAGTTTCTCACTAATGTGAAAGCTTCCAATTCAGTTCCCAGAGCACTCAAGGTTTGTTTTGATACCAGTGGCTTTAAAAAAAACCCCTAAAAATTGCACTGTGCTATAGAGACAACACTCCCAGCCCTCCCTGACAGCCAATTTATCTGCAGTCCAAATTCAGAGCTAATCAAGTCACCAGAGCAAGCACACCAGGCACGTGCCACGCTCGGCAAGCTCCTCCTGACAAACACTTAACATCTGCAGTCTTTTGAAACACCAGACATTTTTCCACAGCTGCAGAAGTCAAACTGTGCTATGGATGAGTGGCCCCTGAAGTCCTATTTCTGCAAGTAGGAACTGATGACCTGAGAACTGTGAACATCAAGGAACTAAGCAGGCAGCAATCTCAAAGGGATGGTTAAGCGATGCTACCCAAATAGGTTCTGCCCACACAAAAATCCACTCCTTTGAAATTTTAAAGTATTTTTTGTAACGGAGGCATTTGCCTGAGCACTGAAGACGGGTTCTGCTGCTGCCAAGAGGTACTTTTAAGGTACCTTTTAAGTCTGGTGTCTTTCTGTATCATCATAATGTGGAAAATGAATGCAGTGGACCTTGTCTTTATTTTCTCTCAAAAAACAACTCAACTAGAGGGGAAAAAACTAAGTCACATTCAAGAAAACAGGATTCATGCACATGCCTAAGTACACTCACAGCAGAAGGAAACCCTCTTCCCCCAGCCATGCTTCCTGATAATTGTTTGTGTGATCTCAGTTTTATTTTAAAGGTTAGGGAGTATTTTGGGTTTACTTGTGACATCAGCTCACTACAGCCACCACCTCTTCTCTAATCACAGACTAGACAGAAAGGCCACAGCAGCTCAAAAACACATCCAGGCACACAGAGAATAGACCTGGTTGGATTTCAAACAGGAACTTCAGATCACAGAGGGATCAGTGTTTCCTGCACTGCAAGTATTAATCTCTTCTGCCTAATTTTCCTCCCTGGAGCCTGCCCTTCCTCTCCCCAGGAAAGAGAGAACACAGATTTGATTCTTCATACACCCACTGAACCACAGACGGATTTAAAGAACCTTATTTAAACGAGGTGCAAATGATGTTCCTACTGAACTGGATTCCACAGAACATATTTTTATTAAAACCAAACATGTACATAGGAAATATCCCCCAGCTTTCCTCAGCCTCCTCACGGGTGACTCCACCTCTCCCCATCTCAGAAGGCTCATTCAACATTCATAACTTCACCTTTGTGGCCCTGACAGCAAAATCCCAGCTCCATTCACTTTCAGGAGGTGGAGGGAAGGTTACTCAGAGAGTATTTCCAGTATTGACTGGGGAGTGCTCTCTGCAGAGCCAACAGCCCATTACGAGCAGGAGGGACACCGAGGGCAGGACTCTGCCTCAGGAACGCTGAGTCCTGCCCTGCCTCATCCTTCAGCTCCACTGAAAGCACAAATACATAAACCAAGGGCAAGGTTATTCCTACAAAGCTTATTTTAAAGGCAAACTTGATTCAGGACAAGAATTACAGCATAAAAGACGTCTGGAAACCATGGAAAACAGCAAACCAGAAATTTATTCTAAAACTTTTAAGAAAAAAAATGAATAAAGCTCAGATTTGGCATCTAACAGAAGAGGCATTTAAAAAACAATAAGAATAATTTCCCTTCAATACCAAAGAATTAGATATTCACTACAGCTGCTGGTATGGCAAGATCCTAAACTCCTTTGCTATGGACAAGTAATACCAAAGAGACACAACAGGACACAAAATAACAAATGCAAAGATACAACATACAGTTGCCATCAGAATCAGACTTTTAAATAAAAGAACCCTATCTTAAACTTCAAGGTACAGTGAGAACATGGTGACTTGTACTGCCATGGAACACACCTCAGTGATGTTTTGATGCAAATACACCATTTTATATATATATTTATATATGTGTATATATATATGTTTTTAAAGCATGAGCTACCTGTCCCATGATCACTTCGAAAAGGAAACGTTGTGTTTAACTAAGTTAAACATACATTCTTAGATTAGCAGAGTAAACAGGTACAGAAATTGGCGCTTTCTTATTGCCCAACAACTATAAAACTGCCTGATAACAAAGTACCCTCACACCTATTTTGTAAGCAGAAGAACACAACTACAATGAGCTATTCGGTTCAAGGTCATGCAATGAGTTTTGTAGGGTTTTTAAGTGTCTGGAGCACAACCCAAATATTGTGATACCAACATCTAAATTCTTGTCAGGAATTAACAACCTGTGACCTTCCCAGTTTCTCCTGTTGTCTACTTGTACCCTGACCCTTTACTATCTCTAGCAATTAAATATATTACCTAAGTATAATATCTCTGGGATTTAATACAGGAAACACGTTCAGTTTCAAACAGAATGCCATAAACAAGAGATTCACTGAGAATCCCTCCCAGCCTTCGCTTCTCTCCAAGAATATCCAAGATGTGCCTCACAACAGGCCCAGCAAGGAAAAGTGTGAATACAACTTCTGGGGACTCTGAAGACTTGACTAAACATACACAAAAGTAATTACTTTCCACATCTTGCTGAACCCGTACTTTGGGACAAAAGCTGTAGAAGGAGTTATTTGATGACTAATTAGCGCAGGGAAGAGCACGTTAATTGAGGCAGGGCTCAGAGAGCAGTGCCGGGCCCGGAGAACCGAGCGCAGCGGCTCCACCGCTCACACATCGCAGCCATGCAAGAGCAGCAGTTACACAATAAAACCCAACAATGAAGGACTGAGGCTATTCAGCATGAAGACAAGCAGGAAATAAGAATCAAATGACTTTTTCCAGCCAGAAGAATGAGCAGATATGCTGTTTACAGGCAGTTTAACAAAGCCAGCCCTGGAAGGTGAGCTGTGACAGGGACTGGCACTCAGGGAAAAAGAAACATCCTCAAACTCTCCCCATTTATCACCAAAAAGCAGAACAGCAAGAATCTCAAAGTCAACAATGGGGAAACTGGGCAGAATCATGAAAAAAATCTAAGCAGAAGTACAAAATAAACGTATTACAAGTCACATACTTTTCTAGTGACCTGCTAAAGGACGTGAGATACGGGAACGTGTCACTGATAAATCGAGAACCTCCCTATGAATTAGTGCAATTAAAAAATAACCTCCAGATTACCAGACTACGTGCACCACTACCTTTTCACCTACTGCCCTCCAATATCTCAACACTCTGATGAGGCACTCAAACAGCAGCCAGGGCTCTTTCAACAGAGCAGACGAGAACCTGGATTCTTCCTAAGTTTTCTTCCAAGAGCAAGGTTTCCCTGATTAACCACAGACACAAGGGGCAAATCCAGGGGGTATGCCAGTAATTTCCTGATGAGTTACTAGCTGGGCATTTGACTCACAGGAATCTCTAAGTGTATAGGTAAATAAGTTTGTTGCATCATTGAGTAAAGGTTCTCATCTGCAGGGTTCACGTTGGAAGGCAAGTAACATAATTCAGTGGTTTAAGGAGCAGTCAGAGCCAGGTCTATTAAGTTTCATGAAAATGAATGACCTTAGAGACATAAATTAGATTTCCTGCATCTCACTCCCAGTTTGTAGAAATGAGGATTAAGTGTTTAAGTCTCCTGCTCCGACCTCATTAGAAAATCTTTAATGGAGACACTGCATTCCTGCCTATCCAAGATGCAGCCCCTGGCACAGCAGTACCAGGTACCAAAGGACACAGCCATTGTTAAATTGTGTGTTTTGTTCACCTAAAGCAGGAAGCCACTGCTCTGATGAACCTCCCCAAGTGTTCTTTCTTCATTCAGAGCCCATCTGAAGGTCCCAATTGTCTGCCACCACCATTTTTTACTGGGTATTTCTCAGGGAAATACAACCCTTAAAGCACTAGAATTCCATGATCTACAGCACTTTCTTCTTTCATATTCATGACACTTTTCATGTTAACATGCATGAATGAAGACTCCTAAATCAAGGAAAAGATAAAGAGGCATTTCAGCATCAACACCATGTATTCCAGTCCCTTGTGGATGTTGGCATCAGCAGACTACTGCCATATATGCACTTGTTTAAAAAGATTCATAATCCTTAAACACATATATTTAATAGCTTTGGTATTTAGCACAAAGCTGCTGATCCCCTAACACCCTATAACACATAGTTAATTACTAACTGAATTTGCCATTTTCTTTAAACCAGGGAATAAACTGGTTGCCAAAATAGTAAGCTTTGACAGAAACCATCATATTCTGGTTTAATTCTCTATTTCCCCACACCAAAACACACAAGTCTAGATCATCCTGCTTTACACTGCAGTGCAACCACATAATTATTACAGGTGCTCAGGGTTAAAACATGGTGCAGTCCTACCAGCTCCCTCCAGACCACTGTGATTTCAGCAGCAATAAAGAAAAGGCCTGCCTGGGTTAGTTTTCGTTAAAACTTTCAATATATTAGCTAAAATAAGACCATGTGTCAGTTTATGCAATACATGGGTGGTTATGGAACAAGCAGTGCTAAAAGTCTGCTGAGCCAAGCTCTGAATGCAGGGCTGAGCTCCCAGGAGCCACGGCCACGCTGAGTGAAGTGTCCAGAGCCATTTCCTAAAGGACAGACACAAACAGGGCTGCGGAAGTCACCTGTCCTTCAGGAGAGGAAAACTGGCACCTTTCACGTGCTGCCAGGGCAGGGAACACCTGCTGGGTGTCTAGCACTGATTTATCCCACACAAACCCTTTGCTGTGCCCCTGCCTCAGGCTGGGCACAAATATTTCTGTCTATAGGCAGGCTGTGTGTCCCAGTTGTGCCTGACCAACAACCCTTCCCGACCCCAGGGACATCCCCACACCCATTCCCACTCTCACACTGCCCTGACTCCACACACAGAATTCCAGCTTTAAGAGCCACAGTTTAAAATACAATATCTGCCTAAGAATTTAATAGACAGCAAGGTGGTCAGAATCAAAGGAGAACTATCACACTTTAGTCCCCTAAAATGAATTACTCTATAGATGAGAAGTCATATGTGAGAAAAATCACATAAACACAGTCACAGATTCAAACCGAAGAAAAGCTTGGTTTTCTAAAAGTTTTAACGGTGACTTCTCATTGGTAGGGAATTCTGCTCCTTACTGGTTTTATTCATGTTCAGTATAATATAAGAATGTTTCCCTTATGTATTTTACCAAGTTGTATGAAATGCCTGCTCCCAGACCAGCTGACACTGACAATGCTTCCAATCAGCTCCAAAAAAAAGAAGGGAAATCTGCAGGAAGATGGGCCAAGTGCCCAAAAACTTGGCTGCTTCCACCCCAAACCAGTTGGCCACATGAAAAGCACCAGCATAAAGGAGACGCTGCTCGTCACCCAGACAGAAATATTTATTAGCACTGGATGACACAACTTCCTTTCTCTTTCTTTATCCCCTTTCCTCAGAGAAAACAAACTTCCCCAATTCACCTCACTTCCCCCTTTCCCCCCTCCCCAATTCCCTCCTTCTCTTATTTCATGCCAGTAACTTGTAGTGCATAATGAATTTCCAACCAGCCTGCCACGACAGTCATCTCAGCAATAACCAACATTCCTGAAAGTTTTGTGCAAGCCAGCAGATGGATAGGAAAAAACTCTCTAATTAATTACATCCCCAGTAAGGCATGGCCAGACAGAAAGCAGCATTTGGAGTTTTGCTTGGCAGCCAGGGAGCCCGTAGGCACAGCCATGTTACTTGCCCACTCAACTGTTATGAAGGACAGCGGAAAAAAGAGGATTTAACTGGCAACAGGGATGGAGGGAGCAAACTTCAGGACTTACAAGCTCCTGTCTCCTCAGCAGAAATACTAAAACAGAACCTTCATTAGTCCTGCTGATCAGGAAAATAAATTTACACTCCAGTCCTGTACTAGAAAAGATCACGGAACACCCATCATCATAAAAGAGAAATCCTGTTAGATATTTGAAACAGGCCAAAATTGACTCTCAGTACCAGGGATTAATAATACCACAGTAACTTTTTTTTTATTACAGACAAGTAGATTAAATACATAGATTAACTAAGACCTCAAAATTAACGAGCACTCATTTTCTTCCACTTATCCTGAATCTTATAATGTGAACTGGTCTCTCATTTGTGTTCTGTAGGAAGAACAAAAGACAACCTACATATTCAAAGAATCGCCCATTTTTCAGTAACTCAATCATCAAAACTTACTTTTTAATCTATCAAATTTATGCAATACCTAAAGTGCTCTACATTTTCAGAACTGCACTTTTAACAGAATTAAGATGCCAAATGCAAATAGAACCCTTTCTGCCTCAAATCCAGGGAAACACCAGCAGCTCAGACAGTGCATTCCAAACACATGTTTCTAAGAATTCCACAAAAAAAAGAAAAATAAAGGTGATCATTATCCCCGCTGGGCACAGAGGGAAAAGTGATGTTTGTATCCAGGCTAGTTTCACTTTTCTCTAGGTCAGTGTACAATTCTGGATGCTCAGTGAACTAACAAACATTTGCATTAAAAAACAAACACAAACCCGAAGCACACAACACCTATTGAAGCAGGCACAGCCAGGCTAATATTTCGATCTGTTTGTGCTTTTCAGTCCCTTCCAGCAAGCCCTTGCCCCGTGGGCTCCTGAGGCACCAGGAGCCAGTGCAGCATTCATATCTTGTTTGCTCCTTTGTTCCCCCATCAGCCTCTCTGAAAGGAGCAGTTGGGCACAGCCACCAACAAGAGCAGGGCCTGTGTGAAACGCTGCTGGCAGACCCACGGCCAGAGCACAAAGCTGCCTTGTGGATCTGCCCCCCAAACACCTCCTGTCACCCCAAGGAGGGCATGGGTTTCCTTCCCAGCAATGCTGGAAAAGCCATTCCCGAAGTGCAGCTCGTCCCCCTCACGTTCTCCTGCCACCTCCACAGTGCCTGTGCCAGTCTCACACCCCTCCCCATCTCCCTCCTTCCACAAACCAGCTCCACACCAGCAACCTGCAAACTTCACTTCAGGCAGCTTTAAAAAACAGCACATTAAATAAACAGGTCTCCAATCAATAGGGGGTTTGTTCTGTTATGGTTCAAAGACAGGTTTCACTTAAAAATATGCTGTATTTTAAGCCTATTGATTTAAATTTAAGCTCTGAACTAAAATCAGAGGGTATGCATCCCTTTAAGTCAAGCAGGATGATTTGTTTAGACTTCATGCAACTGAGGCAACTGCAATATATAGCAAAACCAGAGTGAAAAATAGCTGAACATTAAAAATAGTTAGTCTAGCCAGGACGCCATCCTAAAAAACCCCAAGTACCAGTTCATTAGACACTTAGGGTTGGTTGTTTTGAGTTTGTTTGGGTTTTTTAATGGTTAACTCCAACCCCAGACACCCCTTGGTAATTTATGTACTTACTCCCTCATCTCATTTCAGGATCACATAATAACTAATTGTTTTCCAATTGTCATTATTTTTTCAACTAGAAACGAAGCACAATTCGAGCTCTGTGTTCACACACCAAGAGCACAGAGTGTAACTGGGGCTTACAGGGTCCTTCAGCACAGCTCCCGATGAGGTCAGAGCTCCCCTCAGGCAATCCCAGGGTAGGGACAACACATCTTCTGCAGGGCCATTACCTCCCCACTAACACACACTTGCTAAATTCTGTGTGCTCCCGGCACCTGCTTCCCCTCCCTCTCCCAAAAGTGAAATAAGTTTTTTATGGGCAAAACAACCACCCAGCGTGGCTCCAACAGAGATGCATTTTGGAGCTGTGAGAGTAAATTTACAGATAGAGAGTTATTTTAAAAAGCCGGTTATTAAACTACAACATCAAAATGCCATTTTTCTCACCTCAGCTGCAATCAGTGTTAACAATTACGGTACCACAGGATCTCCTGAGCTGGAAGGACCCACAAGGGACAGAGTCCAGCCCCTGGCCTTGCACATCCCTGGAGTGGTGTCCAAACCCTCCTGGAGCTGTTGGGGCCGTGTCCATCCCTGGGGAGCCTGGGCAGTCCCCAGCACCCTTTGGGGGAAGAACCTTTTCCTAAAATCCAACCTAAATCTCCCTGACACAGCTTCATAAGTTCATAACTTCAAAAATTACACACACCACATCTCTCCAAACCCATGAAATTGTTGCTTACTCACCTTTTGCTGTGGCAGCCCTGGATCCACACCCACAACTCCACAGGAAAGACCCTCATGCAAACAACCCCCACTAAGGCAAAACAAATCCCTGGACTCACAGAAATCACTGCCTGCTAATCCAGCTACACAATGACTGCTGAAGGCAGGTCTGTTTCTCTTAGTTCCACTCACCTTTCCTGCCCAAGAAACGCTCCCTATTTCTCACAGGAACATCAGGAGCTCTGTCCAGGTGGAGCTCCCCATCTCAGTCTCTGCACAGCACAAATTCACATGGCACAAGGATCTCGGAGCCACAGAGAGGCAGCACAAGTGTTTCACCGCACCTCTCTGAACTCACACCACAGCATTCATGCAGACAATAGCCTACAGTCTCTGGCCACACCAAAGATGGGAGTGGGAGAAAAACACCCAAAAAGTGTCCTCAACCCAGAGGCAACCAGCACATTTTATTCAGGTAAGGAAAAAGAAGTCATTTATCCCAATGAAGTCAGCTAAAGAGTCAAAACCAAAACCCAAAGACCTCATGATTAAACCATGACAGTCACTGTTTCCTGTTTTCCAAAGGATCCAGCACACTGGCAACTTTTCCTCAACAACCACGTTATTTTTCACTCCCTTCTGCATACCTCAGCATCACCAGCTAGCTGATGTCACCAGTGAGTCAACTGAGATTTCACCATTCCTCAACAGCCTAAAAACCCAAAATCTCAACCCCTTGTGCAGCAGTTGCTCTTTTACATCCTCAGCACAACCACAGCCCTGCGAGGAGTAGGGGGCTGCACTCCATGATCCTAAGGGTCCACTCCAGCTCCATATATCCTACAATTCCACAGCTGCTTTGGGCCTTTTCACAGATGCTGCTGGAAAAACAAAAGCCTTAAACAACCATCAGGAAGGGGAACCGTGTATACACTGAAGTCAACCTCTGCACTTCCTCTCGCTTTTGTCATCCCGAGGCTTTTCTCTGCCGTGCCCTCCCCTGACAGCAGTTTCCGTCGCACCCAAAGGCAACACGCAGCTCTGAAGAGCAGCAGTTTTGATTTCCAGCCGGGTGGGGTGTCCTGCGGGGGGCAGGAGGTGGCACAGGCAGGAAAGTTGCTCGATGGAGCGAGCGCACTGCGAGTGTCACCTCGAGTGCTCCCGCTCCATCCCCGCCACGGCGGCGGCACGGCACGCACACAATGTTTGGGCGCCCTTCCCTTCTCAGTCACTGTTTTCTGTCCCCGGGGCGCCCAAAGGCCATCCTGGGGGAGCAGGGCAGGGGTAGGGAACGCTTGTGGGTCTCTATCTGCCCCTGCTCCGAGGAAAAAGGCGCCGTGCGAGCGAGAGCGGAGTCCCGGAGGCAGCGAGCGCGGAGAAGAACAATGAGCTCCCAGCCCGGGCATTGTGTGCAGCCACCTCCTGCTCTCCCCTCCGCACCTCAGCGCCAGCACAAACACCCAGATCCGCTCCTCGGCCTCACCCGGCCACGGAAAACAACCCCCGCCACCGTCTGTGCCACAAACTCGAGCAGTAAAACCAGGAGGAGACGTCTTTACCAGAAGTGCTTTTATTATCATAGAAACGTTTCCACGCCTCTCAACCACCATGGATTTCTCAATTCTAAGGGAGCTGGGTACAAAAAAAAAAAAAAAAAAAAA